>CM049813.1:14925362-15424633 GCA_027422405.1 Ptychobarbus kaznakovi
TGCTAATCCTCAGAGCTTACATCTACATTAACACTCACACATCGCCGCTAAACACTTCTGGCAGTTTTTGAGTCCGTATCGCTCTAGCTGTGGTGCGCTCTTCTGCAGTGCTGTCAGTTTGGCTTTTAGGAGCCGTTGATGCTGTGTGTGTCTGTATACCGGCGGCACTTTAAAGTGGTCTCTGATTAAGAGCCAGTGAAAGCAGGGTACACACCAAGGAGCTGGAGGGCACGGAAATAAAGCCGGCCTGAGTGCCCAGTGTCGCTCTTATCTGGAGAGTTGGATGGCTTGATCTCTTCAAAGAGGACACTCACTCGAGCAAGGCCACAATCAACTGATAATAAAGTTTACTTGACTAACTACAGGCCTCAAATCAATCTGGCCATGCTGCTTTCCCACTAAAGTTGCCTCCAAAATTTTAGTAATCAATTTTATTAGTAGTTATTATTATTATTTATTAGCTATTAGTACAGTAGTTAGTTTATTAGTATTGTATTTTTTTATTTTATTTTACTTTAACTTATTTTAATTTATCTTATTTTATTCAGCTTTCATTTTTAAGTAACTTTGGTGATTTTCCACCAGATTTAGTTTTTTTTTTTGTCTAATATGTAGTTAGAAATTTGTATTTTATTTGATTTTACTTTGGTGATTTGCCACCAGATTTGTTTTGTTTTGTTTTCTGCATTGCTTTTTGTTTTAATTTAGTCAGCTTTTATGTAGCTTTTGTGATTTGCCACCAACATTTTATTTTATAATTTTATTTTATTCAGTCAGCTTGTAATTAGTGCATACTGAGTTGATCATGTGGGCACTTCCTGTTCCTGATCCACCTCTCTCTCCCTATCATTTCCTGTCCTCCGTCTAAGTGGCAGAAGGCCAGAAAAAGATGGAGGTCTTCTCGGCAGGGGCAGTTCAAGCAGATGCCTTCTTGGACAAATGACAGCCTGTGATTTACACACTGTCCATTTTCCACGAGAAGGCTGTTTGTTTTTAGATACAAGTGAGCAACATTACACAAGTCTAACACACTTTCCTGGGGATAATTGCCCGTTAGCTCAATTTCACTTATGGCCCCTTAATAAAACCTAATTGAATTAGCCCCACCTTTGCTGTTCTTTTAGGTGTTTACGCTTCTCTGGTACCCCTTGTAGCCCAGAAACGGGATAATGTGTGTCCCCCGCATGCCTCAGTAAACCTGCCGTAACCCGAGGCTGTCAAGGTGAATGTTTGAACTAAATAAAGAAAATCTCAAAAATGAGATAAGTAGCCCTGGGTTTGCCAAAATCTATGAGATGACTAACCCACATGGTTTTATGATGATAAAAATTTTTTTTTTTTTCTGCCTGTTAAATGTTAACATCACATCCTCAAGCCTCAGTGGTTCAGACAGGTTTTCCAAGTGAAGAATCAAAAGCCAGAGGAACATGCAAGGCTCCACGTGGATCCGCTCAGGTCTTTTGTCTCACCCAGAACCTGCGGCAGGCGTTTTATTATTGAATTGGTGAGGCTGAGCTCTGACGGGTGTGAATAATGCGGAATGTGTGCTGTGGCGGCTGTCAGCCAGTCTGATGAAGAGATCTTCCCTATTGGTGGGGATGAACTTCTGACCCCACATCATCTGTGCTGTTCTCCTTCAGCTGTTGGGCTGCTTTAAAATAATGCTCACAGACGTGCAGCCTCCTAAACTTGTTTAAAACGTTCAGGAGTTTGATGACTCAGACCGAGAAAGAAAGCACTTTGCTCTGGTCAGGTGTTTGTCTTTCTTCTGAACAGGTTGCTGACCAGTGAGCTGAGCTATCAAAGTTTAGGTAATATTTATTTATTTATTATACTTTATATCCTGCAAAGGTTTTAATGATACAATTGATTTAAAGTAACAGGAGAGACATTTGTAAAGTTTCTATTTCAAATAAATGATTTTCTTTTTTACTTTTTTAGAATCCTAAAAAAAAAAATCATCATGATTTTAACAAAACATTAAGCAGCACAATGGTTTAAAACGTTAATACGTACAAATGTTTCATGAACACCAAATCAGCACATCAGAATGATTTCTGAAGGATCATGTGACACTGAAGACTGGAGTAATGACTGGTGAAAAATCAACTTTGCCATCACAGGAATAAATTACATTTTAAAATATATAGCAAAAAAAATAAAATTATTTACAATATTACTGTTATTATTGTATTTTTTTAATCAAATAAATGCAGCCTGGGTGAGTATAAGAGGCTCTTAAAAAAACTTACTGACCCCAAACTTTTGAACAGTGTATATATCAGCTACATTATAATATAATGAATTACATTGTAATATAATGAATTTTCGTATTTTTAAAGTAATAATAATGATAATAATCATATATAGATTATTATCATTATTACTTTAAAAATACGAAAATTCAATATATAGTGTATGTATTTATTCCATTTCCCTTTGTTGGTCATTTTAATTCATATAGTTTAAGATAATTAATGTTTTTATTTTTAAGCAAATTTTTGTGTTAATTTATTATTATTTTATTGATTTGATTTGATTGAAAGTTGATTTCTGTACTCTTTTTTTGGTATTATAAATATCAAAATCCCATAAAAGACCAAAGTGCTGTTCAGTGTATGCTTTAGCATCTTTAGTGTTTTAGAGCTGTTGATTGTGGGCGGCAGGTACGGTTGCCTCTCCCACTCTGCCTGCAGGAAGTTGCTTTGATGGCAGGCGTGTTGACTTGGGCGATTTCAGTGCTTTGAGGAGTCAATGGCAGAAACAGGACAAACAGCTTTTTATGAAGTGGTATGAAGTTATCTGCTGTCTGTGAGTCTGGCCGGGCTGGTGTTTTACAGCAGATAACGGCAGGCCTCTTGCCTCCCTATCAGCGCTGCGCCACCGGCCGCCCGCGCTCCTCTCTCGCCCGCGCATTAGCGCCTGTCAGAAGCCTCGAGTGTGGCTGAGGGTTTGCAGGGGAGGCCAGACAAGGCCAGATAGCCGTTGACCTGCAGATCAAAGGGTCTCCCTATAAGGCCGTTCAGATAAAGCAGCTGTATTTCATGCGGCAGGTATCTATAACAGAAAGACGCGACTGTCTGACATGCAGCATCACGGGAGACAGACAAACTGCACTTCCTTAACACCCCCCTCCTTATGCAATATCTCTTTTATTGGCCTAGGCGCTTATTGCCTGAAAAAATGAGCCCAGTGTTTTTGTTTGAAGTCATATTGGCCCACAGTGGTGTTTTTCAGGGGTCAGTCATTTCCTCTTTGCTATCCCAGTCAGAGGAAAGCAGGGGGGTTGGATGGGGCTTGAACTGTTATGTGTGCCAGATGAAACACAGATAGCTGTTTATGACCTCCGAGTTACACCAGCGTAGCCATAGACACTTTTCAGGTTCATTATGTATTATGACTTTAATGAGACTTACAGAAGTGAAACATTTTCAAGTCTGTACGGTGTGATTTTGGTATGATCATCATCATAAAATTTGATAAGCAACAATAAATAAAGGACAGAAAAAATTGCAGTTTGCAGTGACAAAATGTACTCGTAATGAGCTATAATGCATTGTGAATACAAATTGTGGTTTGAATTGTTGTTTTTTTTCTCTGGCAGGCATGTTTGACCGCAGCGTCACCCTGCTGGAGGTGTGTGGCAGCTGGCCTGAGAGTTTCGGACTGCGTCACATGTCCTCTGTGGAAGCCACGGAAGAGGGCCTGAAGGAGAGGCTGGCAGATGCAATGTCAGAGTCGCCCAGCAGAGACATTGGCTCTGGGACAGGTGAGCGCAAACCCTGTCATTAATGGTATTATGCACATCTTATAGGCAATGGATATCAGATAACATAATTAAAAGCATTAATTTCACAGATTTAAAAGGATGGTTCTCGCAAAAATCATTGTCGTTTTTGCAAATTTGTATGACTTTCTTAAAAAGTAATGTTTCAAATGTTTGGTCCATAAGGTCATTGGGGCCCAGAACAACTCTGGACACCACTGAATTTATTTGTATGGACATATTTGTATTGTGATGTTCAAAAGTAGAATAGGTATTGATAACTCTGTATCTTAAGATAAAAAGGTATAAAACTGTCACTGGGGTGTTACCCTTTCAAAAAGTACTAACATGCACTTAAGTACTGATATGTATTTTTAAAGTACTAATGCATACCATTTAAGGGTAAATAATGTACAAAGATGTACCTGTTTAACTTTTGTACCTTAGGGTACCCCCTATTGCCAGCTTTGTACCCTTTTTTTCTGAGAGTTAATAAAAAAAAAAAAAATTTTTTTGTTAAAGACCTATCAAAAGAACTTCAGTCAAGTTTGTTCTTCTCATTAGTAGCTCATTAGGCTCAAAAGCAAACTAACTCCCTCAGAATTTAATATGGTAAACTCTATTTTGTTCGATTTGCTCTTGCTAATTCCTCCAGTGACTGAGAGAATCAGTTATGTCTCCTCAATCCTGTTTGAATTACACAGAGATAAGAATACGTCCTGGCGTATTTACGTGATTTCTCGTACAGATCTTGGAAAAGACACATTTCAGAGGTTTAACAATAACAAATTAGGTCATTCGCATTGAGGCGGCCGAGCGAAGTGAAATGAGGGGGGAAATTGCCACTCTTGACAATCCAAATGTTTAACTCATTTAGGAAGCTGCTGCTCTCCGGCCCTCCCCCTCGTCTGAACAAGACTTTCTTTGATATCTGGAGAAGATGGAGGTTGGACGCCGCTGCTTGGAGCAGCGAGGTCACAAGGCCCTAATGCATTTAGCATCGACTGGCCCTCTCTCGTAGCGCGTCTATTAGGCACTAATTTGATTTGTACCTATTCATTTGCAGTCCCTGCAGCAGCACCGAGTTGGCCCTCTCCATAATTGGTTCTGTCTCTATTTTTGCATCATTAGATTAAGCCCGACTCCCGGACACTTGTAGTCTGCGCTTGTCCGTCCATTTATTCAGCCTAATGTAACACAAAATTCATTACTGATCACATTACTCTCAACTTTTGGCCCCACGGGCTGGCGGATGAATGTAACGTTAAGCATCTCCTGAAGCAGGAAACCCAGAGTACGGACGAAAAATAGATTGCGGCGAAAGGCTCTAAATAAACAGCACGGTGGCTGGGGACAGGGTGCTGGAGCCTCTGATGAGCGCTAGCCATCCGTTATGTCAGTCTGTGTCTTTTTCACCCAGATGTCCGGCTGCAGTTAGGAATCGGTGCCAGACTTTAAGAGTTCGAGACATTCCCATTTGGGTATTTGTTGAAGGTACCGACTAATGTGGCAGTAAGTGCTGAGAGTAACGGCCGAATATTGGTAATTACCCTATAGTCATCCAGAGAACCCTCTTCATTTCTTGTCATTGGACGTGTCTGGGTTGTGTCTAGACTGTAACTGGTGTTCTGTGAAAAGTCTTGCAAGATTCATATGTTGCAGTCATTTAACAGAATACTATGAATTTGTTGATTTCCATGAGGATTGCACGTCACAAGAAGAATAGAGGATTTGTGAAAGTGACAGATCTGACATGTGACCAAAAGTTATAAAAAATTATCAAATTGGCATAACATTTTCAATTTTGAAATGTCATGTACTCTACCATGCAAAAGTCTGTGGTCGTGAGATTTTTAACGTTTTTGAATAAAGTCTCTTATGCTCACCATAGCTGCATTCATTTGATTACAAATATGGTAAAACATACATAATACATGTGTTCCTGTGGCTCAGTGGTAAAGCATTGCGTTAGCAGCGCAAAGGTTGTGGGTTCGATTCCCAGGGAACACACATACTGACAATACAAATGTATAGCCTGAATGCACTGTAAGTTGCTTTGGATAAAAGCGTCTGATAAATGTAAATGTTAAATGCATAGAAATAATTCATAAAATACGAAATAATAAAATTTCAAATAACACTTATTTGTTTATTTATTTATTTTTAAATGTGATGGTAATCGCTGAATTTTCAGATGCCATTACTCCAGTATTAAGTGTCCTTTCCTATTAGAATATTAGAATATTATTTCCATATTAGAAATCATTCTAATATGCTGATAATATTTTGTTGGAACCTGTGATTCGAGATTTTAGAATCAAAACTTTTCAGTAATGATTTAATGCATCCTAACTATTTAAAAATTATTTATTTAAATAAATAAATGTATTTATTTATTTATCTGAATGACCCCAAACCTTTGAACAGTAGATAGATAGATAGATAGATAGATAGATAGATAGATAGATAGATAGATAGATAGATAGATAGATAGATAGATAGATAGATAGATAGATAGATAGATAGATAGATAGATAGATAGATAGATAGATAGATACTGTGTGAATTAGGTATAGGGTGGCCATACGTCTGGATTTTGGCCGGACAGTCCGGATTTTAAGCAAACGGACACTCATTTGTCCTCCTTTTTGGAGTTGCGCTGAATCGGCCATAAAAAATTGCTCTAGAATCTTTATTGGGACGCAGCAGCATAGCGTCTAATGTTGTAAGATCTCAGGTCAAACAAATGATTGGCTGAAAGCGGTGTCAAATAAATATCTGATATATCATTGGTTAAAAACGTAAACAAGCCTCCACGTGCTGGCTACGTCATATCATAACGTTAACCTCATTTAATCCGGAATGGACAAAAGAGCACAAATTTATATCAAAAAGCAGTAGAGATGCTTTTCATGGTGTCGCTGTGAAGTAAGAAGTTGTAAGAAAATAAAAAGTTAAAAATAAGAAGTTAAATTTACTTAATTTTTATTTGGCAAGTTTTTGCATGCATATTTTTTAAGTAAAATTTAAATACGGAATTAAGTAAATCTACTTAACTAAGTAATCTAAAATTAGGAAATGAATCATTTTAACGTGGCCAGGTAGAGTTTATGAGTATTTCTACTTAATTATTTTAAGTTTACCGTGCAATACTAAAGTACGATTCACTCATTTTCACTCAGTCACATTTTGTAAACTATACTCAAACAACATAGCATTGAGATAAAAAAGCCTACAAAGCATGTGGTTAAGTTACAAGTACACATGTAAGCAAGTAGCAAAAACAAAACAGTGTAAATAAGTCTCGAAAACAGCAACAAAAAACTACTTATTATTCATTCATGCCCAAGTGCATGATGGGAACAACGGGATCATGACGTTGATATTTACTTAAACAATATTTGTAAAAAAAATAACAAACAATTACAAGTAAAATATACTTATAAGTTCAAACTTTAAATTCTGCAAGCTTAAATTGAGTACTGATATTGAATTTACTCTTTTATTTAAATTCTTACCTGAACTAAATGATTTAATGTAGAAATTACATTTGTTTTTCTGTAGTATTTACTTCACCACAAAATCAGTGTATTCTTGCCTCACTAAATCCCGCAAAGTGTCCTCCTTTTTGGTGTTATGGAAATGGCCACCCTAATTAGGCAAATAATATTTATTTATATTCTCACAATAACTCTTTTGGTCTTTAAACTCCATGGACCACAATGTCAACCTCTTTTCTAGTGTGTAAGTGCCATCCTTTTATTCTTAGACCTTTCACAGTAAGAGTATGCCATCTAAACATGACTGTACAGCTGGAGTGGGATTTATCTGATCGGTTGTAAAGCAGCGTGGGATTGTGTCGTTGAGCTGTGGGTGAGCCAGTGCATCTGCGTATGTAATACCTGAGCAGATTTCTTTGTAGTTGTGGGACGCCCCGTTTAATAAGGCAGGTTCAGCCGGGAACCTCTTTGAAGGGTCAAAAGCAGATGGTTCGACACTTAGCATCTCCTCACGCACAGGCGCTTCTTCAGAAGACTATTGCAGCATCAGGGGACATCTCAGACTCCTCTTCTTCTACTTTATCAGTCACTAACTACTTCTCCATGTTTCATTCCATCTATCCCCTTCCTCCAGTCCACAGATTTTGCATTCTTGCGTAGTTTTACATCAATGAAATTGGAAAACTGAGAACTGGAAATGTTCTTCTCATGCAGGTGATAGAGAGCGAACACAAGGCTCCCAGTTTACCGTCACACAAGGAATGTAAGAGAAAACTCTTGAAATGCAGTCATCTAAAAATTAGATTTTGGCCGGCGGCATAATGTTGCAAATTGGATTTTTGTCATTGGTGTTAACCTAACGTAAATTCCATTTAAGCAGAGGGAAGCGGACAGGGCTCAACCCTGTCAAGCGCGGTGTCTCTCCCCACACCACCGCTGCCAGTGTTTACTGAGGTTACACACAGGGATTGTGTCTCTGTCATTCCTCATTACTCCAGCCGCCCAAAAAAAACACATTTATATCTATTTCCCCGTTAAGCCTACAGTACTGAGTGCACACTCTGAAATCTCCATCCCCCTTCAGCCTTACAGAGCTCTCAGAAAGACATGACTCTTAAAAATGTGATAATGCTAATACACTGTCTTTAAAAAAAATGCTGCAACGAGAATATTTTCCTCACGTTTGATTTATTTGAGTGAATCGGTTTATTTGGTTCACAGTTCAAATCAGATAATGCTGTCACCCAATTTAAGATTCCCGATGTACATCTATCTAGTAGTGATCATGACTTGTAAAAATTGATATAGCAATGCTAAAATGTTGTTTGTTTCTTCGTTGATATAGAGTTTTGAATGCATGCTTGTATGTTTTGTGTGGTTGATTAGCACAGTACTGTGTTTATGGAAAGGTTTTACAGTGAGTGTGTATGGCGGTGTGAAATTTGAAAGGACCCTCCTTTGTTGTCTACTGAACCAAATATATGTGTTCTTTTAAAATGATTAAGGCCGATGGGTTTTTGTGCACTTGAAGGAGAGCCCACACTGTCGGAGCCGGACATACCACAATAGCTTCATTGTGAAGAGGATGTTAGCGACAGCTCTCAAGCACCCTCTCTTTCTTTCTTCCTCTCCTTCCTCTTCATCCTTGAGTATTCAGTTCGACCCTCAGGGCAGAGCTTTACTGTGACAGCAACACACATACATACACTCTCTAAAACACACATACACAACACCTTTATATATACACACGTCAATGTTGTTAGCTTTTTTAGTAATAATTTATAGTGTTGCTAACAGCTTGACTGTAGTTGAACTACTTTAATTTATTAATATCTAGTTGCTTGTTAAACTACAGTTTTGAAGTAGCTTCCCAACATTGAAACATTCACATGGCTGGCCCTTAAACAGTCATGCACGGCAGCTGGTAAAAGACAGAACACATGTACATGAGCATAGTTTTCCGGACATAAATGGACACTTGCATGCTGTGACCACCACTGAGCTGACTGAACTGTGACCGGCTGAACTTACGATGATTAGAGCTTTTGTCACGAAACTAGGAACAATGCACTTGCATCCGCCAGTAACACTCGTCTGTGCATACTTCTCCGATGGCTAGACACTCCAGGGCGCCAAAAATCTGTCTTCCTCTCGATTGGCTGTTAGCACTCATGAAAGAAGCAGGATGTTTGTTTTCCAACCTCTCCAAAGCCATCAAAACATTCATCACTCGATATTTTAGCCATTGCACACTAGTTGTCACAGTTTTAGTTTATAAAATTGTCCTGTTTGAACCGTTTCTTTTTATGATTGAGTTAATTGTCTGACCAGGAATTGGTTATTAGTTGGCTCTCACGGAATCTACGTGCAGAACTCCACAGAAAGTTCCTCAGGTTTCCATAGAATTACAATGACGTCATTCTGAAAAGTCCCTGAGTGCTTGTGTGTTTGTTTATTTAATATTTTGGCAAATTTGATGATGTTTTCAGCTATAAATAACCATGTTATATTCTCAGCTTAAACTTTTTACTATGTTGTAAGTTATTCATTAGAAATCAGCTGATTTTCCTTCCTAAGTAAGTACAGAAATGTGAACGTCTTGCTGCTGACTGACAGAGCTGATAGTTTGAACTTACAGTAGATTTACAGTAAATGTCTGTGGTAATGCTTACTCAGACTGAGCCTCACCATCTACTATTTATTTCATGTATGCTAACAAAAAATTGAGGTTTGATTGAGAATTAGGCATGCAAATATATTAAACAGGCCTTATGTACAGCAGGTAATTACAAGCATAGCAGATTATCCCTGCACACAATAGGGTTGATCCTGTTCTGGGTGTACTGAAAACCCTCCATTGTTTGCTTACCTGGTTAATGCCAGTAATATTCCCTGTTTGAATTGGACTAACTCGCAAGTATTCTTTCGCCAAATCGCAAGCTATTATCAGAAAGAGCGTTCCATGTCTTAATGTCACGGCTCATTTTAATGTGGTGCGATAGTCATCGCTAAAGCAACAAGACACAGCTGAAAGCACAGCAGCCCAGTCACTCGCCATGCAAAGGACTTAGCTTGTGCTAATCAATCATCCGCCACCTATTCGCAGCACACGGACGATGGATTGCATAAACAAACCCAGCTCTAATCTGGGTCTGCTCAATCTCCTGACAAACCCAAGTTCCCCAGTGGAAGTGTGCTGGAGCATGAAGTAGTGCTGCAAGTCTGTAATGTTTAGCTGCTTTATAATCCCTGGTGTATATGTGAGTTTGGTAAGTGTAAATACATCCATATGTAATTTCAATCTTCCTTTTCTTTAAACTGCCCCTCTATAAAATGCATCTCTTTCTACACACAGTGACTCTGCATTTGTGGGCAACAAGACAGATGTGATCATAGAGATATTAGGTCCATTTCTGCATGCTGTGTTGATCTGACCTCTGTGGAGCTGTTGCTGAAGATAGGGCCTGCAGCTCTCAGTGAGTTTACTGTGCCATTGACCCTGATGTTGAGCTCAGCTGTTTCTGACATCATTACTTACATTGTCTGAGACCAGGAACATGAAAACAAATCTC
This sequence comes from Ptychobarbus kaznakovi, assembly GCA_027422405.1. NCBI lineage: Eukaryota > Metazoa > Chordata > Actinopteri > Cypriniformes > Cyprinidae > Ptychobarbus > Ptychobarbus kaznakovi. Next base: position 14,936,201 of record CM049813.1, read on the forward strand.
TGTGGTTCTTCATACTGTGAGAGCATGTGTTGGATGAAGACAGTAGAAAGTGAGGTGATATTAGTGCATGGATTTATGTGTAGTGAGATGGCCAGGAGGGGAATGAAGTGTAAAAACAGGAACATAATTATTATTTCCTCTCCTCAGCTCATCCCATGATCAGTCTCTTCAGTCCAGCCAAGGTTTGAGAGTAATGTGCAGTGACAGAGTGAAATTCCTGCATTCAGAGTCTCTCTCCATCAGTGACACATTGGGCCTGGATATCATTTTAGCATTTATCCCCTGCTTTTTTTCTCATTCTTCTTCTAGCCTACAAACTAGTGGCTAAAACAGTAAAGAAAAGGATGGTTGCTGGGATTGAGGGTAGAAACCAAAGCTTGCAGTAAAAGGGCTTTTTGTGGGATTTTTGAGACTGCACTTAACAGCTCGCTCAAGGGAGCAACAGTCAGAATATAGCGGCTCGGAAAGAAAGAAGGGAGAAAGAAAGTGAGACAGCTAAGGGGGTGGAAGGAGCACTTTTAAAAGATGTTCCAGGATGTCTAGACATGGTGTTGGTGAAACATGACGAAAGCGCCAGGCATTTGAGAGCGCTGCAAATGGAAGCAAGAGGCAGGTGTCGGTGAGACATGCTACGTGTCGGAGCCGTGATTCCACAACCAATCCGGACTCATAGGGCAATTACTGTGTTTAGCCTCTCCAGAGTATAAAGAAGAGTTCATTATTCAATACCTTTCTTTCTTCTCCAAACTCTTCCTCCCTCTATTTTCACATCTACACGTGCTGTATATATATCAGTAAAAGAGGTTGCATGAATTAGTGATAGAGTACATAATGGAGGGTTTCTTGAAGGCGCTGCTGAAAGGCGTTACAGCGTTAACGGTCCACACCAATATGAGATCACTGACCTGACTGCAGCACTTTCCAGGAAAGTGAAAAGAGGATGTGAAGAAAGCAAGGAAGAGAGAGTGTGACTGTCGCTGCCTGCGCCGCTGCCTCTCTTTCACACACACACAGTTCTCTAATGGCCTCACACTTAGGAAAGCACTCACACACGACTCTCTCGGAGCTGTGAATAAACATTTTCTCTCTTTCTTCCTCTAGAGGCGTTCCGACACTTTCAGGTGATTGTGCGCTCAAAAAAGGACAACATCATTTAGTGCTATTATTTAATTGCTTAGTGATGATCTGACTAATGCAAAGCAAAATGGCAATTATGCAAAGCAGAAAACACATTGCTGTTTATTTTCTAATGTGTTTGTGGCTGGTAGATGAAAGTCTGGTTTGGTGTTGGACGAGCACGTGCGAGATTGAGTTTCAGGGTGAGTGAGCAATGGTGCTTTTCAGTGAAAGACCAGCTGAGTGCAGGATTCCTCCTTGGGCTACAGGGCTTTAATGAACCTCACTCCATCAGCAAGACGTGTGTGTGTGTGTGTGTGTGTGTGTGTGTGTGTGTGTGTGTGTGTGTGTGTGTGTGTGTGTGTGTGTGTGTGTGTGTGTGTGTGTGTGTGTGTGTGTGTGTGTGTGTGTGTGTGTGTGTGTGTGTGTGTGTGTGTGTGTGTGTGTGTGTGTGTGTGTGTGTGTGTGTGTGTGTGTGTGTGTGTGTGTGTGTGTGTGTGTGTGTGTGTGTGTGTGTGTGTGTGTGTGTGTGTGTGTGTGTGTGTGTGTACATCTTAGGATGCTTGGCATGGCGTACGGCTCCACGGCCGTCACATTGACCGTGCCCATCAATCAAAGAGACATAAAGCAATATGGACAGCAATTAAATCAACTAATGGAATCAAAACTCAAATTAAGCCACCAGCCTGAGTGGTTTGTAATTGTAAATGGCATGAGCCTTCCATCCTACTGGCTTAAATTTGAGACCTGCGCCTTGAGCAACTATTTAACCAATTACTCTGCTAGCAGTAATATACCTTCTTAATGCTGGCAGAATCTGAGTGATTTTGTTTGACTTGGGTTTTTATTCAGAGGCTGTGGTCTAGTTGTAGCCTGTGCGATAAATACGAAGTCAGTTGTTTGTTATCTTAATGGATTTGGCCATTTAGCACATTTGGAAAGTTTGCTATCACTGTATACTATTCAGAAACAGTTCAAATAAACCAATTGAATTACCAAATAAATCATTTAAGAGTCATTAGTGGTGTTGCTAAGACAATAATTAGATATAAAGTGTAACGCAGAACTTGATTTTACCAAGTGCGACATGTTCATCTTTGTTGACCCTGGAACAACATTGTTATTAACCAATCAGATTTGAAGAACAAGTTTATCATTTTTGTGAAGTTTAGGCTTACAATCAGTGTTTGTTGCTTGTACATCAGTGTCATTAATCTATAATTTCCTCTGATTTTAGGGATTACTCATGGGTAAGGTTAGGTTTAGGTGAAGGGAAATGGTCAAGATTAAATTTTTGGATTAAAATGTTGTTCCAGGGTCAATAATATATGTTGACCCAGGAACACATCTAACTCCGCAAAATCAGGACGTGCAAAGTGTAACCATGCCTGCCCACTCTGGAAGTATTTTTCTCATTCATTTTTATTCCATAGAGATTCATAATGTAAGAGTATACATCACCCACAGGTGAGTCACAACATTACAAATTGGATTTTAAAGCAAAATATTAAACAAAAAAAAGTACAACGTAATTGGTGTCTTTAATTAGAATTAGGATTGAGAAATTAATATTTTCATTTCAACAAGGATGCATTAATGTTGATCAAAATGAACACATTTATAATGTTACAGAAGATTACCATTTCAAACCATTGCTGTTCTTTTAAACTTTGTTTATTAAAGAAAAGAAAAATAAAGTATAATAACTTTTTCCACAAATAATATTAAGCATAACAACTGTTTTTATGATAATAATAAGAATGTTCTTGAGCAGCAAATCGGCATATTAGAATTGGCTGCTGAAAAATTCAGCTTTTTTTTCTTTTCTTTTTTAAATCATTAACAGTTTACAATAAGGTTTCATTTGTTAACATTAGTTCATGTATTAATTAACATGAATGAGCAATGAACTACATTTATTACACTCTTTATTAATTTGTGTTAATATTAATAAAAGTACAGTCGTTCATCGTTTGTTCGTGTTAGTTCACACAGTGCATTTACTAATATTAACAAACAAAACTTGTGATTTTAATAATGCATCAGTAAATGCTGAAATTAACATTAAGATTAATAAATGCTGTAGAAGTATTGTTCATTCTTAGTTTATGTTAGCTAATGCAGTTAACTAATGTTAACTAATGAACCTTATTGTTGTTACAAAAAAATCTTACTGACCCCAAACGTTGAATGATGTATTCAAATTGAAAGTCAGAGGAAAAATATAATTGAGTTAATATTGTTGATTACAAGTATGACATGATAAATATAGTATTTTAAAAGCTGAAAGCTGCAAAGTATTCAGATAAACACTGCTGTTCAAAAGTTTGGGATCAGTAAGATTTTAGTAAGATGCTTTTTAAAGAAGATTCTTCTGCTCATCAAGGCTGTATTTATTTGATCAAAAATACTGAAAAAATGTCATTCTTATTTTTTTTACGCTGTAAAATATTATTGTAATTCAAAATAACAGTTTTCTATTTTAATATACTTAAAAATATAATTTATTCCTGTGAAGCAAAGCTGAATTTTCAGCATCATTACTCCAGTCTTCAGTGTCACATGATTCAGAATAAAAAGTTAAAAAGAAAAGTATTACAATAAACACTACTATTCAAAAGTTTGGGGTCATTTTTAAGAAATTAATACTTTTACACAGCAAGGATGATAAATGGATAAAAAGTGATAGTAAAGACATATATTGTTAGAAAATATTTATATTTTGAATAAATTCTATACTTTTTATTTATCAAAGAATCAAAGAAAAAAGTATCACAGGTTCCAAAAAAATATTAAGCAGCACAACAATTTCAACACTGATAATAAATCAGCATATTAAAATTATTTCTGAAGGACCATGTGACACTGAAGACTGGAGTAATGGCTGATGAAAATTCAGCGCTGCATCACAGAAATAAATTATATTTTAAAGTATATTAAAATAGGAAATCAATATTTGAAATTGCAATAATATTTCACAAAATTAAACATTTTCTGTATTTTTGATAAAAACTGCCTTGATGAGCATAAGAGACTAATTAAAAACATTAAAAATCTTACTGATCCCAAACTGATTTGTAAAAAGTTCAAATAATACAGACTGATGGCTTTAATAGAAGTACAGTAGTGTGAAAAAGTCCTGGTTTTATTTTTTTTTGCATATTTGTCACACTCGAATAATTCAGGTCATCAAACTAATTTTAATATTACACAAAGACAACCCGAGTAAATAGAAAATGCAGTTATAAATGATCAGTTATTGAAATAATGATTTCATTTATTAAGGGAAAAAGCTGTCCAAACCTGCCTGGCACTATGTGAAAAAGTAATTGCCCCTAAATCTAATAACTGGTTGTGCCACCCTTTGCAGCAAGCAACAACTGCAATCAAGCGTTTGTGATAACTGCCAATGAGTCTTTCACATCGCTGTGGAGGACTTTTGGCCCACTCTTCTTTGCAGAATTGTTTTAATTCAGCCACATTGGAGGGTTTTCGAGCATGAATGGAATGTTTAAGGTCATGCCAAAGCATCTCAATCGGATTTAAGACCGGACTTTGATTTGGCCACTCCAAAACCTTAATTTTGTTTTCTTGAGCCATTCAGAGGTGGACTTGCTGGTGTGTTTGGGATCATTGTTCTGCTTCATAACCCAAGTGCGCTTGAGCTTGAGGTCACAAACTGATGGCCGGACATTCTCCTTCAGGATTTTCTGATAGAGCGCAGAATTCATTGTTCCACTGACCTTAATTGAGGCAAGTGATGCCTGCAGTTCTTTAGACGTTGTTCTGGGTTCTTTTATGACCTCCTGGATGAGTCGTCGTTGCGCTCTTGGAGTAATTTTGGTTGGCCGGCCACTCCTGGGAAGGTTCACTACTGTCCCAAGTTTTCTCCATTTGTGGATAATTGTGTGGTTTGCTGGAGTCCCAAAGCCTTAGAAATGGCTTCATAACCCTTTCCAGACTGATGTAAACTATTTTTTTTCTCATCTGTTCTTGAATTTTTAGATCGTGGCATGATGTGTTGCTCTTTAAGCATGCTTCACTTTGTCAGACAGGTTCTATTTAAGTGATTTCTTGATTCAACAGGTCTGGCAGTAATCAGGTGAAGTGAAATTTAACTCAGCTTTCTAAAATAATGTGGTTAATCACAGTTCTTTCATGATTTAACAGGAGGGGGCAATTCATTTTTCACGTAGGGCCAGGTAGGTTTGGACAGCTCTTTTACCTTAATAAATTAAATCATCATTTAAAAACTGCATTTTGTATTTACTTGCATTATCTTTGTGTAATATTAAAATTAGTTTGATGATCTGAATCTTTTAAGTGGGACAAATATGCAAAAAATAAAAAGCAGGAAGGCGGCAAAAACCTTTTTCCAGCACTGTTTGTACTATTGATTAGAGCTTTCAGTAGATCTGTATTTAATGATTTAAATTATCACCCTAACAGTCATATTGTAAAGCGCTAAAAACAGTCCAAACACTTTAGCAACTGCATAGCGATGCCCTGCCAACCACCCAGAAAACTCTAGCATTGTGCCAATGAGCTTTGCACAAGCAAAGACTATTTTCTCATTTCACATTTTCTCCAGCCAATGTAAAAATCTAGTTCATATTCTGCGTTTGTAGAACAGCACAAGCAGCTGATGTATCAGATACAGCAGTGTTAGCATCTTATGTCCGAGGACAATGTTTCCTCTCACATTTCCTTGAAACATTTTCTCTGGCTCTTCAGACTCATTCGTCACCTTAGTGTTACTTCAGTGAAAGTGAGGGAAGGAAAAAGTATAGAAGAAAATAAATCATTTAAGCCCATAAGTATATGTGTGGAGAGTCATTCACACCTCTTGTGGTAGTGCTACATTAGAGCCTCGTTGAATTCGGACATAACATGCAGGAACATGAATATGCTTTCATTTCAACACGCACTCAACTCACTGTGCTGTAGTTAGAAACACGGCAGCAATGTGAGATCTGAGAGTTTGTGCATGGTTATCGCCGTAAGTGTGATTCATTTTTTAGCACTGTAAGTTTTATCATTCATAACTCACATTACCGTCAGCAGCAGTCCTGCTTTTTAGCACTCACTCACTAGATTTCTTTATTGCTTGCTGGTTGCTAGGGATAGTATTGAAAAGCGCTTTTTATGAAATCACCATGAAGCAATAGACTCTGTTTGGTCTGTCTTATGTTTGTACCCTCCAGGCCGTCTGCATGCAGTGAGATGATGTCTGGTCCCTCACACGCATCACCATGGCCTCCACCGATAGCGCAGCTCTGTTTCTAATGAGTAAATGAGAAATGTGCCCTTGCTGGAGGATGGTATTTGCCAGGGCAGCAGAGGTTACAGTCGGTTTTCATTAAATGTAATTGAAAGCATAATGGAGGTCGGCCACCTTTACCTGCACTGCTCATGAAAGCTCATTCTGTAATGACCATGAATTATGGACTTTTACATGTGGGAGGGGCTTATGCCTTCCATGCTTTCTGATAGGGTCTTGTCGGTTTGGCAGCGACTTTGCTGCTAATCTGGAAAGGGGTCTCTCACTCACTCTCTCTCTCTCTCTCTCTCTCACACACACAACTATTTATAGCCCAGACAGAATGAGATAACTGCATACAGGATGAGGCCCTGTCACAATAATATGACCCATACACACTCACAATGCCCCTCAGCTGGGGTGTTGCTCACTAATGCCAGCTTTTGATAATCATCAGAGGGGCTGAGTGATAACTCTCAGAGTGTGTGTGTGTGTTGTGTGTGTGTGTGTGTGTGTGTGTGTGTGTGTGTGTGTGTGTGTGTGTGTGTGTGTGTGTGTGTGTGTGTGTGTGTGTGTGTGTGTGTGTGTGTGTGTGTGTGTGTGTGTGTGTGTGTGTGTGTGTGTGTGTGTGTGTGTGTGTGTGTTTTTGTGACAAATGAGGACAAAAATTTGTATAATGACACAGGTATGACATAGGTATTACAAGGTGAAGGTGACTTATGAGGACATTGCCCAATGTCCCCACTTTTCAAAACGCTTATAAATCATACAGTGAGTTTTTTTGGGGGGGAAGTATAAATGCTAATTTAAAAGTGCATTATGGGTGTTGCCCCACACCTTTCTTCTGTTTTCTCTAGTCACATAGCATGGATTTTAAACTTTTCTGAGTGTGTTTCTACTGCATAGACAGCCAAGGTTTATTAAAAGCCCATCATGTCAGGCAGAGACACATGACCTGGAGAGAAGAATGACGAGTGTGCTAATCATCTCCAGCTGCATCCATGCTACGATTAAAGCACAAACAAGAAACTGAACTCTTAAAGAGTGTATATCAGAGTGAGTTACGCCCTCTGTGCCGTTTACCCCCTCAAATTGGGTCCACTCTCTCATTGGCATTTACACTGGCACAGAAGTCTGATGAAGGGCTCTTTATGTGCTTTGATCCTGTTTGGTTTCCTTCTAATGATCAGTTGACTCAGTGCCCGCATGTTCTCTGTCACTCAGTCGTGTTCTTCACTGAGTGAGTCTAATGTGTAAGCATGTGCTGGTTACCCACAGCAAACAGCGTTCTAGGATCTAGAAATGTCTGTGCCACGCTGGACTGGCGTTTACTGCCGAAAACCAGCCTGTTTGATCATGTTCTGCTGGAGCCTGCCGCAGGGGCCAGAAAACATCAGACGTGCCTGCAGTGATGCAGAAGAGGGAAGAGAAACACAGAATGTCACACTATGTGTCTTTTTTCTCAGTTTTAGGGGGAGATTTCATGTAGCTTGTAAGATTCATTTAAAAGAGATGGCTGTTGGTAAATATAATGAATTAGATGTGTATTTTACAACTTGCCACTCATCTAATCATATTTGTAATGGATGCAAGCCTGTTTACACCATGAAATACAAATTAATAAAAACAAAATCTGATTTTTTTCTCAGAATTAAGCTTACATCTATAGGAATTCTGAATTTTTCTTTGAATTCTGAGCTTACGTCTTGCAAATGGAAGAAAGTTAAAAAGCTAATTGTGACTTAATTATATCTCACAATTATGACGTTTCTTCTCAGAATTGTGTTTGTCTTGCTTTGACAGTTCTCAGAATTACAAGGAAAAAAATCTATAAAATCTATAATTTTGTATAGACTTAATAAGACAAATATTCTTATACTTTGGTTTGCATCCATCAAATAAAAGTCAATTTTATAAGCTACCATTCATTAATTGTGGATTTTACTATAAATGAAATACTTTACAAATGAGTGGTAATTAAAAAAAAAGAATTAAATGACTTGATTTAATTTGACTGTAAATACAATGCAAATGAAAAGTATTAAATAATAATTATGTATAATAAGTATATTATTGAAGTGTTTACCTTATTGGATTTTACTATAATTAAATATTTTACAAATTTAATAGCACTTTAATTTGTGAAGTATTTTATTGACAGTAAAATCCAATAAATCAAATATTTGAATAATATAATTTAATTTACTGGATTTTACCAATTTACTAATTATATATATATATATATAGAGAGAGAGAGAGAGAATTTGAATTTGGAAAAAATACTTTATTACAATTCTTTACATTAAATTACATTAACCTTTCAATACCACACAAAACAAATCTGCAAAGAATCCAACAATTTTACATGTACCTTTTAACAGATGTTTATATTAGTAGAGGAGAAAAAAATAAGTCCCTGTCAACAACAGAGCCTCATTTTTACACCATTTCATTTCAAATGTAATAAGATCATCCATGGAACTATAAAAATGAAAATCAATGAGTATTCTGGATTTAACTGTAGCTAAAAACATTGAGAGAGAGAGAGAGAGAGAGGAGGGAGGGGGATGGATGGATGGATGGATGATGAAAATGTCTAGTGAAAATAAGTAAACTGTGATGTAAAAGAAATAAGATTCTGATAGCACTGTCTACATCTAGTGTGTGACATCATTATTTCCTCTGCACTTAAGGCCGAGAGCACAGTTTCCAGCGGAAGCGATCACTGCTGGCTTCTCCCTTACATGCAGATTCACAAACAAACACACGCCACCTGCGCTCCACACCAGCACATTTCCCCGGTTTCCCCATGTGCGAGCGGCTTTTGGCTCTGCCACACTGTGTGCCTGTGCTATCTGCTGGGCACACGAGGAAAAGCAGAGTCACCGTCTCTTCCCTGGCACACTTGTTTCTCTCTGAGCCAGAAGAACAGGATTTACGAGCACCTGTCACAGGGGTATGTGCCTCCTCTCCTCCCCCACCAGCGCAAATCATCAGGGGGAATGTGGCCACCCAGTCCCTGCTATCGCTTTAGCACCGTACGGTGTGTGTTTGAGATGTTCTGTATACACACCAGATAATAACTGAAAAATTATGGACACCACCATTCTGCATCTGATGTATGTTTAAAACACTGCATATATCTCAGCGGTTATGAGTCCCTGCTGTCCGGGATTGTGTATACAATAGACAAAGTTTAACAACATGTAACATCCACAACATATACAGTACAAATCATGCTGAGAATAACACTCTCCACTAGGTGCCAAAACACAATCTTTGGCCATTATGTCCACAAATATTTTATTATGTACTTAGAAAAGAAAAAACAACTGTTTTACATATTTATTCTCCTCAGTTTTTGCCTCTATATTGCACTCCCCCCCCCTCACTTTAATCATTAATAAAGTGGATCTTTTTTTACAAGAAAGCATAAAACATGGTTTTATTTTTCCCAAAACTGAGAGCTCTTTTTAGGGAGGGTGTCGTTTCCACAGGAAATGTTCAGGCTGCACAGGCAACTAAACGTCAACTCATATTAAAGATATTTTAAACAACATAGAAACATTTTTGTTGTATATTTGTAATATGCAAGTCATAATGACAATTTTTGTCAATATTCCATCGAATGATTATCCTAATGAAAAATACTCAGCAACCTGAGTGACCTGTTGATGTACTTTTTCAGACAAAGACCAAATAAATGTGTGAGTATTTATTGACTGCAAAAAGAAGTATCTTATTCTTAACAAGACTGCATTTATTCCAATGCATCAAAAAATGTGTCCATGATCCTTCAGAAATCATTCTTATATGCTGATTTCCTGCTCAAGAAACATTTATTATTATCAATGTTGAAAACAGTTGTGCTGCTTAATGTTTTTGTGGAAGCTTGCATTGTTCATGACTCCTGAACAGAAATGATGAATAGAAAGTTCAAAAAATTACAATTATATTTGAAATAGAAATTTTGTAACGATGTCAGTCTTCACTGTCGTTTTTTATCTATTTAATGCAGCCTTACGGAATAAAAATTAAAACATAAATAGCGTTTTTACCGTCACCAAATTGTCATGTCTTTGTATTTTATACTTTACTTTGAATGAACCAGAACTTCTTAAGTTAATAATAATTTCCCCATTATGCTAAAAGCTGAAACATTGTTTAGAAGTTCAGATGATTATGAATCATCTTAAATTGCAAACACTTTGAAAGAATTAAACACCTTCAGGTAACTAGAGAGATGAATTAATCGTGAGGTTAATCTTGAGGTTTTACAGTAATGCAGTGAATCATTTAAATCTTTAATGACTTCAAGCTCTGCAGTGGTCCTGCCTAACAGTGCGAGTCTTGTTTAATGTTGTTATGTGCTTCATCTTTCTCTCTCTGTGTGTGTGTGTGTGTGTGTGTGTGTGTGTGTGTGTGTGTGTGTGTGTGTGTGTGTGTGTGTGTGTGTGTGTGTGTGTGTGTGTGCGTGTGTGCGTGTGCGTGTGCGTGTGTGTGTGTGTGTGTGTAAATGCAGCAGAGCTCCAGAGGGAGGGAAGCATCGAGACGCTCAGCAATAGTTCTGGCTCCACCAGTGGCAGCATTCCCCGAAACTTCGAGGGCTACCGCTCCCCTCTCCCCACCAATGAGAGCCAGCCCCTCAGCCTCTACCCCACCGCATTCCCCTAAAACCAGCCATCCCGCACCAAAGAAGCTTCTCTGTCACCTTTGGACAATCTTGACAGTACAACCACAACACATCAGCACAACTCCATCCTGCTCCGCTATATCCTTTCTCTGTTCTTTGAAATGTGGATTTTCCTTTAATCAAACCTGGCGTGCAGGAAAACCCTGTTCAATCAGGCCCCGCGTTAACATCCTTTATCATTCACTTCCCTTGTAGATTAATGTTAACGTTGCCTCCACCTGAGAGAGAGAGAGAGAGAGAGAGAGCATGGGTATTAACCTTGACGAGTCAGATGAACTGTAGAAGGGATCCGTTCGAGTTGCCACTTTTCTCAAAGATGTGTCATATTACCAATATCATTTTCAATCGAACTTCCAGTGTGTATCTTTATTGAACACGTGCGTGTATGTATGTGAGTGAGAGTGTGTGTTCATCAAATACGTGTCCTGATTACCTCAGTACTTGAGTTTAGGTTTGAGCTTATAAAGCGCTGTGCTGATCAGTAGACAGTGTTTGATATATTTTAGTAGACGTACTGTAGTTCACATTTGAATTGATTTGACTTTTATAGCCAATCAAACATGGTCATGTTTACAATTGAATCGTGTTAAATTTTTGTTTATTATTCCGCACATTTTTCTGTATATTTGATTTCATTTTTTTTTCTTGTTTTTAACAATTGTCAGTTTCTTGTATTCAATTTATTTGCTTTATAAATTCAGTGGAATCAAATGATTTAAATGATTTCAGTTTATACGTAAATGACATGCATTGATTCTTACACAAAGGGATTTCTTTGTTCTAACGTGTCCTTGTTTGATTCACTTTTTTCCTTGTATTATAGGCTGATATTTAGCAGTGGCGCTCTCAACGATCCACAGCAAATTTCATTCAGCTTAGGCGATCGATTTAGACACTAGCCAAATGTTAAAAAAGTAGTTCCATCTTTATCATCATCAAAATATCAATTTGTATTAGCTTGTTTATTTGACTATTTTAAATAGCATTGGTTAAAGAATGTCTTTTAGCTTTGCTTGACTGGATGTAACGTTTTACATACACACACAATACACAGTTATTGATAAATACCAATTAAACAAGAAATGTGAATACACGGTCCTAATCATCAGCTTGTTAAAGAGCCGCTGTTGGCTGGCAGCTCTGTGCATGTTGAAAGCCTCGGTCGCTGGAGAGGAAACATGAAGTGTTTGTTCACCGTAATGTATAACGGCATTCAAGTTGGCATGACTTTAAGTCTGAATGCTTTGTATGGACTATATTTTTTTATAATAATACTTACACAATGTAAATTTAATCTTGAAATAGGAATTGAATGCAAGTGAATTTAACAAGTCTTCTATACATTTGTGTGTTTGCTTCATACAGAATATGCATTCTGACTTCCTTCGTTTGTTGTTTTCCCTTGTTAACTTACCTTGCTCTCTACTGAATATATTTGTTATACAAAAAAAAAATTAAAAATAAATGCATTTGAATGACGAGGTAAAAATCTGGGCCTGAGGCTACATGTTTTTTATCATCATGAATCTTCCACAAGCTTCGGGACACAGGCTGAGATTTCTTCCGTCGCTGCTTTAATTGCATGTGTGTAAGCTTTGTGTTATTATATTATAATGATACGTTTATTTGCGATTATATAGAGCAGCTGAATTCTCCAGCAGAACTTCACCGGGAATTTTTCAACTCTAAAAACTTGTGAAATTAATATTTTAAACACATCACTGAGTAATTATATTTAACTTTGCTATCAAATAGGCATGCAATATATAATAACAGGTAACTTTGTCATTTTCTTATTAAAAAAAATATCATTATGCAACGTGACCTGATGCAGTAGGCAGATAGTATCACAAAAAAACACTGTTTTGTCATCATAGTGATCTTTATTGTACTGATTCAAACAAGCAGAGAGATTTTGTATGCAAAGCAAAATGTTTTTTTCACTTGTCCATCCTCACCAGCATCTTCTCATCACTTCCACCTTTAAAACACACACACACACAATCACCCTTTTACAGTAATGCTTCCCACAGTTGTCTCAAAGGCCACGTGAAGCAGTCATCTAGACGGCGTGGAAGACAGTGGCAGAGCTCACACTCTCCGTCTGGGAAGGTCAGCCCTCGTTCCTCTCGGTCTCCCTCCGGACCGCCTGTGCCACCTTATCACCGGAGCGACAGCCTATAAATACCAACAGAAGATAGCAGGCATTTCAGTGAGGAGTGTCAGAGGTTTCCTCCTCTCTGCGGGGTCAGAAGGCTGCTGTGCAAATTTCTACATTTAGTTAAAGAAGCATTAAACTATAAACAGTCTGCCGTTTAGTCGCTGTTGCACTGATACACAATCTACCATGAGTCAATCTGTCAAGGCTTGTTGGCAATCCATGTAAGATTTTCTGGCCGTTTGTTCCAAAACACTCCTCGAATCCTCCACACTCCATGTATCCCATTGGGAACGGGCTCCATTCAGTAACAGGCTGTTTTCTGGCACGGCAGCAGGTCTCTCTCTCCCCTTCAGAGGTCACGCATCCCTTAACTACTAACTGAACTAATGGCTGCTCCTCTTGAACCATAAACAAAACATAAACTGTCTTTAAAGGGGAAAATATTTGAGAACAAGAACCTCAACCACCTTAGAATAAAGTATATTGGAGTTTGCTGTTTCTTGTATTTTTCTTAACACTTTAAACAAAAACACAGTAACTTGTTTTTCATCTGCATCAAGATGTGAAAATAAAAGCTTGTACTTTGTAGTAGCTTTGCTGGTTTTATTTGGATCATGCATGTTTTTAGAGTTTACAAGTTTCTATTACAAATCAATTATAAACGTTGTTCAAATAAAAAAAACGTTATTATACATCATTCAGGTAGCCTAGTGTCTCTCACTATATTTAATTATGTTTTCAGTAGAGGACAATCTTAGTCAACTCTGTTACTCTAATTTTGTACAAACCTGATATTTATACAAATCTTTTATTAATAATCATAGTTAATTTATCTTAAACACCTTTTAGTGTCCTGAACTTAAACACAAGGCTTGTAATATTAAATTAAACTGTCAACCCTGTTTTTTGAAAAGTCTATAGACTACCTATATATCCCGACATGATATTTACATTGCACTCTTTGTCTGAAATAAATGAAGAAAATCACTTCACAAACGCTTTTGGGAAAATGAAAAAAATAATGATGCAAATTATTCGAGTGAGCTAATGTTCCCCACATAATTGATTTGCTGTATTCTACATAGACCTATACGACATGCATCTTTCCATCCACGACTAAACACGGTGTTTACAGGAGCTGGGTGATTGGAGGTTGTCTGTTTCCTTCCGGTAAACCGTAAACAGTAACCGCTTCGTGTTGCCTGTTACTCGTCAATCAGACGAGGCGTGTAAAGCACTCATCTCCACAGCTGTTGAGAGACAGTGAACTGGATCATATCGGACAGCTCCTGGAGGATTAAAGGGGACAGTGTCGACGTTAATGTGTGACACACTATTTTTCAATTAGCTGCTGAATAGCCTCGATTAGATCAACTTCTCTGCAGGATCCGCACACCTGGAGCGCATCTCATCAGCGCTAGCAGATACAGAGAGAACAATCTTGCTTTATCTTGAAGTCATTCTCAGTGAATAACACCGGATTGATTGTGAAAGAGTAGTTGTTTTATATTATTGATGTTACTACTTTGAGCCCCCCCCCCCCCCTTCATCCCTTATCTCGTATCCTATAACAATGACAAGTTGAACTTTCCGATTTAAAGCAGTCTGTGGAAAAACATTATTTATTATAAAATGCATATCAAGTATTTTTAAGGTCATTAATTATAAAGTCGGAAACTTGAAAATCGTGCATGCAAATATGATATAGAAATTGTGTTTATTTATTCACACTACACGACACATTTCTGATTGAGGTGATTAAATGACTGAAATGCCTTTGTATTTTATATTTGTTCTTTGGAGAGAAAAAATACGTTATGCTATTTGTTAATATAATCACCATCAGTAATTACCATGTGCAGAGTAATACAATCTACAGTCTTCGTACTGCTGTTTTAAAACGACAGGATAACTGCACATGTGCCACAATAAGGAAGAAATTACATATAAATAAACAATTATTTAACGAATGATAAGTCTAATTTTATTCCCCTTTGCGACTATATATATATATAGCCTTTTTAAATAACTTTGTGGTGCCAAAGTTAACATATGAAGCAAATTAGTTAATTGTTCATTACTGATTGAACACAATCAGCCTCTAATATGTTAGATGTGTTAGTTTTTGTGATTAAAACATTTTAAAAATGTCTTGAGTTACATAGTCTATGGCTGTATCAACAGGTTATTGCTACTGCGACTAAAGCATGAAACAGAGCCTGTTATTATTTTCAGTTAGTACGGATGTAATGTTTGCAAAATACAATTATCAATGTGTAATAGGCTACTTAACATTATTTAGTAGTATAAAATAACCGAGCTAAGCGCTCAGTGTGCTAAACCCATGCTTGAAAAAAATATTGAATTGAGAGAAAATACCAGAATTTCCATACTAGACAACATTTTCTGGTTTGCTTTTGTCTAATGATGACACACGGCACTGAACGGGCTGCAGAACCAGGTGAACCTATTCCCTGAGCTTATAACAGCGCCCCCACCTGTTACCTGAACAAGGTGTAGCTTCCAACAATCATCAGCCGTGCTTCGCCTAAATCTATTTAAACGTCTTTTATAGTCATTTTAAGCGGATTCTAGAAGTTCAGAATTATTAAAACATTATGGGGAAAATACTGAAGGATCTCCTGATACTATTTAATATTTAGTCAAACATTGCAATAATGATTGACCATTTCCACACAAAAAAAAATAAAAATATATTAAATATCTTGATTGTTTTGCAGCGATTGTTGTTTGATCACTGATGTCTGTGCATATTTATGTACTCGAATCTTAATTTTTCCTAAATGATAAAACCAGGTAATATGTCAGGATCTCAACAAACTGTCTTTATCACTATTATTAAATTATGAAAAAGATAAGCGAGACTCGCTTTCAAACATAGGCCATCTGTCTTATAAATTACAATTATATAAATAGTAAAAAATATTTTACTGTTTCAAAAAGTTCAAACGTAATGTTGATCCGTATATATCTCTAATATGAGTTTTTTTTTGTTCTCATAGAAATAATGTTTTGTAGTAAATCTATTGAAATCAACAGGTTGATGTGAGGATTGGGATGTGGTTAGCAATAGCATCACCTCGGAATAAAGACTATTGGAGATCTTCGCTATATATAAACTAGTGAAAGCAACATGCTACGTGTTTTAAGGAATGGGCGTTTAGATTTGTGGCGATAATATTGCCAATATACTTTTGGGCAAAAGGAGAGTGGAAGAGAAGAAGCAGAGCACCCGAGCGGTCTATACAGTTGTTGTTGCGCATCCATCAGGTACATATGTCCATGTCCAGAGGAGGCTGAGTGATACAGAATGGGTTATGCGAAGAGCAAATTGTGCGATTTGGCAAAATAAGCACGAGCAGATCAAATACACTGTCCTAATGAAAAAGAGGAGACATGGGGAAATGTATACAGGGTGTGTGTGGATGGGTATAAGAATGGAGGAGAGAGAGCTGGACGGAAAGGAGGAGGAGAGAGGGGGGTGATAGCTGGTGGAGGCGCTGGGTATACATGTGACAAGGGGAAATATGAGGGACTTTGACAGGTCTTAAACGGTCTGGCGCCAAGGCCTCAGTCTACCGGCTAAATATAGCAGGAGAGATGATGCAGAGATGATGAAAAGATGAAAAGAAGGAGCAACAATGTAAAAGCAGAAAAAGGAGCAACGGTCATTTAATGATCAGCACTAGAGGATCATCTGGTTTCATATATGTGAAAGGTATTGCAAAGGTTTGCGTTATCTTTTTGGAGGAACATATTAATTCCCTTAGATCCTGGAAACACAATTAGACACATTGTCTTACAGCGGACACCGTCTCAAGGACACAAAAGCTGACAGAAGCAGATCATGCATAAAAGTTTGGCACCAGGCTATTTTAACTAATGAAAATGTCTTCTGGTCGAAGCTGATGCACATCTCTACATCTCCTGATAAACCTTTAACGATGTTTTTCATCATCACATTTATTCGGAATACAGTGGTCATTGGTTTTGCGACGCGTCGTTGTTTGGCAGTAAACAGTGGCAGTGCTGTGAAAAGTTGTCCAGCATGAACGCGTTTTAAAGCATGCGTGATAAGAGCGCGGCGCATGATTACATTCTCGTCGGTTTAGATGCGTGCAGAAAAATAAACCTGGCGTAATTGCAAAGACTTTGTTGATGTGATTACTTCCTTAAGTATATACATAGAAAATCATTACCATCCCATGTGTGATTAATCTCTTCCCAATCCAAACCACTCTCTGTCGAAGTTTTAGCCCAGAGATAAAGCAAGACTATTGATTAGTCCTGTTCCAACAACGTGCTGCAGCGAACACTTTACATACAAAAGTGTGTATATTTTTCATAAACGTTCTTTAATATTTACATTAAATGCACTAGATGCCTGTCGAATAAAGGTATTTTCAGTGTCAGGAAAAAGTTGAATCACTAAACCAGGAAGTACACTGATCATAAATAGGCAGTTTCTCCTCTAGAATGGGATTTTTTTTGTTAGGCTAACATATTACAAGCTTTTTTTTTGGTTTGTCAAAATGATGTTCGTATAATTAATTAGTTAATCATTTTATATTCTAAATGACTATAAAACTCAGCGTAGGAGAGTTATGTGCTTATTTTACTCTCATCAGATATTTGATAATGTATTTTAGCATGGCTCTTAATTTAGCTTTAAATAATGAAGATTTTATATCAGGAGACACTTCTTACTTTCTTGTTAGGCATTTCGTTTGGCTATATTTAAATATTCTTCATCATAAAAGCAGAAAAACGTTTTATTGTTATATTGTCATACAATCAATTTTGAACATGTTTCGTTCGTAATAGTGTTGATTTATTTTGATTCTCAATTGTGTTTATTAGGTATTATTTTCACGACTTTTAAAAGAAAATCGTATCCTATTTAAATGATTAGCATACCTGTCAGGTAAAGTCGTGCAAATCCGCATATCCCATAATTTAGAGTCAGTTTCAATAAACCCGGCTTTAGCTCTGTCTGTTCACTCGTGGCTTCGGCAACAAGTGTGTCTACTTTGTCTCTGATTTCTCCGTCTACGGCGCGGATTTAGATATTATTATGCAGTGTTATGGAGTGAATGTGTAATTTAACTTGTCAACATACAATCATGAATTTGCTAAACATGTTATCCATGACTATAATATGTAATGTTGTTCAATTCAAAAACGCGCAATAACATTATTTTTTTTTTTTAAGACCGTTTAGCTGTTTTAATGACATAATATGACATGAGCGGCAATCCATAATGCTCTCTTATGAAACATATGCTCTCTAAACCATTTTATGTCCAATTCAGTAAATATCACAAATCGTGCAACTAAATAAAAAAGGCTATT
This sequence comes from Ptychobarbus kaznakovi, assembly GCA_027422405.1. Classification (NCBI taxonomy): domain Eukaryota; kingdom Metazoa; phylum Chordata; class Actinopteri; order Cypriniformes; family Cyprinidae; genus Ptychobarbus; species Ptychobarbus kaznakovi. Next base: position 14,954,804 of record CM049813.1, read on the forward strand.
AAACGTCCTAACTGCCGTTTTATAGAAAAGCTGCAAAGTAATCAAGTTTCTGACCAGCTGTTGACATAAAAAAAATACACTCTAATTTTTTACTTTGTAAAATTTCAGTATTTTAAAAGCAATATTTAATCACTCTACCAGGTCCTCTCTGGCACAGTAAGGGTTAAACATACAGCCTGTCATCATGTTCTGCTGATTTGTATCGAAGTGTAAAAGTGACAGCATTCCGCAACCGGTTGAATCTGTCCGCACAATAAACATAGATTGGACATTGATGCGTTTTGGAAATATTTGAACTATTCAGTGCGACGTCTGATTGAAAAGAATACACGGAAATACTAACTTATAAAGATCACAAGTCGTTTGGAGACAAAGAAGGCAAGCGCAAGGCAAAACTTTGGCGTAAATGCTAAAGGGATTGGAGTGCACTGTTGGGGGATTTTGGAGTAAATATGAACTGACAAGAGACGGTTCTTACTGCGGTGCGTCAGCCGACTGGCGCCAAGCGGCTATCTAACAAACCCAATCCAAGTAAATCTAGAGTCCACGAGTGGATTTCTTAAAGGTATAGAGTATAGACTATATGGCTCGACCCACTGCTAAAACTACAGGTTGAAAATAGATGATGAACATTAAGTGGGGTGGCACTTAAACCGTAATGCATTGAGATGTAGCCCATGTTATTTTTCGAGAATAGAACGGAGCACATACTTTTATGCGCTCACCTGAACATTCAGTGTTAGGATCAATACAATACATGTAAATACAATACCTTTACATTCCCTAAACCGTTGTCTTTGTATATTGCGACATAAATGGAGTACATAAAAAAGTAATAATAAAAGTTAACCGCAGATGCCTGTTAAGAGTTAACAGTTAAGAGTAATGCAGCACTCACCAAATGTATCTTTACATTGGTCTTTAGATTCCATCAACTCTCTTCCTCTTTCTTCAGTAGATATAGCGCGCGGCTGTGCGCTTTGAATGACCCGGGGCAGAATTTAAAGAACCAATGTCCCATTACTGGCTGCTGTTCCTCACATGAAGTCAGTCGCGACACACGCAGGAAGCACGGAAATAGTTTTTCACACAGTGAAACGACGAATTCAATTCACACGCACAACAGGGTCCCTTAGCTGTGAGTGTACAGTGCTGTATTAACAACAAAATACTCGTACGCGTCACTTTGACATGTACAGCGAAAAAATAAACGTAATTTGGTGTGTTCCTGATATCTTTTATTGACTATTGCGAATAGTTATTCTCAATTTATAATGTTTTAAAATGTGTAATCAATGAAAAGCATATCATATTTTGCGCTAAGTAATCATAACAATATGCACTTTTTGTTAATTTACACGTCAATAATCTTAATTCCTAGTTTTCAGTGTATCGGAGAGTGAGTTTGTTCCTCGAACAAGGAGGCATCGTTATTCTAAAGCGCAAGCCGACCGAGGTGCAGTCACCACCGGCTAAGCACTGAGGGCTGACCCGGTGCTTGGCTTGGAAACGGGGGTGGGATTTCCCGATCTTTTCTGTCATTGGTTAATATTTTATTCTGTTGACATGTTTTCTTACTGCTAATGCTTCCGACACCTTCTTGTCCACCCCCTCTTCTTGAGCCTGTCCGGAGCTGTCAAAACCACGCCTATGGAGGCCCACAATTGGTCCAGAAAGCGTAAAATCAGCAATCAAGGGGGCTTGGTTCATTAATGCTGGGATCAGAGCAGGAAGGACATGTGAGATAGTTACAGTTGTACAGTGGACAGGGCAAGATCTAACCATTTCAACTCCGTGTTGCGTAGAATGACTGCGCTTGAATGGACATCCGCATTGAAAGAGTAATCTTTTTTATGAGAGCAACTGTTGGAGAACAGGAATCCCCAAATCTGCCTTCAAAGCGTCGTTGCGCTAACTTTGACTGATATTATTACGGGGACATCGAGGAAACTAACAGCTACGGGAGTTAAAGAGGAAGACCCTTACCACTGTCTTTGCTCGCCTTTTCGCGATTCACATTTTGCCAAAATTGCCTTGCTGCGCTTTTCCTCCTCGTAGTGAGACAATCTATCGTCTGGATACGCGCTGCTTTTGCAAAAGAACACCACTAAAGATATTTTTTCACTACGATTGTTGGATGCACCGATGAGAGATCCAGTTTTTACAGGGACTGCGATGGCTTACCACCCTTTCCACGCTCACCGGGCAACCGACTTTCCCATGTCAGCTTTTCTCGCGGCCGCGCAACCTTCCTTCTTCCCAGCGCTGACATTGCCTCACGGGGCTCTCACAAAGCCGATCACGGACCATACCCTCTCCGGAGCCGCGGAGGCTGGGCTCCATCCGGCTCTGAGTCACCATCATCACGCAGCTCATCTTCGCAGTCTTAAGAGCCTGGAGCCAGAGGAAGAGGTTGAAGACGATCCAAAAGTCACACTGGAAGCGAAGGATCTATGGGACCAGTTCCACAAAATAGGAACAGAAATGGTTATTACGAAATCTGGCAGGTGAGTTCACGGTTGCTCTATTTATAGTCTTTTGTTTCAGTGTTTATACGAGGGAATGCTATGATGCACTCAGAGTTTCACATAGGCATATATTCCACAATAAATTCGCGGTCTGTTGCACGGACGTTTCGGTCGACGGATGTGTAGTATAAGCTACAAAAGGCCCAGTAAATGCATTACTAAATCTCTGGCTTTTGCACATCGCTATCGTAAGCCAGTTCCCCTTTATTTCCCTATTAATGTCTTGCGACCTGAACTGTCTGACCTAATTATTATGTCAAAGAGACTGTAGAAATGAATGTCTTACTGTCAGAGCATGTGTACCTGAACGATTCGTCTGCTCATTTGACTTATGAAAACGAAATGGGGAAAGTACAAGCGATGCGTATTCTGTGGCTAGCAAAAGGAAAATAGCTGAGGCTTTTTGTTGCTTATATCAATAGCAACAAATATTGACTTTCAAGGCACGGTGTGGCACAGTTAAATCGTGCTTTTATTTATTATGTAAAGAGAAACGTTTATCTTGGTCTGCTTATGTACTGAGGTGACAATAAACTATTTTATGTAAATAACCTGCCACTTTCATGGAAGATTTAAGTCTTGCGGCGAGCTAAATTATCTGCAGCCAAGTGAAATGTTATAATATTTGCTGAAAATTGATTTTTAGTGCGGTTGTTTTGTTTAATAAATCTAGCTCAGGTAAATAAAACGTTTAAAGTTATTTGGTTGTGTTGTTAAAGCGTTAAGCTTGAATCTGCCCACAATTGCAAATACAAATATTTAAATGTATGGGCATATTTCCTTTTTCTACAGGAGAATGTTTCCGCCTTTTAAAGTCCGCATCAATGGACTCGATAAAAAAGCCAAGTATATTCTATTAATGGATATTGTGGCTGCCGACGACTGCCGCTACAAGTTCCACAACTCTCGCTGGATGGTCGCGGGCAAGGCCGACCCGGAGATGCCAAAGCGAATGTATATACATCCGGATAGCCCAGCTACTGGGGAACAATGGATGGCTAAGCCTGTTGCGTTTCATAAACTGAAGCTAACCAACAACATTTCGGACAAACACGGATTTGTAAGTTACCCATTTTTATTTGTAAAATAACCCGTTTTGTGTGTTGCATGTAGGCCTGTTGTTTGCTGTGAATATATAAATATAAACGTACTGCCATCTGTGGGCTGTAATGCTTACGCTCGCGATGATTGAGCATGCTTACAATTTCTCTGTTTATTCCTGGGCGAAGAGAATTATGGATGTTATTATATATGGAAAGTATATATTTTAGCTTACTTAATTTCTTCGGCCCATGTACAATTCTTTACTGTCGCTACATTTATTTATTTATTTGTTTCGGCAAGCTTATAAACCAGATATGACGTATTAAATCAATTTTATTCGTTATGATGACATTGACAGCTTGGTTATGTAATGTAAATACTTCATCCTGAGTTTTTTTCTTGGCCATTGTTACTTCTATTGTTTATGAAAGGCGCAGAGCGCTATAACATTTATGAGGGGGTGGAAGTGACAAAAAATGAGGTCAAAGGAACCGGAGAGACCTTGAATCACGCTACAGTAAATTCGTTTACAAATAGCAACAGTGAAAGTGTAATGTGGGCTGTTTTGAGTAAGCGCAGCAACAAATTGCATAGGTAGAGCGACCTGTGCAGTCTCTGATAGTTCAATGAACAACGTTGAGACGGATGCAACGATACTCTATACGTGAGCATGCAGTCAAATATAGTGTGACCTGCTCCCTTACGCGACTTGCAAACAAATCGACTGGAAACAAATGAAACATTTACATGCATGGCACAACCATTTGATATTTGTACATTCAAACAGAAAACATATACAGTGTGTGTGTGTGTGTGTGTGTGTGTGTGTGTGTGTGTGTGTGTATCATCACACTTTATTGTTGTAAGGCTCCCTTAAACTTTACAATTAATACATTCTTATTTTTTATTTATCTATGTAAGATTTAATTTGTGTTATAATTATAGCACCACAAAATAACTCAAGTTGCATGTTCGCGTGACTATTTTCTGTCTCCCTGCCAATGGCCTATTGTTATGTGATTTAACCCAAGAACAATATTTCCACTATTACTACATATATTATGCGGTATTTATTGTCTAAAACGATTTTAAAGACTAATGACTTGAATGGATAATTATTTTGACAAGCACTAATGCTTTCCATTCCTCTCCTTCTCATTAGACCATCCTGAATTCAATGCATAAATACCAGCCCAGGTTCCATATCGTGAGAGCCAACGATATTCTGAAGCTTCCGTACAGCACTTTCAGGACATATGTTTTTCCTGAGACCGATTTTATTGGTGTCACAGCTTATCAACACGACAAGGTATGTAGGCTACCCATATTTTAACGAATTAAAGCAACCGTGTTGTGGATCTATAGATGTGCACTATACTTTACTTTTCGCATTTTTGCTTTTGTTCTGATGCGTTTTGCATCCTCTGCATTTGATCGGATTTATAGCTTATGCTCACTTAGTAGTATTTATAGAAGTAGTAGGCATATTTTAAATATGTGGATGCAAAAGTGTATATCTAAAGCATTTCAAATTCCTCGTGTCCAGTGCTACTTCAAGCTACTGCTCATGTTAATTGCAGTCTGTGTCCGAGGGGCCTAGTGAGCTTGTCGGTATCGTAAAGTTTATGACATAGAGTCACAATCGATTAGCAGGCACTTAAATTCGCCGGTTTGTCCGGGAGCTACACACTCCGAGGCTCAGCAATCAAAGCGCGTCAGTTGCTAAACGCAAAAAGCAGAGGCCATCTAGCTTAGCAATCTATGAACTTTAAGGCCTTGGTTTCTCCTGAATTTATAGCCTACAGCGTCCAAATCACTTGGGCACAACGAAAATCGTTCTGTTACATCGCTCTGTATTTTCATGGAACTTGTAAAGACTGGCAATGATTCAAACCACACTATTAATTATTGATAGCAGGCCGGCGTCACTCCTCTAGTTCGCCTCTCTTGTTCTCTCGGTCGTGCTGTAGAGAATACCAATTTGACAAATGGAAAATGTTTACTCGTGGAATTTTCTCAGGGGGGTCGTGATTTGATCTTTTTCATTAAACATTTTTAATAATTAAATTATCACTCTAAAGTAGTCTGTGTAGCGTGTTTAACGATGGTGGGATAATAACGGATGATCACACCACTTTATAAGGGCTTTGCTTTTTATGCATTTAAATCTTTACTTGTAGATTATGCATCCGTGCAGCATAACATTGATAACAGTACCACTACTACGATTTAGTAATATTTTAATAATTAATAATGCTGCTGTATAATTGTTTTAACAATGTACAAACGATTTTTTTGCTTTCTTTGCATTCAGATAACACAGCTGAAGATTGACCACAACCCATTTGCCAAAGGCTTCAGAGACACGGGGAATGGAAGAAGGGAAAAAAGGTAGGTTTTGACAACTTTATAATTCACATGCATTACGCAATGTAAAATGGCCGAAGAACCCGGATTCAAAGTCTAGCAAGATGTTTAGATTTCAACGGGTTTATTTATTATTTATTTTACAGTGAGATGATGTGGGTCAACTTTGGTCATATTTCCTGTTTTCACTTTTGTAATTTGTTTTAAAGGAAACAACTGACCCTTCCATCATTACGCATGTATGAGGATCAATGTAAAGTGGACCGTGATGGCGCGGACTCTGATGCTTCCTCAAGCGAACCTACAACCGGCAGAGATGCTGGTCATTCACCTGGACCGGTTTCCAGTCCACTTAGATTTAACCGGAGCAGCAGAGGTAGGTCTAAATCTATGAATAAATGATATTGCTATGCTTCACGATCACTGGGAGGAAACATGCCTAAGTGTCATATCATTTACAAGCCGCTGTATTATGCCTTTACCGTTTTTCAAAACTAGCCTACTTTAATAATTGACAAAGTCATTGTAATAAAGCACTTATCGTGAAACAAATGTGCTGATAAAATAAATGTATCAAACAAGGTATAAGATTAATCAGACTGGAGCAACACATAAGGCCTAGATTATAGCCCTGAGTATGATTTTGTTAGATCACATTACGCCTGGATGTAGAAAACCGAAAATTCAAAGCTAGTCCGTTTTTTATATTGTATAATTATTTCTATTTTATCGCAACTATTTTCAGTTGTTCTCATAGTTAGCAATATTATTTTTAGAAATACATAGTAGGCTATTATAAAGTAGCCTATTATAAAGTGTACATAATTATAATTTGACAATCAGCTTGTCAAACGTTATGAAATTTACGATTGGAATTAGGCGACTCTAAAACGGTTGAACAAATTATAGCTATCTATGTAAGTAGGCCACTCTATTAATTTTTTTGTTTTGAACATGTGGATAAAAAAAGTATTTTGTCCCACCACAGACGAGAAAACATGCACTGACAGTGAGCACGAATTGGATGACCAAGATGAGCGGTGTGGTGGCTCCAGCAGTCCTGGACCAGAACCTCCATCTCCACTCAGGCCGAGAAGTGAAGACCGAGCGCGGGAGAGGCCTGTTCTGGGGAAGAAAGACGATTATCCGGAATCCCGAAAATCAAGCGATTCCACATTTAGCGTAAGAAACTTGGAGAAAGACAAACCAGAGAACAGGCCAAGGAAAGACACAGACTTGTCAAAGAAGTACACGGAAAACGGGGGTCTTAGCGGCAGTAAAGAAAGCTTCTCTCCTCTAATGATACAGACAGAGAGTCCTTCACATTTTGGAGCAGGGCACCTTCAGAGTTTGGCGCTTTCCGGCCTACACAGTCAACACTTCTTTAACCCACTAAACACCGGACAACCTCTATTATTCCACCCCGGACAATTTGCAATGGCACCTGGAGCGTTTTCAGCCATGGGCATGGGACATCTATTTGCTTCAGTATCAGGAGCTGGTGGCCTGGAGAATGGAAGCCTGTCGGCTCAGGGAACTGGGAGCACCCCGAATCCTTTTCCCTTTCATCTATCTCAACACATGCTTGCCTCTCAGGTAAGGGAGCTCTCACCATTCAAGTTTAAATCTAGGCCTATGCCATCATACGCCCTGTCTGGTTATGGAAGCACGTGAATAAAAACAGGCTATGGGTTACAATGCTTTTACAGTAATTTTCAATACTATTTAGGGCAGATAGTGTGCACATTGGGACGCAGGGATAGTTTTTGCAGAGATGCTTTTGATTTCGCAATAATGGCTGTCGAATTTTTCGTCGAATTTTCATTGCATTGCTTACACAGAAATATAAATATATAAACTGATTACAAAACTTTAGCTATTGAATAAAGTCAGATATAGATTTTTCAATATCTCATTGTTCTTGCAAACGCGTATTATTTCTTGAAAAAAAATATTCGTGATATTGACTTAGATTGATTAGATGTATTTTCGTTACATCTTTGTGTTTTTCGGTAGACACAATCAGCAATCATTTCTTGTTGCGTTTGTTTCTATGCGCCCTAAAAGTCAATAAATCCGCCTGCCATTGAAATCAGATGGACTGCGAACAGGTGGCGCAATTTAATCTGCGCAAATACTGGCTTGCAGAAAATTCGCCATGTAGCAGATCCTCACCTTTCAAACTGCTGCATGTTCGGTGTGCTAAAAGTCGCTAACTAATGTCTCTTATTACAGGGCATTCCGATGGCAACCTTCGGTGGACTTTTTCCATACCCATACACCTACATGGCCGCGGCAGCTGCAGCGGCCTCCGCCCTTCCCGCGAACAGCAACACGGCCTCATCGCTCTCAAGGAACCCGTTCTTGAGCAGCTCCGCCCGCCCTCGACTGCGATTCAACCCTTACCAGCTCCCCGTGTCGATCCCTCAAAGCGCAAACCTGCTCACCACCGGATTGCCAAGCGGCCTAAACCCCTCATCCGAATCATCTAAATGCGGAAGCAGGGAAGCGAGTCCTGCGCCTGATCACAAATCGGGGGCGAGTCAGAGAAACGGCTCACCTAAAATAACAATGAAGGAATCCCTCAATGAACTCCAGAACATTCAGAGACTAGTGAGCGGCCTAGAGAGTCAGCAGGTGACTTCCTCGCCTAGGGATTCGCCTAAGTGATCAAGCATCCCCAAACCTATCCAGGGCATGACTTGAATTGCCAGAGGATTGTATTTAGTGGTTCTCTGCGAGACATTTCATTACGCATTGTTTTTACGCATGGATGACTGGAGTGGAAAAAAAGCAAACAGCAATCAACAAGTAAAAATTAGTAAAAGAAAACGTTGGACTTGATGTTCTTGGTGGTGGAGATCTGCGTAGGGAGCGCTGCGAAGACAATCTATGGTGTAGCCTAATTGACTCTTAGAACATGCTGACAAGACCACCCCAATCTATATAAAAAAAGAAAAGAAAGATAAAAAGGAATTTAAAAATAAAATATTTTTTTCGTGTAACGTCAGTAGGATCACTGCTGGGTTGCAATATCTAAATGGTGATTCACATAAAACCTGTAGACTGAAAACATCCAAGCTACATCCAAAAAGTACAATAAAAAAAGAAGAAAAATAAAAAGGATGTTTCAAAAGGGATTGTCATGACAGTTGGACCGTTAGTTAGGCTAGGTTAAATCCGACCGACAGTTGTACCTGAACTATTTAATTGTAATTATTAATAAAAAAACTAATTCTGTAAATAAGCTACAAGGACCTAAGAATATGCAAATTGGTATTAATTTATTCAAAGCTATACATTTGCGTGTACATAATATTTAGAGTTTAACTCGTTGCATTCTTTTTAATTTGTCACTATGGTTGTTGTAAATGAAAGCTATAGCGTTTGTTGTTTGGAGACAGAAGGTGATGCGTTGTTGTTTAATCTGCCTGTGACATGGAAGCGTGTGGTCATCATTGCATTGTAGCAGTCGCTGTAAAAACACTTATCACGCTGCGGGACTCACAAGGTTTGGGAAGCCTCAGGGTAATGTACTCCAACATGAAGAGACCCGCATTCCTCTTCTTGAGCTGAGTTTATATAAAGACATATATGAACGTGTCCCGTTGTGCTGGCTGTCCGGATTTTTCTGTTGTTGTTGTTGTTGTAGGATTATTTCACAATTTCAATAAAAAAGTCAACGTGTTTAAATATGTATGGCACTACGTTATCTCAATGATAAGCTGCACACTTACTAATGACATAATAAATGCATTATGTAGCTTATGCTGTGTTATAACATGTCACTGAAAATATAAAAAAATACAATTCCTATGAAGAAGAAAAAATAGCAACATTTGGATAACTGCAACATACAAGCAGGAAAAGAAGTGTTGTTTAAAATTGCGGCAAAATAGGTCAGTCACACCTCACTATTTGTGATTACTGGTCACATGTAACAATAATAAACGTCATATTTTGTAAGAAATAATATGTGTAAATTATTACGTATAAATACTTACAAATGAATCATGGTTTAAAGGGGTTTTCAGAAATGTAGCATAGCAGCCTAGCCAAAGCAAAAGCTACTGCGCCCTCTGTCGTAGACTCGTGTTCCGGATTGTTTTACCCCTCATCAACATCAGTGTGATTTTAAGATACCGACCGCAACATTAGTTGTTTGATTAGGCCTTTATGGGCACCTGCAAACAATTTTGGTTTAGGTTTTTGTTTATTATTATTATTATTAACATGAAAAATATTATAGGCTAATAATAGGCCTAAAACTGCAACACATGACCTAAAATATTACGATAGCATATTAAGAGCAATAGCAACACAATGCTCTATATTGTCGGCTACTATAATAATAATAATAATAAAAAACTAAAAGTACATTTTAGGACAACATATTGTGAAACCAGAGCTTTGCTCATTTAGCCAAACTATTTTTGTAAACAAAACGCAAACGCATTTTTTTATGATATATTTATTATATTTAAATGCATAACAATGTGAAATAATGACGTTTATTTATTTTCTGTCAGATGATGACCCATTAAAAATAGCTGAAGCGGCTACTGTTGCTATGGTTACCTCCTCAGCGAACGCGGCTTCCGCTCGTGTCAATTTACCGCCAGGTAACTTATTACTTACAATCTAATTTATAAAGGCTAATCTAACCAATAATAATAATAATAGACGAATCATATTAATAAATGTACTACATCATTGTACAAAGACCAGAGGTCTAAATTTGAACCCTTTATCGTTTCCAGCGTTTCCTGCGGAGTACAATGCAACCAATTGTGTTGTTTTAAGCCTATTTATAGTCGTAGAACTGCAATGTACGAGTATTTATAGACAAAGCTTGACTCGGAAGCAGAACTACCCTCGACTCTCCCCACTTCCTTTCCTTCATTCTCGTTCAGCGACCCAGATTTGTTGTGCGCTTTTTGGCACCGACCATTAATGTCCAGAACGTAGTCTATGCTGTCGAGCCATAATGAGTTGATAAACTACAAATATTAGGGGGGAACTAATCTCACGTTATAGTGAAAGGGTTAAGTGCTGCGGATAGGAGGTTAGGGAGGATGAGAGTTTGGACGCCCAGCCACTTTGGCAGCAGACAGCCCTTTGTCCAGCCACCGGCGCCTGTCGCCTGCCTGCCGGCCATGCAGCTTCCCCACACCCGCGTACAAAGGGACAGATCCCGAGAGTTACAGCTCCTAATTAGAGATCCCCCTTGTTTCACTTCTTTTCTTTCTCGTGCTATAACCACAAGCCCTCGTTTTCATTAAGGGGCCATTGTTAAACGCTGTTATATTCAATTAACAGACCGAGCAACGCAAGCTAACTCTTTGTCAAAACCAATCAGTCAATGACCAATCAATAGACTGCGATGACAAGCAATTACGGATCTGGTACACGACAAAAACCAGCCAAGTGTTTACATATTTAGCTTTAAGTCACCCAAATCGGAAAGTGAGAAGGGCCGAGTCCTAAGCACACAGGCCGAAAGCGACATTAAGCGTAGAAGCCAATTACTAGTTGTTTCTTTTATATTAAGGAAAAAACAGACAAAAGGACCATTGACAACGTCAGGTTTCTCACAGTCGTCTGGGTGAGTTTTTATCTGATCTGCAGAAGCTGAAACTGAACACTGGGAAGCTTGGAAATCTATGAAGGGACTGAGATGACTTGTTGCTGATATCATTCAATTCTATGGGCCCCAGAAATACCATGTAAAAAAAAGCAGCAAGAAAGACCCTTCAGACTTATTGCTATTTAAAATAATAACAGTAGCCTACTGCATAAAACGTTTAGCTCAGATGCACTTGATCAATCTCTATTGGTTTATGTGAATTTTTTAAAGAACATACAGTCTGTTACACTTGTGCACAGGTTTATGTTAGTGTAAATACTAATATTTGACTGTTAAAACACCTTTCTACACCTAAAATGACTTTAAAATTAATCATATAATTAATATACAGTATGCCAATAATAAAGGTGAGCATACATGTCACCTAAAAAAATAAAACCACACTGGGATACATTCAGGCAATGCTCAGCTATATAATGAATGTGGATTTTAACTTAAAGGAAAAGTATTTTCATATATGTCAGGCCAGGGCAAAATGTCACACATATTTTAAATATTTAAATTTGCACAGTTCATTAAGTACAACATTTGCTAGCCAAAACAATAGTTCAATATTTATTTTACATTTGTTGCTGGATTGTTTCACTTTCAATGAAAAGTCTATAATATGCTGTTTAATGACGACTACCCCGTATAGAGTAACAACAATATCTGTATGCTCAATGAAATGTACCTTTTTGTTTTCTAGGCAATAACAGTGAACATGTAAACTAGCATTACTGTAGCATTGACGAGAAGAAAGTGGCTTTCAAAAAAATGAATTACCCTGATAATATATTCAATGCAGTAAGAATGTGACAGCTAGCACCAGTCCTGACAAGCTAGTTGTATTATTTCTCTGAACGTGGGTGGTGAGGAGCAGTTGGTTTCATAATGTATCAGGTAAGATAAAGTGATTTTCTGGATCTTGAAAACATTACAGTGCTCAAGACAAACATGTAATTCTCATCACACCTTCTTGAAGCGTTCAAGCTTGAGCGAAGCTGTCAGAATCTGTAGATCCTGGGGAGGAGCCTCATTCTCACACAGGTTGTGCATTTAGAAAGGCTGATGATGAGTTTCTCTGTTCTCGTGTATTCTTTCAGTGCATTTCAAAGCATTCACACACAAATCACCTTTTAATCAATCAGAATAAATACAATCTGAACAAGGGATCCATCGCCACCTTCTGGACATATTATTGAATATGAGCAATTTGTAACATTAAAATGTCTACATTTATGTTATTGGATCATGCAATTAGTAATAAAAGTTATAGATTATCACAAATTAGTGGTAAATTACAAGGACAGGTAGCTGAGAATATATTATGTGCAATATGAAAACAATATATGAGTACAATTCAAAATCCAACTAATAATTTTGTATCTATTAAAAGATAGGAAGAAATCGCAAATGTTTTAACTTTCCATGTAAAAAGAAAACAAAAATACTTTTAGTGAAGGAACGTGGACAGATTCCAATCATTGTGTTTGTAAATATGTATTGTAAATAATAAGACCCAACACTGATTTATCATATTGGCCGTAATATCATTCTAACTTTCACTTATTTGTTTTTTGCTGGTAACAATTTATTCATGTGAAGTTACACATCATCCAATGAACAAAAGGCCTTCCTCTGTATCCAGAGGGTTGTCATCATGCAGAAATAAAATCAGCTCACCGTTTATGCAGTACACTAAAGCACCACTAGGTGTCGCAATAACCTTCTACCTTTTCCTTCATTTTTGTGCAAATCAAACAATTCTGCCTCATAATATTTTTATTTTCCAACCCTATAACCTGAAATTATTGTAAATACTTACGAAAGCACTCAAAATTGACGCATCTAATGGTACAAAATCCAAGTTCACGATTGCTTAAAAGAAAAGATGCACACTAATGAGTGAACCCCACCTGAGAAGCATTCAAACATACTGGAAAAATAAGATTTTAGCAAGAATACAACATCAAATTTAGCTTCTTGGTTTAATTTATGCTATAAAATATTCACCACAAGACAGAAATAGGACCAACTGATATTATTTTTTTTAAATACAGACTGCAAAATATAAAGACTTCACTGTTGAACCTCTCAGTGCTGTTCCAGGTAACAGAAAGAGATAAATGAATATCACCATTAAGTCACCAGAGCGGCTCAGTCTCCAGAATCCCACCACAATAGATGAAGTTAAAGAGGGATTTGTGTGTCTGACCCATACTTGCCAGCTCAAGTCCTGCCACAGAGATGAACACAAGAGATTACTAAAGACTAACAGTTGATCGTGATGAACGAAGCGTCAGGCCAGGGAGGGTCTGAGACTAAACTAGTCAGGCCTTCTCAAAACATACGATTCTCTCACACTTAAGAGCGAGCGTACAGTGTATGCATACATACCTAAAGCCCCTGGGGAGTTTCTGGTGTGTTTTATAAGCTTGCTAATTTTTAAGTTTTGAACTGATTAAAAAATACCACAAACATTTAAAAAAAATTTTTTGCTCTGGATCAGAGCTGGTCAGAGATGATAATGCCTTTGACATGTGCATAGAGAAAATCTGCCAGGTTCATTAGTGCTAGAGCAAAATCAGCGAGGTCAATGTCAAGGGTCATTTTAAGGGTCTTATGAAATGATATTATGAACCTTAAGGGTAAGGTAGAGTCTATGCCAGCATGCCCTGACAGGATTCATCCAAAGAACAGAAATAACAAATATATTAGCACGCATTATAAGAAATGTTATCATTTAAGGTATCTAAAGTAAATTATTTAAGGTTAATAATCATTATTACCACTAACTAAGTTGTCATGTTGGCTAAAACACAACCCCACTGCCGCACTGAACTTTGAATATAGTATTTTTAACAGTAGATTATGGCCTGTAAAAAAATATACTGAACAGTGATAAAGATGTTTTCTTGTGAATTTTATGATACATTAATTCATTTTCATGGTTACACTTTATTTTAAGGTAGCAAGGTCCTTGTTACACATGTTACATGTACTTACTATTATAATATCAATAAATTATGCATAATTACATGCAAGTAACCCTAAAACAGACCTTAATCCTAACCATATAGTAAGTACATGTAGTTAATTAATATTACAGTACTTAAATGTATAATTACACCGTAACAAGGACAGCTTAAAAATAGTGTAACCATTTTAATTAGTTTTCTCTCTTTGATTTAAGGAAGTCCTGCATTAAAAATTGAAATGAAAATGACTTAACCATCCTATAGTTGTTCACAAGCTTTGCCTTTGCTTACGTAATTACACCAGGAACAACAATAAAACACTTTTCTTTTAAATTCTAACCTCTTGAATCAATCTTGTAAAGCTCCAGTGATGTTTGGGATACTGAAACACAATGTAAGGACCACATACAGCTATTAGCGAATGCATTTGAAGTAGCGTTAAACTTAGTCCCGTGCCCTGTGTCACATGGTCAGAGGTCAGAGAGCAGCGGTGATGCCGGTGATTAGCATGAAGTACGACTGCCCATGAGCCATGTGATGTCTAATAGCCTAAGCGATAAACACACTAAATGACTAAGCAACCGATTTGCAACGACAAGCAAAATAAACAGCTGAAATCAGACTTCTGGCTAACTGAAACACAACAACTGCTAAAGGCCACACTTTTGAACTGCAGCTTTTTATTGCAACACAAATGCATGCAAATATACATGCATTTACATATCTGTTTTTAATATAGTCATTTAGTATTTAATGGGATTTTTTATATTTTGAGTTTAAATTACGTGTTTATTATAGATCATTAGCTTTTGTGCAATACAATAAAAACATAAAACGAACAAGAGTTCTTTCTAATGTATAAGGATGTTATGCTGCCGTTTTAGTCATATTGTGAGGCTAACAGATAATTACATTTATTTTCAGTGAAACTACAGGAAACATATATGACCCATGACGCCGCACGTGTTGATTCTTTAGAATGATGCCCTTCCCAACTTTCCCTATTCATCATTTCCACTTTGCAAATCAATACTGCAGCAATACACAAATGTTTGTTGTTTGAAAGCAACGGTGCTTATGGGCCATGTGCAGGTTTTTCCTTGAGGCTGTATTCAAATTCTGAGGCAGAAGATAAATTACTCTGTCTGTAGCTGACAGGTGCTGAAACATTTGAGAACGACACCTGTGCAAGTCACACGAGGACTGTAAGGACTCTAGGCAGAAATGTATTGGGAGTTGAAGGGAGGATGGAAAGTATATTTTATAAATTGATCTATTGTTGTGTGGTAACATGTTTGCATTTGGACAGCAGCTTCACAAAAACACTGAACAGAATGACTGGTTTTTAAATGTTTAAAGTGCTATAATTGATTTCTAGATGTATGCAATGCTACAAAAAAGTGTAGTTGTGAACTGTGCAATAGTTCATGCATTTGGTCTAAAGTTGCACCGTAACCATCTGCGCTACATCATATTGCAAACATGAGATCATCGTACTGTAAGATCTATCAATGTGCCTGTGACCACTGAGTTTGACATGGGTGCGAGGCTAAATAAAACAGTTTTACCAAGATTTGTACTACAGCACCTTCACTCGATGACAGCCTTGGGTCAATGTTTTGCTAGCTTTCAACTCAAGCAAATCCTGTGTATACTATAAACGGTCCATTTTTGATTATGAAATACTGCCATGTGATTGTGTATGAGCAGTTACAGTACATGGCCCAAAGTGGTCGTTTGATCATTTCCCGCCTATTTTTTATACTTCTCGGGTTAAAAAAGTCACAAATAACACTACTTGTGTAATAGCGCAAAATGTTTTGCTTAATTAAAAAAAAAAGTTGACTTACATTTGTGGCAAAATTGATAAACTGAATGATGAAGTTAGCAACGGAACACGTGTCGTAAATTAAGCTTGACCATTTAGGCTGTTAAGACTTTCCTTCTTGTTCCTGCATGATAACTTTTACAGTTCTTGCTTTATAACTTTTAATAGCTTAATGAGATAAAAAAGAACTGTGACCTGACCATTTTCAAATGTTTTCAATCACATAAAAATACCACAACCAAGCAAAATAAGTCATTAGAAATGCAAGACTTGATTCAACCACGCAGTGTTTTGAACCCTGTTTCTCCAGCTTATCCAGACACAGTCTCTTTTCCTTAATTGGACATTCAGTATTTCTTGGTGTGTTGAAGTATTTCTTGGTGTGTACTTTTGTGTCAAAGGCAAAACCAAACCATCTGTGGTTAGATGGCTTATCCCACTGATCAGTGCTGCATTAGTCCAACGACAGAGAGGCAATTTATCTAGTCCTCTGTAGCCTGAATAGAGCAAGCATAGACATGACTGCCATATTAATATTTCATGACAGTTGATGTCATGAATAGTAACGAGCTGTATACATAAAATACACTGAATTTAATTATCTTAATAATATAATCCCAATGTTTGTGTCAAATTGAGTATAAAATAAAAAATTACAGTAAAGGGGAACGTTTTCAAGACTCAACACCATACTAAACTACAGTAAAGTACTGTATATATTTACATAACAAATGTCTATAACACTGAGTAATTCTACTATTGATATATCAAAGTTCAGATGGTTCACATCACTGTGCATACTGTACAGAACATGAGAGAATGAATAAACATTTGATAATACCGAGCAAAACTCATTGGCTTACATTAAATAATGATAAGATTAATCCTTCCCAGTTAAACAACCGAATTAGAACACTAGATATTTTTAAATACGTGCGCTAATTAAACCATTTGTAATAAAATGGAAACATAGCCAATGAAAGGATTTCAGATATAAAATGCTAATTCAAAGCATATGCACTTTTAGAAAAACAGGTACAAAGTTGTCACCCTATAAAAAACAACAACAAACAAACAAAAAAGCATTTTTGCATGCACCCAGACAAGCCTGCCGTACTGTGAAAATCTTCCTAAGCATTCACTGCTCTACACACACGAAGGGTGCTTGTGGGAAGAGGGCTAATGGTGGAGGAAAAGACACAGCATGCATGCTAAACACTCTGACTGCACACAGACATCTGAGCTAATGACTATGGCAGTATGGGGTTATGCTGGTTCCAGGGTGGCGGGCCAGTCGGAGGTTTTACTATGAAGCCATTGTGATGTCACTGCTGTGTACTGACTATCTGCCGCCGGGCACAGACAATGTCCTAGTGTAAAGCCAAGTGGACATAATGCTCTTCTGAGAAATACAGCAAGCCGAGACGAGATGAGAGCATCCTCACTCAATAATTTCATGCCAAAGACTGTTACCGCAGTATAAACCAGTTAAGTAGTGATAAAAGACTGGATCTATGCAGGATAAACAGGATTTTGGAAATATTTGAGACCATAATGCAAAGTATTGAATGAGGATTTCAGGTATGAGAAGGGAAAAGAGAGAGAGGAATGTAGGACGAGGGGATTTCTAGCCCCCCCATCAGCCTCCTTACTCTTTGTTGTTTATTAGCAGAGACCCCTCTTGCCCATGACCAATTATACAGGCAAATGTTTTTCTAAGGAAAAAGAGCCTGCACTCCCTCACATTAATCACTCTGATGCTTCCACAGGGATACTGATCCAACTGACAGAAATACAGCAGTGTCCTTAAAATCAAGCCATTTTTATATAAAGAATTGTGTAGATGAACAAGAATGAAAAAAAAACAGATTACACCCCTTTAAAGTAAAAATAGCTTTAATAGATATAATATAATTATGCTATTTATTACTTACAAGATCAACATTTAAAAAAAATTTGTAAATTTAATTAATATGTTTATAAAATACATTTTACAATACTAATTATATTTTAAGATATGTATTAGGAAACCACCAAGGTTGAATACAGGCTATAAATAAAAACAGACCATAACCTCATGATAGTATTACTCTTCACTTCTTCTAAATGACAAAACTCAACAAGATCAAATCAAGGTATTAATCATTTTTGCCAGTTTAAAACTAAAATTAATAAGTCACACAAAATTGCATAGCTTTTTATGGTGAATATTCAACCATCGATGCTTAATTCGATTAAACATGTTAATATTCTAAGTTTTAAAAACTGTATTAGTAATCTGTAAAGCCTTGAGGAACCAAAAAATATGTATGCTATATTGTAAAACGACGCAGAATTATTTACAATGTATTCAATAATCAATATTTCAGCGTGAAATTTTGAATGATAATAGCATTTGTATTATTAAATGAGATGACTTATTTATTAGCTATATAGGCTAGGCTATCTATTTGATGTTTCCATCCGTGATAGGCGTCGTTAACGGTAAACATTTTTCACGAGGCAGAGTAGCTAAACGAAAAACTAGCGGTCTGCCGGTAAAGCTTCAACTGGAACGTGTGAGTTGTGTGTCCATTCGGTAACACCCTGCTCTCAGTAGGACTACACGAACGAAGTACTGCTGTTCCTAATTTCAAGACCACGTGACGGTGGGAGTGAGTGAAGTTTAAATTCCCTTTCAGAAAGGCAGCTCAATTCATCCCCTATAAAAAATCATCCCTTTTATAGCGACATCTTATATAGCACGCTAAGGTATAACTTGGCCACTTGAGGATCCCCAAGAAAGCGCTCATCTTGAGCGAGGTTCACACACACAGAAGGTGTCTCAAGATCAGTGAGGTGGAGGTAAGACCAATTATTTTCAATCACGTGTGATATCGGTAGCTAATGCACTGGGGTTTAAGCAACTAAAAACAGCCTAAAATTACCATTCCTCGTGATAATATTTTTGTGCTTCCCTTCCAGCCTATAGGCCTATGACGTTTTTATTTAGTTATCTATTTTTCCCTTATCGGTGACAGGATGTCAGTAACAGTTGAGTCATTAGACCTGCACACTTACGAAACAATTTCAAGAATTACATGTTTTGAGATCGAACTAAACAATTAATGACCTATGCACCTCTAGGCCATATTAATGATTATTTCAAACAAGCGTTACGCTTTTTAAACTGTAGAGTAGACTATATATTCTACTTTAATATATAAGTCTATTAAAAAAAATAGTTTGACTTATTGAAGTCTGATGGGACACATAAAGCAGGCGGGCCTTCACGTGAAAATCATTTGGTAAACGTGACATTATTATAGCCTATTTGTTGCGGCTTACATTAAAAGATGGCTGAATGTCTGGACAAAGATAGTTTTAGAGCAATATTTTATGAAAAAGTGATTGAAGAGATATTGTATCTGACAGCAAACACAAGAAAAGTGGAAAAATAGCAAAAAGAAACAGGCTATCTACAATAAATTCCTTAAAGAAAGTATAAATAGCCTACATTATAGTCCGTTATATTATTATTATTATGTTTTAATATTATGTATTATTTATATTCATAATATTATTATTTATATTATATGTCTGTTTTAAAAGATTAAGTAAAAGGTTTAGAAATTAAGCTAACGTACTTATAACAAACTCAACAAACGTATCGAACGAACATGTAACACCTTATTTAAGTTTATATATATATATATATATAAACACGTAGGACTATATATTTAATAACACTGTGTTGCAAAAGTTTCAGCTTTTAGGAGAATAGGCAATAGATTAGCATTTTAAAAATCAAAACATATTTGTCTATAGAGAAAGAACAATAATAATATTGGCTTGTGTCGTCCGGAATTGCTCTCAATAAGAGGGAAAACAAATGAAACTCGCCTATATCATCACACCCATGACTGAGGCCTATCTCCTAACACAGAACCCGTCTTGCTTTATTCCTGCGTTTATTCTTATCTGCATGACCTGTTTGGAAAACCACATTGGCGAGAATGACAAACGGGTTCGAGAAGGACATATTCTGGCTGTTGCCATTCATTTGGTCATGTCACCAGTAGATGTAAGGCAAGGCTCCCACGGCCCTCGAACTTCTCCAGGTGATTTATTGATCTTTCAGCCTCGTGCTTCGACCCATTTACTCTAAAACCGCAACCATATTTCACTGGAAATGCTTGGACGTTAAAACGAAATCCTCAGTAGATTTTAAACTCGAACATGCGAGCGTATAAATGCGGAGCAAATATGCAAACAAATGATATCATTTGAAACTGTGAAAAGCTTATGACATACACAAATGACATTGTTATATAGACATGGCTAACGTTCAACCTGTTTGTGCCCTAGCATGAATGGGTGATTCTCCAATTAGAGACACTTTTGGCTAACTTAAAATATTAATTAACGAAAGATCTTCAAACTCTTTCGTCTTTGTTAAAACATTTATCAGATCTTTTTTGAAAGATCTGCTGATAACCTTGCTCAGCCTTTGGGTGGATTTTGGTATAATATGTGGTGAAATGTGTGATCACACATCACCTTGATTTAATGGAATAATGTGTTATGTGTGATGGTAATGATGTGTGATAATAGCATTTTGACAGAAAAAGTCTTGCAATTGATAAATGACAAAAACAAAATGACAGGAAACGTACTTGCTAATACTCAATTCAAATGATTCAAAACTAATTCAGACTATTAAACAATGCCTGGTATGCAATTGGTAATGAAAAATAAAGCTTCTTTTATCAAGATCCGAAAATCTTAAAATGTATTATATTCATAATCTTCAAATTGTCACTTTGCTGTCCTTGTAGTTCTCTTCTGTAACTCTCATTTCCATTAAAAGGCAAATGTCATGGAAATTATAATTTTTTTTAACAACTCAAGTGTTGTCTAAAATGTTTGGCAATGAGAGCAGACATACTTTGATATACTATATTATTATATATTTAAAACAAGACAAACTGGTGTGAATGTAAAGTCGAATTTCTATCATTTAAATATTTGTAATGGGAGGTCTGGGTGGGGAACAAGCGAAAAATATAGAAACAAAAATCAGTTTCACATTTAAAAATCAAAACAAATAAACAACAAGGAAAATATTGTTAACATATAATTTTCTTCAAAATCATCTTAGGGGACAGGAAACAATTCCCCCTATGCCAAATAAAAATCAACATGTTCTTTTTTGTCCTGATACTTGAGGTATTTTAAATACTATTGACGCGGGGGAGAGAATAAGGAGACGAGGCTACAAGTCATGTTTTACGATGAATAGACTCGCTTTCCTCACGAGAGGACCGTTCGTGAGTGAACCCTGCGCATCGGGTTTGGTGTTATTGAGAGCAACGTCAGCGATGAGGCGCGGGGGGAAGGAGGGAATGAGTGAACGAGCCAACATAGTCACCCCTGTGCTTTAACAATTCAAGCTGTTCTGCGGACACTTTGTATTTCCACGAAAACAGCGCGTAGTGACCATTCGCCTCTGAGACGGGCACTCAGCGGTGTTACCGCGAGGCTCGCGGCGGTATTTGAACAGAAGCAGACTCTGGGGAAGAGACAGCTCTGTCTGATCAGAGACAGGGGATGCTGAGCTGCTGCTAGTGCACTGGACTCAACGCCACACTGGGACGTAACTTCCTGCTGTAATGTCGCAGAGGACAGATTATTGCGGTTTGGAATGATATGGAGGATTTCAGAACATAATATTTTATGAGGTAATATTGCATTTGTTCTCAGTAGGTCACATCATGAAATCCTTGTGCCGGACTGAACCCTCACTTGTGTGCATGGAGGGCGGTAATGCGATTAGACGCAGTTGATCTATCCTTCTTTATCACATTAAGTGATCAACGAGAAGGCGTCACTTTTTCATAAATTAAACCTTGGCTTTGGCTTTTCTTTAACATTATCTAAAGATCGTCTTAGCATGTGATGTAAACAACGCAACTGTACACCAACTGTTAGCCATTCTATTGTTTTTATTATGATTCCTAAAAAAGACTAGCCTTGTACAATCCTTACTTCTTTTGCAGTAGCCTATTTAATACTGCGTAGAAATGTGATCTTTTACAACACCTTAAGTGTTTGCATGCTATATTGCGTGTAAATGTGAAAGCATTGCGGCCTGTATGTGCGTTCTCGCTTAGTATTTGAAATGAATTGTTGGGTCACATTGTTTACATGCATATAGGCTACACATCAGATAATGCAGATACTTTGGTCTTCTTCGTGTCAATCCCTGATCCATCCTTTTACCGCGTGGGATGGAGTAGACCTAAGGCCTTAAAGCATCAGCTTCATTTATTCGGATGGCACAGTGCTTGATAAACAATTGGCAAATATCGCTAGATTATTGAGACGCTAATGTGCGAAATAAAAAATTAATAAAAATACACTGATTATCGCAAATAAATAGAAGACTGACGTGAATGCAAAAGAACAAAAATATTCACATAGGCTACCGCACAACTGCTCAGACTTTTGTTCATTTTTTTTAAATCAAACCAATAATAATTTTTTCCTATTTAATTTTAGGTAGGTGAAACGTCGGAATAAATTAACCAAGAAAAACACTTATTTGCAAACAAACTAAATAATTAAATTAACAAACAACAACATATATTAATAATAAATATTACTATTAGTTGCATTCCTTTATATCAAAACGAAGACGCAATGCACAACTAAAATAGTTATACCACAGACAGATATCAAGAATTATGTTATACCGTTATCTTAAACCGTTCATATATTCCCCACACTAATTCTTGAACATAATCCAAAAACAACCAAAATAAATCTACAATATGTATTCAATTGAATAATTTGCGTTATAATAGAACCCTATTACAATATTTAATTTTTCAGTGTTCAAATCCAATTTAATTCACATGGTTAGAGGGCACCTGAAGGGGGGCAATCCATGTACAGCATTTTTCATGTTCCCACTGTGATTATGTCAAAACGGCAGTGACAAAATTTGTGCAGTCATGGATAACAATATGTTAAAAATGAATGTTATAATATAATACAAAATGGTGTTTAAGTTTAAATTTTAAATTCCTTATTTAAGTTCCAAACAATTTTGGCTTCAGAAGAGCATTTATGGGTGCTTTATAGAACCCAAAACCAATACACCAATCACTGAAGCCTATAATGAAACATATATGCCTTTTTAATCTACAAAAAAAATAAAAAAATAAAACATAACCAACTCAATAACCATTTACAGCCAAAAGGGTTCTTGATAAGAAAAGTGTGCATTATTAAACCATATGTGCTCTAAAATACAATTGAATAAATGTAGTGTCCCTTACTTGATGTTAGAAAGTCACTTCTTGGGTCTGCTGGGTACATTTTAGATACCTCTTTGTTTGCTCCTTTATATCCATTAAAGTCCAGGAAAACGATGTAGATCACAGTTGATTTATTTATCTTGACTGTTACAAAACTAAACTGATACAACTTAACATTGAAAGTAAAAAAATACAAAATGATTCAAGCTGTAAACTATAACCCCCGGGAATATCACTAGACTCACGTAGGAAGGAAACTGTGTTGTCTTACTGTGTAAGTAATGAACGGGCCTGTTCTCTAACACTCATTGTATCCAGTCTTTTACAGAACCAAATGGAAGGCCAAAGATACTAGGCCACTATTAAAACATGCATTAAAACTGTATAAAAAAACAAACTGGATGATGGACTACCTGAAAACTCATCGTGGTTCCAGACAAACGATTATCACAGGTTTCCAAAAGTCATTTCAATGAACTGGGTGAATTCGGACCACAAAAGCATGGCCAATATAGTGCAGCCAATCCTTTAAACAGTTGTATTTAATAATTTTTTTAAAGTAGGGATAGTTGAAATTTGGTCAGCGTTGAACATTTTGGACAACAGGCTCTGGAAATATCCAGCCAACCTCAGCGTGCACAGAGCAGTATCTGCCAGGAATAGTTTAGCGGATTATATGTCTGGGGTGACAGATGTAAACAGAGCCCTCGCTCACTGGGTTTAGTTAAACAGTGTAAGTGAAAGGCACATTTTGGACTGGAAAAGTCCAGGATTGACTTGCTGTAGCCTCATGGTGCCTGTCAGACTTTATCTTTATTAGCTTTGGCAAATGCCTGCCTGAGTTTACACGGAATCCTGCTCTTCTCCTTTTATCTGAAGGGCGCACACTCACATTGTTTACACGAAGAGTGGGTGGGAAGAGGTGGATTTCACCATGAGAATGGTTTGGTGTCCGCCGTGCAGATAGGCAGCATTTATAGAGGCTGTTTGCTATAGTCCAGTATGAGACATACCTCTGGTGTGATGTCTGAGTGTGAGCAGAGAAGGGGCGTGAGAGCGAGGCTCAGTTTGTGACCTCCCTTAATGGAATCAGCAGTGTTTAGCACGCTTCCATAAAACCGAGGTGCCCGAATGCTGGAAGTGTAAATATTTAATCTTGCGATACTTCAGAACAAACGGATCTCGACCCCTTTCCTTGAAATGAATTGGCCAGGCCATGTTATGAGGACAGACTCTCCCTCACAAAATGTAAATGTTAATCTATGCTATTTCTCAAATTTTGAAGCCCATGTCTTGTCTCTCTGTGTGTGTTTATAATCAATTACAGCAGACTATGAGAGAACAAAGAGAAACTATGGCATCTGTGGTATTTTCATTATACGTGTATCATTAGGTCGTTTTAGCTTGTGTTAAAACTACAGGATAAGTTTAGATTTTTTTTGTAAGCTTGTTTTCTTTCTTTTTATAGTTTCAATTGAGTATACACTATTTTATATTTACATCGACTGAATTACGGGAAACAAATCAAGAAAAAAAAAAGTATGTGCTTGTATTAGTTTTTTTTTTTTGTGAACAAATTATATTTAAAATATTTTTTATGTTTATTATTGAATGTATTATTTTCTTAGATTCATAATCTTAAAGTATATATTATTTTTTCACATTATTATGCCAGGTTTTAGCAGAAGGAAAACAAAATAAGCAACGAGATAATGCATGAGCATTCTCAGTTTTCTATTTTATACAAAATGTTTGTCAAAAAAACCAAGGTTTCAGTTTTCATAATAACCTGAAATGATTTGATATTTGAATGAACTAATAATTCTGTAATTTTACAGAAATGCTACAGGAGAAGGCGTCAGCTGTGGCTGATGAAGGTATGACCGTGGCCCAGTTGGGTGGGCGTCCTGAGCTTGCCAGCGATTCCTCACATTTGGGCCTGCCTACAACTCCCAGCATTCCCCAGAACAATGAGTCTGACCAGGTAGCCAATCATTCGCATCCTTTTAATGACGTCTGACTTGTAGTTCTTTACATATGCGAAGAGATATCATGTAACATAACATAGATTTATAACTAAAAAAACATAAAAAAGTTACATATTAAACATATTAAGAACCATTTTTACATTTTCTATCGACAACGACTTATTATAAATTGATGTTTTTTTGTGCATGGATCTTCAGAGCATTGAAAACATCAAAGTGGTTCTTCACGACAGGGAACTATGGAAGAAGTTCCACGAGGCCGGAACCGAGATGATTATCACCAAAGCAGGCAGGCAAGAAAAGCGTCATTCCATTTCCCATTTCAATCCATAGATTCTCATAGATTTTAAACATTAGCAGACACAAAGAGAAAAATTATGTTGTGACAAGGATACACAAACATAACTAGGCTACTATCTCACTTCCAGTAAGACATGCAAATGTGAAACCTTGTTGTACCAAGAGCCTCGGTCGCATGAAATGCAACAGCGCTTTTAATGGAATGTTTATAAAATATTACGCAACAAGGGAAAGCAAGGCCGAATTCCTGTGCCTACAAATATCTAATTGAAAACACAAACGGCTGCCCCGTGTGTTAGATTTAATGTGCCCTGTGGATTAAGAGCAGGACCCTGGATATTAAGCAGAGAATGAGTCAATGCTCTCTGCCAGTCTTAGCCAGCAGTTTCTCAGCGCTTCTCTGTGGAAAATGTAAAAGGTCACCACAATTTTTCTTTAATGCTGTAACATTGTGAGGGATGGGCTTCCCCCTGTCCAACTGATAAAGTGCTCCAAGAATCCCTAAACCCTTTGAAGAGCCAAAGCACTGTTCAGTCGGACAGCTGTGCACAGAACAGGAGACTGTACTTCCACATAGTTCAACAACAGATGGGCTCATTTCATTTTACATACTTTAGTGTATAATGGACACCAGGCTCTGTTAAAGATGCTCAATATGTCAATCGAGCCATGGAGCAGAAAGAGCTTTTCCCCCTTTCGTTTGAGTTTTTTTGAGGGGATATGACTTGTAGGACATTAGACAGCCATTCACTGAACTGTAAATCTTGAGAAAACTCACCAGGTTTCTTCACAATGGCTCCCATTACACAAAATTGAGGCCAATTTCATGCAATGATTCTCATCGTGGTCTTGTGTTACATAGCAGGCTCGAGACATGTCTGCACGGTATATGCCGTTTGACAGTATAGGTTTACGCTGAAGAAGAATACACTGTTACAAAAAAATTAAACAGGTGTAATATAGTAACAAAACCTGCTTATGACAATATTTTGCTTCTGTGAATTCCACAAACAAGGAAAAATCTAAAGAATAATATCATGTTAAATTTTTGTGCTTTAGTTAATCAAATAGCAATTTAGTTTCATTTTAATTTAGCATAAACAGTTTAATTTAGCATAAACAGTAAAACAATCCCCCAGTCATGCGACTAACACTACTTTCTACACAGAGAAACTGGGTCATACATAGTTTTAAAGAATATTCTGGGTTCAGTACAAGCTTAGTTAACAGCATTTGTGGCATAATGTTGATTAACACAAAAACTAATTTCCATTTGTCCCTTTTTCCTGGGTTTCATTTATAAACATTAAATATATTCACTTTCAATAGTTAAGCCACAAGACATAAACAATGTGTGTGTTAGCATAATTTTAATGTGACTAACCTTTTCTGTGCAAAGTTTTATCCAGTTTGAGAATTCTGTTGGCATGACAGCATAACAGTATGAAACCTAAAATGACAGCGAAAGTGAGGATTTAATCTGCTTCACAGCTCAAGTAATACACAAGTTTTAACAGAATAATTCAGTGCATTAATAAAATGACATATTTCTGGTTTTGAATCCTCCAAAAAAGGATAAAGTTACAAAGTTAAGTGCCTTATTGTAACCTTGATTTTTGCAAGTCATTTTTTTTTCGTGTGGTACTCAACATTATGTATGCTGTCAATTGAACTTTGTGTTGAACTCTTTGAGGGAATGATGAAACTTAGCTGAACTCTGCTACAACATGCGCATACGTGTCTTAGGCCCAGTACTAAGCATGACTATTGAAATCAGCCGGCTGGTGTTACTTGTACACAGCCCGTCAAGAGTAAGCACCAGCGAGGCTGATGAGAGAAGCACGGTGCCCCGTTTGATCGCGTCTCCCAGGCCCTAAAGGACCTCTCTTGCTTAATCATCAAGCTCCTTTTGATGTAGGCGTTCTGCCGACTCTTTCAAATAGCATGAATCACTGAAAGCGCAAGTGCTAAAAGAAACAGCTGGCATAATGCAGATGCTGACACCGATATGATACACTTTCACACTTGCCATTTATCAATGTCATCCTCACACATCTAAACTGAAGCGCAGGGCCACCCATAAACAGTGCTTTTACCGAGATAACTAAAAAAGTAATCATATCATTTGAAAGCATTTTCACTCCCTTGGATATCACACTTGACACATACCAAAAATAAAAAAACTGTGTCAACATTTACTCACCCTCATGGCTCTTATGCAAGAATACAAAAAATATATAATTTGGAAGAATGCAGAGGTATAAACAACACTGCAATATATATTCTTTGGTTCCACAGAAGAAAGTTAGTCATATGCAACGACATGAATAAATGATGACACTATTTAAAATTTTGGGTGAACTATTCCTTTAAGAAACAAAAAAAAGAAGGACATTTTGCACACAGCTGTTCCCATGTCAAGGACAGCTCTCCAACTTGACTACCTGCAGCAACAGAATACTGTCACAGAGCCACTGTAAGGCCCCTTTAGACATGCCATGTGATCTACTGTGGCAGCCATTATGTCAAAGTGTTGCATAAATGGAAAGAGCATTACATATCCCTCAGGTGTTTACATACGAGTCTTGAGTAAATGTGTTTTACTCAAGATTTATTACATCCTCACAGTTAGTACTGTAAATACTGATGTTACTTTTTCCTAACTGTATTTTCTTAACATGAATAATTTATTTGAGATAGATTTGCATATTTTGAAAATGTCTACTTGTTAAAATACATAAAAGTACACAAGAACTCTTGCAATGTTTTATGTAACATTTTACAGTAGGTTTTATTTAGTTAATGCAACATGTATCATCAAATGTTAACAGGTAACTATTAATAAACTATATTTTACAGCATTAAAGTTAGTTCATTTTTACATATACCAATTTGTTTTTTAAAGCTGTATAAATGTACGTATTACAAAAGAACCATAATGAACAATAGCATGCTTATAAACTGACTTTATAAATATAAGTGCATAATTAACCTAGATTTAAAAAATAGTTTAAATAAAAATTACAATTCTATAAAAATGCTGTAAAGGTTAATTTGTTAGTTCATCACACTAAATGCATTTACTAATGTTAACTGAACCATAATTGTAAAGTCTAGAAAAAATGTTAGAACCAATGGTAAAATAAGACAATGATAATTTTTGTAATTATTGACATAAGGACAAGGAAACACAGCATTATCAGAAGTAGCCTGGTGGACAGGTTTGTTTAAGATGTTCCTGATGGCTTAAATCACCTCTTTTGAAATTCTTGCCCAGAGTGATTTACACTGATTGGATTTCAGGCCTGGGCCAGACATGGAGCTTTACCTTTCCCTGAGTTCTTCCTCTGGGTATTAGAGGTAGTGCTCTTAGGAACTTTTTACATTGTGCAGGCCTGAGCAGCTCTGCATTTGCAAATGCAATGAAATGATTCAGTTCAGGGCACATTTATTTGCTGTAATAAATGTACGATTGCTAGTGAAACCCTTTAGAAAGCCTCAAAAAGTAAAGCAGTGAAGTGGAACTTTTGGAGGAGTGGGGTAGTTCAATAGCTGCCCACTGTTTAAAAGACCTGCTATTAAAAAAGCACTCAGAATTTATAAGGGGACTCGATCTTTTTGCGACGTTGCAAAAGAGATAAAAAAATATTTTTTGGGATATTTCATGTGAAGAGGTCATAGCACCATTGATTTGTTTTATGACTGCGTCTGCTATATTAGCATATTCTGTCTTTCATCTCAGCTTTACCTGTATCTGAACAAAATAGAGATCCCACGTTTTATAGAGCGGCTCCTTCAAAACAGAGTCAATCCCTAAAAATATATATCTGCCCAAAAGCAAATCAGTACCAGGTACAGATCATGACTCCTTATATGGGGCTGTCGAGGATAACAGGTCAATTTTATGCTTTGCGTTTTATGATTTTTTTGAAGTGTAGCCTTTTATAGTAGAGCCATTTGTGTGAGATGATTTGCAGAGGATTGTCTTGAGCATGCAGCCTTCTTTGAGATTCAAGCGACCTTTTGTGCTTCTTAAACAACTAATCTGTTCTAAAAACAGGTTAAGCTGTTATCTGGTCACTAATCGTGTATTCATCCGCCCAAAACAAACACTTCCCGTGATTCTCTTGCACTTAAGGCCTGTTAAAACCCCTGAAAGAGCCGATAAGACAGACTCATCCATGCTTACTGTCAGTGCTCAGCTGTTGCACATGCACCTTTGGCGTAAGTCATTCGGACAAAAAAGCTGTTCCTGTAATGAGCAATAAAGACGACATTGAGATATCTGAATGACACAAATAGGATAAGCCTGTGTAGATGCGATTGAAAGAGAATGACCTCAGTGACCACGAAAGCGCATTAACAAGTTGCCAAGTTAGATCTAATGGCATTTAAGGACAAAACCATGGTATAAAAACGGAAAATAAATTATTAATCAAAATTAATAACATTATTTATCATTGTTTAACAACACCTGAAGTAAGGTTATATCTATTTCAATGTGACATCATCTTTCAATGGTAAGGCTTTTTTTAACCCTGATGGTATCATTTGCACTCTTTTTAGGCGGATGTTTCCCAGCTACAAAGTTAAAGTCACAGGAATGAATCCCAAGACCAAATACATTCTTTTAACTGACGTTGTTCCAGCTGATGACCATCGGTACAAGTTCTGTGACAACAAGTGGTGAGTTTAATATCCCTCTGTCTATATTTAATGTCTCTGCAGGGGAAGACATTCTTTAAAAAACAAGCCAAGCTCACAACAGAGTAATTAGAATAACCAAATTCTGGAAAATTGCTTAAGGATACTCCGTGCCTTTGGAAATTCTGCTTGAACATGCAAGTGCAAATGTGACTGGATCAGAAAAGCGACTGGTCCCTCGAGGCATCTGAACAAACACTTATCCACAGTACATTGCAATGAGACAAAAATTAGCATGTTTTATATTCTGCTGTCTCCTCCAGACTATGTGATTCTACGATGTTGTCTCGAGTGGACACATAGCACTATTCGCACAATCTACACAAAACATTTTTTAACAAGCTTTATACACTTTGGAGTACACGTGAACTGCCAATAAACAATATATAATAATAATTCACGCAATTTGTTTGATTTACAGTATTGAAATAATGGTTATTGTCAATAGTTTTACTTTGCATTCATGAATATAATGTTGGTAGATAATAAACAACAAAGAATGCTTTGGCCATGTTTTCAATAGTCTTTTCATAAAAGGAGAATTTATCCAATAAAACACTTTTGTAAAGGTCAACACTGAAATAAACTCAAATTGCAGCCATATTTATTAGCAAACAATGTGCAGTCTGCATCAGTTTAACCATGCAATGCTAGCTAGGTCTGGCTGTGGATTGTCATTAGCACACAGTTAATTACCGAAGGCCAGAGCAGGCAGTCTGTCAAAACCAATGGGCTTAAAACAGCTGGGTTATGCATGCTTTGTGACCCTGTGCCTTTGGCAATGCCACTAGACATGGGCACTATCCACCCATGCAACAATTGGCGCACCACAGATAAGTCAGATCTGGTTCAATCCAGCATGGAAAAAATAAAATAATGATGGCACGCAAATCTCAATGAATTGCATGTTGTGTTACGAGAACAAGTATTTTATGACCATTTTTCAAAATCTGTGGGATAGACTGGAATTACAGCATTTGCCAGCATCGGTTCTGGAGAACTTCAGCGACACCTTCGAGGCACACAATTAGCAGTGATGTTATGGTCAAAGCAGCCACCCCAAATCTTTGGGAATTATTCCCATAATGTCACGGACATAACCACTCGTGCTCTGAATCTGTCATTAATATACAGATGTTCTGCATAAAGCCCTTTTGTAGCCTGCTGCTATATCCTACAGAATTTGTGCAACACTGAAAAACAGTTTTCCCTTTAAACGCTATGGCATGATGTCAGAGGTGCTGGAAAGCTATGTCGTACTAGAAGAGAAACACTGGGGGACATAGCCTTAATCTCAACACAAACGACTGTAAACTAAAGGTCTTTTGCAAATGTTGCAAGTGCCCTTTAGGGTTGTCAAAAAACGAAATAAATTCTTATGTTCTTTTCCATAGGATGGTGGCAGGAAAAGCAGAGCCTGCAATGCCTGGAAGACTCTACGTCCACCCAGACTCTCCTGCAACAGGGGCCCATTGGATGAGACAGCTGGTCTCCTTTCAAAAGTTGAAGCTCACAAACAACCACCTTGATCCATTTGGGCACGTGAGTGGCTGTGAACAAATCATTTTATAAAAGTCTAAGATTTGACATAAAAATTTGGATTTGATGAGACAGTGAGCAAATAAGAGAGAATTACGAGTTGGACTAGGTGGAACACCAAACGTGAACATAGCAAACAATCTTTTGTTCAGTATTGTGACATACATCTAAGTGAAATGAATTATTGAAAAAAGAAAGAAGTGTTGGTTCTATCTGTCAGTTGTTGATTGTATGGAGGCAGATCTGAATGTAAGCTCTTAATGTAAGAAAGAGGCAGAGTTTAAGTGGACAGAATGATTGGAGAAGAGCATAGAGAAGTTTGCAATTTCACTAGAAGATCAGGTTATGATATTTTTCATTTTATCTGTGGGATAGAAAAGCATTTAATTTCCCAGAATGTTTATTTCTTTGAATTTAAATTAAATTGGAATTAAACCTTCAAGCAAGGTTGTCTTGCGAACATGTTCAAGTCTATCTTTCAGTTCAGTTCAATTCAAGTTTATTTGTATAGCGCTTTTCACAATGCAAATTATTACAAAACAGCTTTAAGAAAATTATTACAAAACAGCTTTACAGAAAATTATATTTAGTAATGGCTACATTATATTTAGTAATGGCTTATCAGTGGTGACAATCTCAAGCTGATGTCCATTTGGCAGAAATGAACGGTAAAAATCAAGCAGTTTACATTTCAACAATGTAAAAAATTTAATTTCAACTCCCTAAAAAATGTAACTGGAATTGCAATTCTGTATCCTGTTCAAATCAGAGTGAATACTGAGAGATATGGTAAGGGTCATCTTGAGAAAGTAGGAAAAAGCAGAAGATAGACAGTGAAGCAGAGGTGAGGAGTCTGACCATGGCAGCGCTGCCCAAAGGAGCTTGTGCACCTAGCTTGTCTGATGCAATAACATCACAAGGAAGCTCATTAGGTTCATAACCTGTCAGAACGGCACAAAGTTGGCCTGTCAGGATTAGTTGAATGCCTAGGATGTGATAAGGGCGAGTAATGAGCTCGGAAAGAGGTTGCTAAGCTCTACTGACGCCCACAACAGCAGGGACACTGCGGCTGGCAGAAAGCCCCAATACAGGCCGCCACTGTAGCCATGCTAATGCTCACTACACAAGTCACAGTCAAAACATACGCTGACGCTAGGAGTCACAGATATACAAATTATTGTGCTGATAATTATATTCCTGTTATTCCTAAAATATATTAAGCTGTTAAAAAACAATTTTCAACATTGCTAATAATACGAAATATTTATTGAGCACCAAAACAGCATATTAGCATGATTTCTGAAGGATCGTGTGACTAGTGTGAGGACTAGAGCAGTGGTTTTCAATCCTGGTCCCGGGGACCCACCGCTCTGCACATTTTGTATGTCTCTCTTATCTGACACACACAGTGCAGTTCATGGATCTCTCTCCTAATGAGCTGATAATCTGAATCAGGTGTGTTAAATAAGGGAGACATGCTAAATGTGCTGAGTGGTGGGTCCCCAGGAACAGGATTGAAAACCACTGGACTAGAGTAATGGCTTCTGAAAATAAAGGCCTTCACTGGAATAAATACATTTTTTAAAGTATACAAAAATAGGAAACAGTTATTCAAAATTGTAATAATATTTCTCTATATTATTATTCTTGCAGTTTTTTTTAATAAATGTCAAAAAAAAAAAATCTCCAGTATTTATTGATAACCGATATGATATCAATATATTGGGCATTCCTGACCAAAGCTGTTCCATAACACACACACATGAAAAAAAAGACCTTAGCGCATCAAACAATGAAAAAGTATGTAAAGCGTAACATGACCAAATAAAATAAAAAAACAGGTTGTTGCAGTGCACTCAACTATATAGCTACTTTTACTTCATGTATGGAAGTTGTGATTTAGTGGCATTTCCAATACACCATGCTTTGATTTCCTTTGCTAGGCCACACAGACACCCAACACCCAAATATATCTCTAAGAGCTCTGTGGACTGAACATGCAACAGTTTTTTTTAGTGCAGGACCATCTTAGCTTTAAGGTCACATGACACAACTTCTATTCCCAAAAACAGATCATAGATTAGAATAAAACATTGAGATGAAAGGCAAGGGAGCCACGGAGTCTGCATTGATCTGAAAAAGGTGCTTGATTAATATACTTGGACAGCGCACATCCCTGTATCTGAATCCTCAATGCCGCTTGTATCACATGGTATTACCTCAAGACGCCAGCCAGCCAACCAGGCAAAGGTCACATGTGTCTGCATTCACCCAATGAAGCGCTCAAACCATTCGTTTGGCTGGGGTACCGTCTGTGTCTAAGATGGGGGGATTGACCTGAGGTTGCCCTCGTGCACTGGTGCTCCTAACTCCTCTTAAAAAAGTGCAGCTATGAGGAGAGCTGCCTCACTCCCTGTCTGAGATTCGACATAACAAAGGGAAAGGCCTTGATGCTTATTGGCCCTGACACAACTGTGTTGGGGATGACCCTAACTAAACGCTTCACTGAACACCGAACACATGGATGCACTGAGCAGACTGGTGCTAGAACACTATGATCAAACACACATACACAAAGGATCCAATTGGATTATTGCATACAACACAGAACAATACCTCTTGACATATTTATTGATCCTGTCACGTTAACATATACTGTACATTAACAGCCTCATTAGTGTTCAATGTACAGTTTTGTACATTCCCTAAAACCAACAATATGGTTGTAAAAGGATCATACATATATACAGGTATTTATGTATCCACAGCTTTATACATTTTTAAATGTAAAATGTATTGTAGAAATATGCATCTATCTATCTATCTATCTATCTATCTATCTATCTATCTGAAGAGTTAATTTACAAAAACAGATAACTCCGTTTTTAACAATTGTCAGTTGTTTTTTTATTGTGCATTTAAATTAATCTCAATCAAACTGACGTTGGGTTATTTTGACTAGGTTCAAAAAAACCCATCCAACTAACACAATAAAACAATAAAAACATGATAATAAAAAACATGTTTTTTGAAAATGTAAAAAAATCTGTCTTTGCAAATAAACTCTTAATATACACAGTATCTCACAGAAGTGAGTACAGCCCTCACATTTTTGTCAATATTTTATTATATATTTTTATGTGACAACACTGAAGAAATGACACTTTGCTACAATGTAAAGTAGTGAGTGTACAGCTTGTATAACAGTGTAAATTTGCTGTGCCCTCAAAATAACTCAACACACAGCCATTAATGTCTAAACCACTGGCACAAAAGTGAGTACACCCCTAAGTGAAAATGTCCAAATTTGGCCCAATTAGCCATTTTCTCTCCCCGGTGTCATGTGACTCGTTATTGTTACAAGGTCTCAGGTGTGAATGGAGAGCAGGTGTGTTAAATTTGGTGTTATCACTCTCACTCTCTCAAACTGGTCACTGGAAGTTCAACATGGCACCTCATGGCAAAGAACTCTCTGAGGATCTGAAAAAAAGAATTGTTGCTCTATATAAAGATGGCGTAGGCTATAAGAAGATTGCCAAGACCCTGAAACACCGTTTTGCAGCACGGTGGCCTAGACCATACAGCAGTTTAACAGGACAGGTTCCTCTAAGAACAGGCTTCGCCATGGTTGACCAAAGAAGTTGAGTGCACGTGCTCAGCGTCATATCCAGAGGTTGTGTTTGGGAAATAGACGTATGAGTGCTACCAGCATTGCTGCAGAGGGTGAAGGTGTGGGGGGGTCAGCCTGTCAGTGCTCAGACCATATGCCGCACACTGCATCAAATTGGTCTGCATGTTTGTCGTCCCAGAAGGAAGCTTCTTCTAAAGATGATGCACAAGAAAGCCCACAAACAGTTTGCTGAAGACAAGCAGACTAAGGACATGGATTACTGGAACTATATCCTGTGGTCTGATGAGACCAAGATAAACTTATTTGGTTCAGATTGTGTCAAGCTTGTGTGGCGGCAACAAGGTGAGGAGTACAAAGATAAGTGTGTCTTGCCTACAGTCAAGCATGGTGGTGGGAGTGTCATAGTCTGGGGCTGCATGAGTGCTGCCGGCACTGGGGAGCTACAGTTCATTGATGGAACCATGAATGCCAACATGTACTGTGACATACTGAAGCAGAGCATGATCTCCTCCCTTCGAAGACTGGGCCGCAGGGCAGTATTCCAACATGATAACGACCAAAACACACCTCCAAGACGACCACTGCCTTGCTAAAGATGCTGAGGGTAAAGGTAATCTGTGAGGCATCCTCAAACGGAAGGTGGAGGAGTACAAGGTCTCTAACATCCACCAGCTCCGTGATGTCGTCATGGAGGAGTGGAAGAGGACTCCAGTGGCAACCTGTGAAGCTCTGGTGAACTCCATGCCCAAGAGGGTTAAGGCAGTGCTGGAAAATAATGGTGGCCACAAAAAGAAATAGACACTTTGGGCCCAATTTGGACATTTTCACTTAGGGGTGTACTCACTTTTGTGGCCAGCGGTTTAGACATTAATGGCTGTGTGTTGAGTTATTTTGAGGGGACAGCACATTTACACTGTTATACAAGCTGTACACTCACTACATTACATTGTAGCAAAGTGTAATTTCTTCAGTGTTGTCACATGAAAAGATATAATAAAATATTTACAAAAATATGAGGTGTGTACTCACTTCTGTGAGATACAGTATATAGGGCTATATACAGTGGTGGCCAAAATGATTAGAACACTAATATTTTTACCAGCTAAAAAATGGTTTTAAGTCAGTTATTTCTTTGCAGACGTTGCCAGTTCTTCTGGATGTAGTCTGTCTCAGTTTGTTCTGTTTCTTCAGGTCATTCTAGACAGACTGGATGAGACCAGGGGCCAGTTGCATAAACTTAGCCACCATGTTAAGACTGTGTCTTAAGAACTAGTTTGACCAACTAGCAGTTATTAAGGGGTAATCAGTCTTACTTCTCCAATACAAATAAGACCAATCTGCCTTTTCATAACTGAATTAAAAAAGTTATGACCAGTCTTGAGGAAAAAAAATTAGATGACTAACTTTTTACTTTTTAGATCTGTGCAGCACTGGCTGTTGTCACCAGCCAAAAAAAATATAATCTCACTGGATTATTACAATTAATGGCAAAGTAAATGTTTGGAAATGTAAACTGATATTTCCTACTGACACACTACAGCAGATAAATAGAATTTAGCTGGTGAAAATATAATTCTAATAATTTTAAATATACATTCATACATACATCTATATGACATATGTATATTTAATAAAGCTCTAACCCCAACCCATACACATAAACCTAACCATTGGTATTTTATATAAATATATTATTCTTAACAACCTGGAGCTTAACACACTCAAAACAGAGGAGATGATCGTGGACTTCAGGAGAAACCCCCCTGCTCTCCCCCCACTTACCATCATGAACAGCACTGTGACTGCAGTGGAGTCATTCAGATTCCTGGGCACCACAATTTCTCAGGACCTGAAGTGGGACAATCACATTGAGTCCATTGTGAAAAAGGCCCAGCAGAGGTTGTACTTCCTTCACCAGCTGAGGAAGTTCAACCTGCCACAGGAGCTGCTGAAAAAGTTATACTCTGCCATCATTGAATCCGTCCTCTGCACGTCAATAACTGTCTGGTTCAGCTCAGCTACCAAATCTGACCAATGAAGACTACGGAGGGTAGTCCGGACTGCTGAGCGAATCATTGGTACACCCATCCCTACTCTCCAAGAACTGTACTTATCCAGAGTGAGCAAAAGGGCTGGCAAAATAAGTCTGGACCCCTCACATCCAGCACACTCCCTCTTTGAACTGTTGGTGTCTGGTAGATGCTACAGAGCTCTGAGCACCAGAACGACCAGACACAGAAACAGTTTCCTCCCTCAAGCAATCCATCTCATGAAAAATTGACAATAATTATGGTACACACATTATTTACACACTTATACAATTATTTTTCTAACACACATACTTAGTCTACACTTCAATTGCACATAATATACCTGTACATACAAAACTGTCCATTGTTATATACCTGTACATACAGTTGTCAATTTGTATATTGTTATTCCTTATTTACTTATTATTTTTATTATCTGTGTTTTTTGTTCTGTCACTGTCATTCTGTTGCACTGCGGTAGCTTCTGTCACGAAAACAAATTCCTCGTATGTGTAAACATACCTGGCAATAAAGCTGATTCTGATTTGTATAAAACAATTATTGTAATAGGTAGATAAATGTACTGCAACCGTACTTTTAGTTACATATAGACATATTTATGCAATTGATCAAATACAATAAATTCAACACAATAATTTAATATTCTGTGACCCTAAAAGGATTCGTTAACATATGTACATATCTAAAGTCCCTCATGCATCAAGTGCTGTCAGTATGTTAATGATGTATGCTTCAACTGTATGAAAATATACATGCAATAGAATTAACTACAAAAAAGGAAAATGTCTCTTTTTGTTAATATACTTTCCTAATGTAGGCCTGCATTTCTGTTCTCAGATCATCTTGAACTCAATGCACAAATATCAGCCCAGGTTACACATCGTGAAGGCTGATGAAAACAATGCCTTTGGCTCTAAGAACACGGCCTACTGCACTCACGTCTTCCATGAGACAGCTTTCATCTCTGTTACATCCTATCAGAACCATAAGGTACCAACCGAATCTGCCCATAACACAATAGTGTCAACTATTGCTCATACCTGCAGTTTTTAATAAACATAACAAATACTAACTCGTTTTTTTTTTATAGATCACCCAGTTAAAAATTGAGAACAATCCTTTTGCCAAAGGTTTCCGTGGCAGCGATGAGGGTGATTTGCGTGTGTCCAGACTTCAAGGGTAAGATTATCATTTAAAATATGCATACATTATGCATAATGTACCAAATAGATATCTGATCAAGTGTCCCTTTTCCTAGGAAAGATTACCCTGTAATTTCTAAGAACATGGTCCGGCAGCGGCTTATCTCATCACATGGCCATCTGTCAGGAAAACTGGGTGCAGGTGTGCTGAGTAGCCACCCACAGGTGGTTTCTCACTATCAGTATGACAGTGGCGTCCCTCTACCGAACGCTGATTCCCAGGAAGCTCTCTCTAACTCCTTCCCATCTAGCCGGGAATCCAGCCTTCTTTACCACTGCTTCAAGCACAGAGGTACA
Organism: Ptychobarbus kaznakovi; assembly: GCA_027422405.1. Lineage (NCBI taxonomy): Eukaryota > Metazoa > Chordata > Actinopteri > Cypriniformes > Cyprinidae > Ptychobarbus > Ptychobarbus kaznakovi. The sequence goes on from CM049813.1 coordinate 14,994,191, forward strand.
GGACTATAGCAACCACCTTATTTGCCAAAAACACATGAATACTGACTAGCGGTGCACAATATTAGTACCATATAGGTAATTGGTTGATATGTATCTGTATCTGTCAGGTTATATATATTCGATTATCAGCTGTGTTCATTTCCTATATTTTTACATTTAGATTTTCTTTGAAGTCATCTAAAGTTTACTTAAATTTATACTTAAAAACGAATAATTTAATAATTAGCAGTGTTAATTATTCATAATTAACTTAATGATTTAACTGTTAAATGTAATGACAATCTCATAATTAGTTTTCACCTTTTATGCTTCGCATTATAAAACTGTTGCCTAAAATCACTTGCAGAATTTAGAATGAACTGTATTTTTGATTAAATAAATTCAGCCTGCATGAGCATAAGAGACTTTCAAAAACATAAAATATACTACAACCCCAAATCTATAATAATTAAATTAATAATTGAACACTGTTACATGTAATGTCAATCTTGTCATCAATTTTTAGACTTTGCATTAGGAAACTGTTGCCTAAATTCACTTGTAGAATTTACTGTATTTTGGATTAAATAAATGCAGCCTGCATGAGTTGAAGCATTTAAAATTATTAAAATCAATACAATTTTGATGAATATAATATAATAATCATCAATATACACAAAAACTAACATTTAAAAGCTACAGAGTGAATTTAGGCATATTTTTTCATATTAATATAATATAATAACACTGATAAGATTATTGGCATGGTACATCCCTAATCCTGACATAAATGATGACTAGTTGCATTTTTTATGAATTATTTAAAATGCGATATTCAAAATTTGATTAAATTCCAAACTTTGTGTATTCAAATATTACTGTATATGTTCTTTTAGATAATACAAGGCATTTGGAGCTGGGATGCAAACGCCCCTATCTTGACGCAACAGCCTCTGCAGTTTCAGATGAGCACTACTTCCGCTCCCCTCCTTCCTACGATCCACCTCTGCTGTCCCATCCATACTGCAGCGATGCGTTGGGCTCTAGAGAGGCATGCATGTATGGAGGAATGGAGGGAGAGTCAGGGGGCGCAGTAGGTGCTGATGACCTCCCGGCCCCCTCCTTGAACTGCAATATGTGGGCGTCAGTGCAGCCGTATCCTCGCTACGGCATGCAGACTGTGGAGGCTATGCCATACCAGCCCTTTACCGCCCATTTCAATAGCACAGCCTCCGCTGCCTCTGTGGTTCCCCACCATTCACCGTCCATGCAGCGTCCACATCCAGCACCTCCCGACCTAGTCACGTTTACCACACAGCGGGTGTTGCCAACCACACCATCTTCAGCATCCTCCTCACCCTCCGGCCCTGCCCCCCGTGACAGAGCACATTCATCACTGTTTCATAGGAAGCCTGGGTCGCCGATTCGTTCACAAAGAGATTTCACAGGCTATCCGACCCATAGCCCCACTATAACACGAGAACCAGCCTATCACTACCAAACGGGCCTCAGCAGTGTTGGGCCGCACTGGACTGACAGTTAAAGAGTTACCCACAACACCATCTACAACTATATTCCTCTTCAGCTCTCTGAACAACAACTGCAATGAGATTATTTTTACATACAGCCATGATGCTAAATTGTAAAGCAAAGCCATACATCTATTTAGACTAATAGTATAGGAAACCTAAAATTTGTGGCACTGTGTATTTATTTGAAATATGACTAGAGTTGTGCAGGTGGTAAAGCCAAGCACAAATGGCATACCTAATGCACTGTTGTTGGCATTAAAGATATAGTTCACTCAAAAATAAAAAACTACAACAGTCACATGAGAACAGCATGAATGAAAGTAAATAATGACCGAATTTTTATTTTTGGGTGAACTGTCACTTTAAGATGAACCTTTTCGACTTTCTGTATGAAGCACAAAATGTGTGTGCCAATTCTAAATTATGCTACACTTGAAAGATTTTGTGTATTAGGAGCATTATGAAAAAGGAGTCAGATGGATTATATTGAAAAGATCAGTTGTTAGTTACAGACTTAGTTACTAAGGCTGCCTTTTTCCTCTTCAAATGTTAGAATGTGCAAAACCTGTGCCAAGCCCAAAGATTGGTTGGAGTAATTTGCTGGGTGTTATTAAGAGATTCTTATTATTTACTATTATTGCAATAAAGTTTTAAACAAAAAATGTATTTTTTTTCCATTTTATATATATTAAATTTAAATGGAATTTGCTATTGTACTGATGCTATGCAATCTTTGTAATGCAACTCAAGCTATTAAATATTAAAACACCTGACCCTCTACCATAATCAAATGCTAAAAATGATATGCGTGGCAAAAAAGAAAAATGCATAGCAGACTTACTGCTCTGATTAAAGCTGGCTCAGAAATTACTCTATGCATAGGTACTTCTAAAGTATTAAAGTTCACTTCATCATAAGTAACGCTGGATTCTTTTTTCATATTCTTGAACACAGTTTGTTTCCAAGCACCTTGTGAAGTGGTAAGGTTGCTCCAAATCTCATTTTATCAGAAAATAATCTCGAAATGTTCAGCTCAGTGGTCTTGAATTGGCTCCTTTGCTTTTCCTTCATTTTTGTTGGACTGTGTATGTCTGGTTTAACAATATATGCTAGAAGAGAAGTGTTTGAGTTGTGAGTCTGGCACCAATTCATTGTCCAAATTTGTTCAATTAGCCCAATGCGACATCAGAGAATTCCTTGCAACCAGATGGAAGCTTAAAGAACGATCATTAAGAGAGAAACAGAGAAGAACAGAGAACTCATCTGAAGTCCAAAACTCAACTGAATGGGTTGGAAATCCTTGAGAGGTCGACAATGTAAAACAGCCTCTGCGGGCAGGCAGCCACAAGTCAAACTCAAAGAGAATCGCTAGCAAGTACTGCGGTTCTAATGAATGAAAACAGGATGTGTTAAGGGAGCATATGGTGAATTTACTCACACTACATCATTTAAAATGGGAAAACTGAAAAAAATAAAGTGAATTCAGCATGGGACTAATTAGGTCCATAGGTATCTCAGTTTTTTGCACACGTTGAATAAACTATGCCTTTTTAATTTCCCATGATGAGTTCATTATGTAGCATTGTTTCCAAGGCCTCCTGTATGAGCAGACTGCAGAAAGCAAATATAGGATTGCTAATTAACAAGACTAAATATAAGAAATCTAAAATCTAAAAAAATTATCTATAGAAAACACTCAAAATTCAACCCACCTCAATGTGTTGGATGCTAAAATTCCAGATGGTTCCGTTGGATGGTTTTTGGTTGCGTTGTTGAGACATGTTTACTTTGTTGACATGCTGTTACTCATAATAAGTTCTGACTAAAATGATCTAATTAATCTCTAAGGATGTTTTTATAACAAATAATAACAAATTTATTAGAAAATAATTGCTATTTTAATATCAGCTACCAGCCATAAAAAAATAATAAAATAAAACTAATTTGTGATTTGTGGAATATTGTTTGTTGTATATTTTAAATGTATATTTTTTTATAATAGTGCATCACAAGAAATATGCTATAATGGTTATCAATAATATTTATAACAATAATCTATAATTCTATAATGAATGTATGCTATAATATATGTTATGATGTTTTGCTTTCACATGAAATCTAAAGGACATTTTTAAAGTCACATTGTATAAGAGCATCTGCTAAACTATGTTTGTATTTGATTCGTTGATGAACAGAAGTGCGCCGTTTGATTTTTGTGACTTTATTTAACTACAAACAAGTAAAAAAATGAGCTGATTTGTATAAAGCAGGTTTCTCAGAACATAAGGGAAAAACACAGTCATAACAAAAAATATTACCTTGTTGTGATAAAAATAAAAGGGACATTAAAAGGCAAATGGGGAATGCAGTTGATTCCTCCTAATGGGTCCCAGGGTATTGATTGTAGAGAAGAACTGGACTGCTGGTGAAACCAAGCAGATCTAAGGGGAAGGGAGGAAATGAGAACATCAGATTCTGGCTCTTTGAAATGCTCCAAAAACATTTTGATTTACATGAGTGATACACAATCCAAGAATGAATCCCATAAAGTACCAACAGAGTAATAGGACACATGAGCATGAAGTAAATAGCCATTGTATTATACATAACTTCAATGGAGTGCTGTTCTGTTTTTGACTGGGTTCAAGTACAGGAAGTGTCATGTGGTACTTTAATATGCTTTTAAAAACTGAAACACTCTCCCTTACCAAATCCCATCAGATAAATCTAGGATCACTTAAAAAGAGCCCTCATTGTCATCTGATCAAAACTTAGCCGGCGATTTAAAAAAAAAAAATTTTTCAACCAAAGCTTTGGTAGCACATAAAAAGACAAACTGGACCTATAAGATTCATGCGATTTAACTTTCCACATAAAAAGTAGTCTATCTCCATTAAAACAGAGCCAGGTTTAAGCCTCTCATAGAATACTCCAGCTTGTAGTATCTATCTACATTGGGACTAGGGGGCATCTGGAACTCATTGGAGGAGATCTCCCTTGCCCTCCACTTGCAGCTTCCCACTGTCGTCCCTAAATCCCATCTGAGAGCCGCCTTGGCAAGGCAAAACTCTCTGACCCAGCAGCTTAAGTCACTCCTTCTTGTAAAACGCTGGAATCGGCTCTTCGAAGGAGCACTCAGAAGCTAAATACTTTGAGGAGATTTAATATCAAGTCCATTATGGCCTTTCTGGAGCCCAGTAAATAGTCAATTAGTGGATAATTCTGATTCGATCCACATGCGACCAGATCCGCTGGGGCGACCGGACAGCTTTGTGTTCAGAGGGCCCCGCCAACACTCTCGGGAAAAAATGGGGGCGACTGAAATGGGAGGGGCACCACATGTAGCCCTTTTTGTGCCTCACCTGACCACTGCAGCAGGAATAAATGCTGTCAAGTCTAAGTTGCTTTTTGTACTTTCAGTGACTTTGGAATAAAAACAAAGTCATAATCCCTCAAAATGGAGTTGTTTGTGGTCTTGCTACATTGGAACTGAGGGGGGTTGACTGATCTTAGACAAGAGGCTTGGCTTCAGGAGGAAGGCCAAATTGGGAGATTCAGGGGTCCAACTCAAGACAGTATCCCTTGATCAAAAGGTACATCTGGTTGACTCCAATAAAACATAAACCCAACTGTAGAAAATTGGGGTCCAACATTGCTGAGTGGCTTTGGATAAAAGCCACTCAGCAATGTATGATATACATGTGGCGGATTAGAGTTTGCTAAAGAAATGGTGGATGGATTAATCTTTTATCCATCGGATTATATAAAGGCCTGTGAGGTTGATATATAGTGTGCTACGATGGCAGAAGAACACAGGCAACAAACAAGCTCAAATGTGGGCCTAATTTTTTATAAAAGGCTATTTAACCAATCACAACAAAGCTTCACAAAGTGAACATTGTTGATCTGTATTCAACTACATACTTCACTAGAATACGAAGATAAAAAAAACAGGATATGATTATAAAAACTGCTGCGGCTGGATTTAAGGACTACACATGCACAGTCTTCACATTACCTCATTGTTGCATCACATTTGCTGGCCAACTAATGGCTTAGCATGTGAACCTGTGCGTGTGCAGTCAAGGAAAGAGCGGGTTCTGGATGGCAAATTAGTGTTTGAAAACATGATACGCCTTTGTGCACTACAAGACTCCACCTCTGCGCTCTCAACAGAGTTTCTGTTGGGTCTAAAGAGCCAATCAGCTGTTAAAACACTAAAGGTTGCCCCTTTCACAAGCCCCCAATCTTAACACGGCATCCTAGAGTGTGTGCACAGGACCAAAAAGAAAATGCAGGAAGTGCTGCACCGAATAAACCAACCAGCGAGAGGGTTATTGCAGCATGCACATGACCTATCAAGCGACCAACCAATGGTTAAAGTAGCCGAGTCTGCTTGTGCTTTCCTCTGTATTTTACCAGTGGTAGAGCAACTGTACAGATCAAAGGAAAGAAATCAGATTCCTTAGTCACATGACCAGGCACAAAATTAGGCATTGCTTGTTTTGAGAACAAGAAGCATTTGGTCTTGAGGGGACCTCCTCGAGTACATAGCATCTTAGTGACGAAATTGAGTTTACAACAACGGATTCCTTCCTTTCACAGTTCCAACTCCTACATCAGCACTCCTTTAAAGGCATTAGTCATTTAAGGAAGTGGAAAACCAATTTGTTTAAGTTCGAGACACTGTTTATGCTTACTGCACTTGTACCAGTTCTGTTACTACAGCACAGATTCCATTTATTTGACCAAAATAACAAATGAATAAAGTCAAGACCTGACAGAAAAGACTCAACAGGGGCTGTCTGGAGTGGATAGTACTTTGCTTTAATGAATAGGGACAGGTCTATTCAAATAGACAAGGAATTGTGTGTAAGAAAAGGAGAATGCCTGCCAGTTTTCCACCATCTGGAGTGCCAATCCCCTCTACTGGCTGAACACGGTTACTGCAGAGCGAAGGAGGTGTTGGACAAATAAGGTTATAATTTAATGACACAGTTTCTGTTATTGGTTCTCAATATTAAACAAAACAAGGAAGAACGACATTGTAAGTGCAAATGTAATGTTACGTTTAAATTGATAGTAAGTCATTGGTGACAGAACCTGAGGCCTGTGTCTTCCAGAATCACCTCTGTCACTTATAATGTTGCTCCCAAGAAAAGCTGGCAATCCCATAAACTGTGAGAGAAGATCTTGGGATTAGCCTGGAAAAAGCAACTGCAAAGCCCCTGGCTAATTCATTTGTCCTCTTTAAAATCCCAATTGAGATTCTCTGCCTCCCGAGACCTCACTTCCAGCTGATGCCTGTACACAGATCAAGTGTTTAGTTTGACAAATACTGCTTATGGAAGATCAGGCCACCAGTGACAGACAGAAGGGATAAGACCATCGAAAAGTGATTACCTGGCTAAAGGAGGAGCACAATACAACTTTGTTTGTCATTTTGCACGCTTTGCCAAGCAAAGCCTGTAATGCTAATTAGCTAGATCCACCAGGCAAATAAAAATAAAACTAAAGCAGATTGGATCCGTGAGTCATCTGCCACGTCCACCTGTGGGCTTACTGGAAAACTCACAGGTTCAGGATAGCAGCATACGCAATCAGTTTTATCACCGAATATGGCACGTTAAAGGAACGAAGGCGATGTAGACACAAATAAAATTAAATCATTAGACATTGCGATGGATCAAAAGAAAATCAAGCACTTTTTTTTACACTAAACTTGCTTATTTTGTTTAGACAAACTGCTTTAGCACAAAATTCAGCAGAAAACTGCATATTAGATACATAAGACAAAACAACATGTAAAAAAAAAACAGATTTCTCCATGTACAAAAAAATCTCCAAAACAAGTATATAAACAACTGAGAGACATATTTGGAGACAGAATTAAGAGTGTAAGTTTAGCACAAACAAAATTTGAATTTGACAAAGGACAAATGTACTTTCCAGGGGCTTCTAGCCAAAAGCAATGCCAGCTTGTGGTGCTGTAAGTGCCCTAAGCTTGCGATGGAAGGCAAACTAGAGGATTAAGGTCCTCAGTTAATGCTCAGAGAGTCTTTACAGGTGATTTGAAGCTCAACCTTTCTGGCTTATGTAAAGCTGTCCTGAGCTGATATGGCACCTTGGTGAGAACAGGTGTCTACTGCTCCATGCTGACAAGCTGCACGAAAAAGTGGGTCTGTTTAGTAGCTTTAAATGTCTTTTTTCTAAATCAATAAAACTTTCTAAAGTGAAGCTAATAACGTTAAAGCAGTGATATTTCTCAAAGCCATTGGTTTCTGAGCATTCACTGACATTAAAGTTCAACAAACCCGAATCTCAGCTTGGGACTTTCTGCTCTGTCTTGTGTAGCTGACCTTCGTGCCCTCAAGTTTGTTTTGACTCCCTCCAGAGGTAATGATGGTAAACAAGTTAAGATTACACATACCGGTAAGATTCAGAAGATAAACAGAAGCACACTTTATTACATCTAAATCAATGTTTCTACCTTTGACGAGCAGCCAAGCAAAACAGATAAAGTGGCAATTCACATAGGCGTCTGCGTACTGGCTCGGAATGAAGGGCGATACACCTTACCTGTCGTGCTTGGACACCACTGAAACACTGCAGGAATGGCGAGTATGCGAAGAACGCTTGAAAGGTCACAAGATTAGTGACAGGTCGAGCTGTCACTGTCATGATCTTTCTTATACCCTTATGTGTTTCAATAGGCCTAATTTTAGTACTGTGGGTGGTTGTATATTAGCAGAAGAGCTACGCAAACAATGATGCAGAGTTTAGACCACTCTAAATGAGTTTGAAAAGCCCTAAGAGAGCAGAAGAATGTTTTTTTCGGTCACAGACATGTGTTTACTTCAAGTGCTATTCAGGTCATTATTTGTGTGTTTGGTATGGCTTAAAGACAAACAACAAAAGAAACAGATACTGAAGCAAGAAGGGCTTTCTTATATAAGCTACTGCAGTTGCCCAGACCTCCCATAACATTCTACACATCAAATGAGCAAAATAAGACCTCGCAGACAGAACCAGCAAAACAATTTTTTCCATCACCATCCTTTCACACAAAATGCAAACCATCAAATGGTAAAAACAGCAAAATACGGTAACTCTGAGAACTCTTTAGAAGTGTAAAACATATCAGATGGCTGTATGAAAAGGTAAATATGCTGCAGGCAGTGGAATCAGCGCTGAGAATGAGATGCCAGTTTACAGACTGTTCTCCGATGCCAAAGATAACTGTCTGCCACCCGAGACAGCAAATTTGATTACTTTGTTTAGCAAACATAAAAATACAGTCTGGATTCTAATGTTTCTGCATCTGTTAGCTGTTCTTAGATGTTTAAAACCATGTCAAAAACAATGAGACAAAAATCCCAAAGGTGTATTTGTACTGAGGCAGTACAGATTTAGTAGAGATTTCTAAGTCAGCCTGTCATTCTAAATTAAAATGTGGAGGGAAATTTGGACTCATCTACAAGCTCAATTTATACAAAAATATATTCTATGTTTAAAATATAACAAATGTATTTAAAACTAAAACAAAATGAATAAAAATAAATCAAATTATGTCATTCTCAGTGACCTTTGTATATGGTTCAGGTCTTTATCTAGTCATCTTCCACACCAAATGCAAGGCATGTCAGGTCAGGTTCAGCATGGTTTGGAATCTGACACTGATGGATATCGAGAACGACTGAGAATGTGACCTCAAAATCTCAACACCTGTTATAAGACCAGAATGGGGCGGAGCGGACTGTGGTTGACTTGGCCATCAATAGAGAAAATATCTTTGGTGCATTAAAATATAACTGATACACAAGCAAAGATGAGGAATATTTCCCAATCCTGGCACATTGGCCCATACCACAGGACATTACATTGGCTAGTTTATTCCTTACCTCTTTCAACGGCATTGCTAACTGAATGCACAGTGGTTGGTTGACACATATTGCTTATTTACATAAGCATAGCTGTTTCCATCTGTCTAAAATAAAAAAGGAAAATAGCACCCATAAACCACAGGCAGAATTAGTCAGTTAGAATTGCTGATTTCCAAAACAAGAATAAATGTAGGTTCACAATGAAGGGTCTTTAAAGTCTTATACAGCAGTTTAATAATTAAACCACCATGAATAACATCCCAGTTACTATGAAGCACTGAACATTTTTGCTACAAAAAGACATCTAACCGGCCATGATCAAACTTTATCAAGTAAAACGTAAAGTTTAAAACACTTATGTTTAAAGCTCCAGTGCAAAGGTGCAAAAGAAAATAAATGCATCACTTGCTACATATTCTTTAAGCCAGTGTGATTCGTTTATAAATTAGCTAAAGGGCAGTACGAGTCGGGTAAGTTGCTCTATCCCCCAACTGACGCAACAGTCTGTCTCCTTCAATTCTTCATTCTCATCCGGATTGAACCAGCAAACATCCTTGTGTCACAAGAGTGGACTAGCGCTGGGTGTCTAAAGTGCAGGCTTAGTTGACATCCTGTCAGTGTACAAAACATGCATGACAAACAATCGGTTCGTGCACCAAAATGATTGAAAAAGCATGTTGTGAACTCAAAACACACACAAATCTATAAATAATAAATCCATCAGTTGTCAATTTTAGCTTGTTGAAGCTTTTAGCTCGAGAATACGGTGTATGTAGGCTAGTTTTTACCAAAATACGTGTATGAACCAGAAATACTGCAGCAAAAACAATAATTTATAAGAGAAAGCATCATGTAAGCTGTTGAAAATGGATGAATGATCCCAAGATAATATAAACACTCTTAGTCCCTCTTCGTGAGAGAAAAGTATTAATTGTACTGTTAGTGACAAGTGGCAGTTTCTGTGATGAATCACTTATTCATATTTATATTGTGCTTAACAGCGAGAAGAAAATATTGACACAAAATTAACTATTTATTAATGGTGTTAATCTAAATCAATCAAACGCTGACCTGGAAAACACTTTTAGTGAAGCTGACTAGATGTAAGCTTGGTGAAGCCTGTAGAAACATACATCTCTAGCCTCTCCCCAATCTCCCAGCTCCCCACCCTTGTTTGCTCTTTGGATTACTCTCATAGCTTCTGCCCCTATTGGTCTTTGTGTTGTGTGTTTGTGTATACACTATGAGCACAAGAGTGAGAGCGCACACAACTCTTTTGTTCAAGTGACAGCATGTGTGAGAAGGGGAATCCTAAGGCTTTCTCTGTTCTTTAGCAGTAACACCCTTGCTGCCATTAGCAATCTGATTGCTAATATAAAACATCCCTCTAAACTTCGCATTTTAAAGAGGCTCAACTGTTAGTCGGGTAAATATTGACCGTTAGCAATTACATTTTTGTTCATGAGCAAGATTAAGCGGAGCTATCAAGCCAGAGGCTATTGTGTACAGCCCAACAGAGGCATCCATGACATAGAATTGCGTGACTCAAAATCATTTTTATTCCTTTGTCATCAGAAAAACAATAACTATTTGCTGTTGAATATCAAAGACGAGCAAACATACCTTACCGTGTGAAGGAAACATTGCTTCTGATCTCACCTATGCTGTCACTAATAAACATACTGGGATGTTGAGGCTCAATTTTATTCCTTATGAACTTATAGTTAAAAATGTCTGCACTTTTATAGACAAAAGATGCTACAGTAAAAGTGCTATAATAACAGATACAGCTAAAACTGTACCCTTGCCATACACAGTGAAAAAGTAAAAGGTAAATTACCATATAATCTATAATATTTTACAGGAAAACATAAGTACTTATACAACCGAATTCCGGAAATGTTGGGACGTTTTTAAAATTTTTTAATAAAATTAAAACTAAAATAATTTCAAATCACATGAGTCAATATTTTATTCACAATAGAACATAGATAACATAACATGTTTAAACTGAGACATTTTACAATTTTATGCACAAAATGGGCTTATTTCAAATTTGATGCCTGCTACGGGTCTCTAAATGGGTGGGACGGGGGCAGGTTTACCATGGTGCAGCATCTCCTCTTCTTTTCAAAACAGTTTGAAGACATCTGGGTATCGAGGTTATGAGTTTCTGGAGTTTTGGTGTTGGAATTTGGTCCAATTCTTGCCTGACATAGGTTTCCAGCTATTGAAGAGTTTGTGGTCATCTTTTACATATTTTTTGTTTAATGATACTTCAAATGTTCTCTATAGGTGACAGATCTGCAGACTGCAGCAGGCCAATTCAGCACCCAGACTCTTCTACTACGAAGCCATGCTGTTGTAATAGCTGCAGTATGTGGTTTTGCATTGTCCTGCTGAAATATACGCCATCTGGAGGGGAGCATATGTTGCTCTAAAACCTTTATATACTTTTCAGCATTCATAGTGCCTTTCAAAACATGCAAGCTGCCCATACCGTATACACGTATGCACCCCCATACCATCAGAGATGCTGGCTTTTGAACGGAATGCTGATCACGATGGGAGGTCACCCTCCTCTTTAGCCCGGAGGACATGGCGTCTGTGATTTACAACAAGAATGTCAAACTTGGACTCGTCTGACCATAGAACACTTTTCCACTTTGAAACAGTACATTTTAAATGAGCCTTGGCACACAGAACACGACGGCGCTTCTGGACCATGTTCACACATGGCTTCCTTTTTGCATGATAGAGCTTTAGTTGGCATCTGCAGATGGCACGGCGGATTGTGTTTACCGACATTGGTTTCTGTAAAGTATTCTTGGGCCCATTTAGTAATGTCAATGACAGAATCATGCCGATGAGTGCCGTCTGAGGGCCCGAAGACCACAGGCATCCAACAAAGGTCTTCGGCCTTGTCCCTTACGCACAGAGATTTCTCCAGTTTCTCTGAATCTTTTGATGATGTTATGCACATAGTGTAGATGATGAGATTTGCAAAGCCTTTGCAATTTGACGTTGAGGAACGTTGTTTTCAAAGTATTCTACAATCACAGATTGGAGAGCCTCTGCCCATCTTTACTTCTGAGAGACTGCTTCTCTAAGACTTCTCTTAGACATTTTCTTTAATCATGTTACAGACCTGATGTCAATTAACTTGAATATTTGCTAGATGTTCTCCCAGCTGAATATTTTCAAATTTCTTGCTTTTTCAGCCCTTTGTTGCCCCTGTGCCAACTTTTTTGAGATCCGTAGCAGGCATCTAATTAGAAATGAGCTCATTTAGAGGATAAAAGTGTAAAATGTATCCGTTTAAACATTTGTTATGTTCTCTATGTTCAATTGTGAATAAAATATTGTTTTAGTTTTCATTTTATTCAAATTTAATCAGGATTAAAACCCCAGGAGATGAATTTTGGCCCAAAAAGTTGTGCTGGTCTAGACATGGGCATTGAAGGATCGGTGTTTGCTTGCTGTCAAGATGATGTTAGCTAACACTAATAAAACCAACAAGACCCCCTAGGAAACCTTGTTGTTTTAGACACTCAATTAGTTTTGGGGGGCCAGCATTGTATGCTTTCTTTTCATTTTCTTTCCCTTTCCAGCAAGACGTCCTCATAATCTTACCATACACACTTTAAAACTCCAAAATCCTCGCCAGTACGCCAGAACACAATAGCCTGCCTCGGTACACAAAGAATATTTGGTGAAAACTGCTAGGAAAGACAAATGATTTGCCTGATACAAAGGAGAGAAATTTGCTTGTGTTTGCATTGCTGATTGGTGGAGGCTTCCAGGAGTTTGAACAGCCGGTACTCTATGAGACGAGTTTCAGAAGCAGATGTCCTCATACCATTTGCAAACTTACATATTATCCACTTAGCGATAAGTAAATCTTCGCATGACTCTTCCAAATCGTAAAGAGGATAGTCCATCCATTTGAATAAATAAAAAGAGGTGTGCAGAAGTGTAAGTGGACAGCGCCCCCTGTCTGCAATCAAATGAGATGTAAAATAATGGGGTGGGAAGGTGGTTACTGATGGGGGAAAAAATGACAGGGTGAAGTGAGCATGTCGGTGACACCTTGGCGCTCCCAAAGAGGAGGGTAATTAGAGTTGGTGCACGATCCAATCAGCAAACTCAGAGACGCACCGTCCCTCCTCCCTCCTTCACTGCACAATTGGACACATGACTGGAGACACACAACGGGGAGCTGAAGCCTCACAGGCAAAAAGTGGGTCACGAATGAAAGCCAATTAAGAGACAATGATGGCGCATTCAAATAAAGCACCCTAAAAATGAGGTTAATGGTTATATCTAGGTCATATGATTCTATAAAGATACTAATATAGCTCTAAAGCTAAGAATCCGTCTTAACGTGACAGGGTTAACAGCTTCAGCCCTATCTGTGTTGATCTTACGTACCTCCCAGTGCACTGGGAGTGTGTGCTACGTTCACACAGCTGGTGGGGACACCTCTAAAGCTCTCTTTGTGTCTCTGTCAATAATCCTGTTTGCCTTCTCATTATCCCAAGCTTTAACGACGCCGACTCAACCCTAGTTCTGCAAACGGCATCTACAAAGATAGAGCTCAGCGGCGCTGCAGGATATGTGTATGGCAATTATCAACATGTTTTCGTTTCTAATGGCAATTCATTGTCTCTCCAGGTCTGGGTGCAAACATTAACTCATAGGAAAGTAGAAGAGAGGATTGCGAGGGCTTCATAACACGATGACAGAATTATTGTCACATGACCCCTCTTGGGGCTTTAGGAGAATGCGTTCTCCAGCCAGTCCAAGCATGTGCCCTCTGAGGTCGCACACAGCAAAGATGTCATGCTTTTCATAACACACCAGCAGCACACAGACAGTGAGCTGCTATGGAGTTCAAGGGTTCAAGGGTGTACGGTTGACATCGCAGCTTAAATCAATGACCATGTTTGAAATGATCGAGCAGAAAAGGAGGCAATAAATGCCAGTTGCACAGAAGCATATTTGTACATATTTATGTCAAGCAGAGACAGCTGTGCATCTTTGTTGTGACATGTACATTGTTAAAATCCTGCTGCAGTCAAAGATGTCATCGGCTTTCCAAATGACTATGAAAGGCAGGATGTAGATATAAGACAATGCAGCCAGACAATGCTGGCAAAACAGCAATGCAGTGGAGCATACTGCCATCTACTGACCTTCAATGAATGAATTAATGATTGAATAAATGTCCTAATATAATGAATGAATGTACAACTATTTAAAATAGTTTCACAAAATGAGATACATACACATATTTATACATATAAACACACATACACATATATAAACACTGTTCAAACATGTCAAGTTGTTTGAACGATATTTAAATATAAATTAATACTTTTATTCAGAAAAAAATATTAAATAGATTAAAAGTGATATAAAAAATATTTATTATTTTACAAAAGATTTCTATTTCAATTTAAAATCTATTAATCAAATAATTTGAATAAAAGTATTATGTTCATACATACAGTATATAAAAATAGCATTAGTTATAATGATTTGATGGATCATGTGATGCTGAAGCCTGGAGAAATGGCTGCTGAACACTCAGCTTTGCCGTCACAAGAGTAAATTACTTAAAACATTTAAATAGAAAACAGTTATTTTAATTTTACTGTTGTTTTATTGTAATTTTAATTACTGCAAATAAATGCAACCATGGTGAGCATTCAAAAATATAAAAAAATATCTAACCAACCCGTATTTACAATATAATTGTTCAAGGTTCTTTTATTCGTCACATACTCAATTATACAGGATATAATCAGTAGTGAAATGTAAATATAAATGTATACAATCGCTGTAAATCTGACTATATAGTCGAAATGTCTTTCATATAATCACGTGCATTAAAAAAAAGACAAACATAAACCGAGTGGCTTGATTTTCAGCAAACAAAATAAAAAGAAAGGAGAGGGAGATGCCCAGTATGAGAGCACCTCAATCTCTATAAACATAATTGAAAACAAAGCTTATCACTGCACTTTCCTGTGCTCTCAAAAACAATGCTTTGTTGGGTGTGATTGCAAAGTCAAAGAGAAAGCAAATACAGGTCGTAGTGCGAATAGGGCGGCCACAATACATCAGAGCAGCGCTTTAATGTAACACCTGCTGTCCAGGCCTACAAGTCATTGTGCCCTTAACAAGGCACTCAGGGGCATAAAAGTGCAGTGCTCCCTGGTCGCTTTTGTGGCCAGCTATGACCGTGTTTGCTTTCGAGGTGTTCTCCTGGTGCGACAGCGATGCTCTCATTGTCAGAAAGCCCATGGGCTTTGTGCGCTGACATGCAGAGGAAGGGTGGGGAGCTGCAGATGCGTGACTGTGTCTGGACCTCGGCCAATGGAGCTGCTCAACAGTGAAAGGCACCTGTGCTGACACCTCCCCTTGTTATTTTACATAAGTAATCCCTCGCTTGCTAAAGCATACAAACTTCTGAGCATGGATCCTTTCACTGCAAAAGTGCCTTTCATCCTTTTGGAAAATGACAACACTTGACTTGTTTTCAGTTTCTACGGTATCACCTCTCTTGTTGTTGCGAAGATTCGGGCTTGGGGCTGTTCTGACACCATTTAGTTTTTTTGGGTGTGATTCCTGGTACTAAGCCGGGATATATTGTATTAAAAGTGATGGTATTTTATCTCTTTGACTGTGGAGTCACACCTGCTTCTGGTCAACTTTTATTTTGCTGTGAGGAAATATAACTTGTTACCTTCTGTAACACTTCACAATAAAGTTCAATTTCACAATAAGGTTCAATTTGTGACATTAGTTAATGCAAGTCTCATGAACTAACAATAAACAAAATGTATAAATCACTGTTAGTGGTAATCTATATATATATATATATATATATATAAAATAATTTTTTTGACATACCAATTTGCATAAATTTTAACCAACTCTAATAACTAATATTACAGTGGATAACAATTTCTTACATGCCTAATACACACACACAAAAAAAATCGAATTAATATAGAATCATTCTGAATTTACAAATGCTTTAGTTCATTCATGAAACTATTTTTGAAGTTAATAACCTGAACTTTTGAAAATGTACTTTAGAATTATGAACTGAAATAAATCCTGCAATATTGATAAAAAAACATTAGCCTAGATTAATAAATTCTATAAAAGCTAAATGCCCACACACCAAATAATTACTGCAAAATGTTATTCATACCAAGATAATGCTGACATTTATTGCAGCAGAAACTAGAAGAAGCATGGAAAAAAAACACAAGACATGGTTCAATAAAGTTGTAAAGATAAAAGTCAACTACTCAGCAAAATAAGCGCTTCAAATTCACGCTGAAAGCCATTCTTTATACAGCCGCGCTTCCGATGACAATTCTTTAGTTCTTCATAACTCATTCGACCTTTGTTGTACTGAATCTTTTGAAACCCTTGAGACCTTTGGCACCGTTGGCTTGTGTCCACATGCTAAATTTCCAGCTCTGAAAGGCCTTAAACCGGTTTCATAATTTTGAAAACGAATGCCACTGATCTTGGGTCGCACTGAGCCGGATTAAAGGCAACAGGAATAAAAGTGCTGAAAAGAGGCTAAATAAACAGTTGCCTTTCTCATGAAGCTTATGCACTGTGTAATGATGAGTCAGGGCAAGCATTGAGTGTTGGGAAAGTGTGCATGCATAATTCACCCACCCTCTGTCTCTTACCCAGTCTGTCTGTCAGCACATAGAGTGCCTCTGCTGTTCTGCTGCCACTTTGAAAGGCCTCTGAAGTTGCCTATCGACACAGAGGCACGAAGGGGAAGGGTGCGTCTTAGTATGTGTGTCTGTGTATAAATCCTGCATCGGAGCTGTCTCTGCCTGCACATTAGGGCAGATGTCTGTCAGCAGAGTTCATTTGCTTAAACAAACCGCCGTGGCACTCCACATGTGGCCCCCATTCTTTAGCGTGGCACTTGAAGCTGTGCGTGTTTTGACACACTGTGTCTCAGAGCTTCCAATATTTACACAACCACAGACCACCTACATTCTAGCAAGGCACACAAATGCGCTCACGGGCGTGCATACGCACTTCTAAAGCATTCAATTTTCACTTAGGTTTCCTTCACCCATTTGCAAGCTCTGACACTTAACCAGAAAGAGGAGGAGCTGGGCATTCTCTCACAGCCTAGAGATTTTTTTTCCACACAAACCTCTACAAACAGACGTAGCATCCATCATTCTGAGGACTGGCAGATGGATTTAACCGTAGACGATTGATTGGCTTCTCTGATGAAATCACCATCGACTTGTTAAGAACATGCTTACTGTTTACTTAGCAATGGTGCTATGGCACATTGTATATGTAAGAATAAAAAAAGCCTCGCATATGTGGGCACCATTAGGGAGCGACTCTGGCAATGTAATTTTTATCTGGTAACATTGAGTATAATTTATTAATACAACATTTATTAGTTTACAGTTAACTTATACAGGTGTTCTTTGTTAATCCATGCTCATAATACACCACTTGAAACGTAACCTACATTTGTAAATATCTGTAAAAATACTGTTCATTGTCATTTCACATTATAGCATTAACTAATGCTAGTGTACAAAATCTTATTGTAAAGTGTTGCAAGTGACCAAGTAGTAATTATTATTAATAAAACCATACAAAATCTGTGCACTTTTTCACTGCCTATATTAATTCTGCAAAATTCTGTGAAACGTACTTAAATTACAGGTAACGCATATCTGTAAACTCTGCCTCTCATCTAACCCCACAGAAAAAGTTACGTCAAGCTCAAAATAATTTTATTTAGGGGTTAGAAATTTGTGAGTAAATAAAAAATAAATCCTTATCCTTAATTCGTATTCACCAAATAATGAACAGCCACGATTACTATGGACAATGGGACCCTGAATCAAAATAGTTGAGATTGAGAACCATTGTACTTAACTTATTGGTGACATAAGTCAGTATTAAATTAGTCAAAATATTTAGTAAACAAACACAAAAAGGGAGGGCGTTGTGCAGAGTTATACGACAGCGTTCAAATAAGGTGGAAATCTGTGAATGTTGCATGTACATAAAGCCATTTGGCAGTTAAACTAGAAAAAAAGTTTTAAAAGTTTGAAATATACTTGGAAAGATGTGTGTCTAACTGCACTCTAGAAACGCCCAGAACAGTACATAGTTGACGTATCAATGTGTCCTATGTAGGGCTGTCAATCGATTAAAATATTTAATCGCGATTAATCGCATGATTGCCATGAGTTACCTCGCGATTAATCACAATCGCAAATTTTACTGTTTCTGTTATCAGACAATGGAATGAATATGAAATAGTGACTGAAACGCGACCCAGTAAGACTATGCTCAGAGACCAGCTCTCTCTTCCAAGATGTTAATCTACACAAAAATCCTGATAATCGAGCCGTCTTTTTATGAAATCATATACACATAAGATAATGACAATAGCTGTGCTGTGATTTCGGCTATACTTGCATGTAAAATTAGAGAACCAAGCAACAAAATATCTGTGTTTAACTGAATTAAAGCGCTGCTCTTCTCTGCTGCGCGCTGAATAGAAAATGAGCAGACGCAGAGAGAGAGAGAGAGAGAGAGAGAGGTGTGTGCGCGCGCTGGGACAGCAAGACCTCTCGCTCGCATGGCAGTACCGGCGATTCTCAGAAACTAAATAAGGTTTGGGTGCTTTTTTGCAGGGAAAAAAGTCACTAAAGGGTTCTGCAATGTTGCTAAGTAGGCAACACTGTGCATCTCCATTTCTCCAACTACGGATTGGGCCACGGGTCAAACAGAAAACATGCGCTGCGTTAATCGTGCGTTAATAAAATGAGTGCCGTTAAAATGAATTTGCGTTAACGTTTTAACTTTGACAGAACTAGTTCTATGGTGTGACAATTTTTTTTTTTTACCTCTAACATTGAAGATAAACCTCTCTCTCGTGCTATTTATAACTCTATGAATGAAGATAATTTTTTTCTCATGTTATTTCTATGTTAAGTTTTTTTTTCTACATTTTTACTATGTCACACCATAGGACAGTTCAATTTTTATTGGTCAACTACCCACATATCAAACTTGCACTAAAAAATGCCAGCAAAAAAGCACTGTCATACCAATAAGACAAACCATAAGATCAGGATCTTTTTTTAATAAAGTCCAAACATGTACACATGCAGGGCAATATACAAAATAAATGGACCTTGTATTAAATTTATGATCTGTATTGATACCAGACAAAATAGCTTGTCTGCAGCATTTAGATGGCAGCAAATCAATAACAGCATGGAATGTCTACCAACAAGGCCCATAGTCGCTGAGTTACATTTAACCTTACATTTAGCCCCTTGACATTCTTTGGTGAGCAGGAGACAGACCCTCAAGAACTTTGTTATTTAGCACCATGGGCAGGAAGGAGTGCTCTCTCCTCCAATAGGAGCCAGCGCTGGGGCTTATAGCATGGCATGAAGACCGCCAAGGCTCATAGCTCAAGTAATCCTTGCTACTATCAGCATCGAGGAGACAGTTCTCCCAGAGAAGTGAACTTTAAAAGCCTTCCACCCAGCCTGCAGTGAAATCAAAAACACATGGTGGAATCAGACAGCTTTATAGGCACCTAGCTCACAAAACAAGGGGAATGTGAGGTAATATATGAGCAGTTCAGCAATACAACAGCAGAACAAGACAATGAGAGGCTGTTATCCATTGTCTGGCTGATTTGCTCTTGTCTGTGGCTCTATACCAGACAATGCTTTTACCTGAATCACACAGAAAGAATTCAAATAAGTCTCTGATCAATCTAATCCATTGTGTGTCTGACTATTGGAAGCAGCTAGATCCAAAAGGGTTGAAAACACAGTCACTGGAGATGAAATAAAAGTAAAAGTTTAAAAACAAAACTCTGAAACACTGACAGGCTGGAGTACAGATCGAGTTGGGATGAAGTCCCCGCCAAAGACAGAAGTATGCTGCCTCGTTCAATATAAGGTCCATCAGCATCTCTATTAAAAAGTCAATTTTATTGATTCACTGATGTGTGTCAACTGCAATGTTTAACTGTATTAATTAACAAGCACCACATGATTTCTCTCTTATAATTAAGAAATCAATTTCCTACCAACTGGAAATGACAATAGGGAGTTACCAAATAAGTGTTTAATTGATTGAACTTATGGCCTTTTAAGTACTTAAAACTACATGAAAGTGCCATTTGTTAGTGGCTAAATCTTCAGATACAGCAAGTACGTGTATATGGAAATAAGCTTTGTAAATAATTTCTTGGTGAATAAAAATGTACACATGTACAAAAAAAAAAGAAACAAAAAAAGAACAAAACCAAAAAATGCTTAACAGTAAAAAAAAAAAAAAAAAAAAACCTTTGGCAAGATATTAATTATGACTTTATAATTAAGCTATAACACATAAGGTTAAACTCAATCACCTAAATGACAAGTTGCCTCTATGATATATGATTTAACAGAGATTTCAGATGCAAAGAAAAAAAATGTATTAAAGGCTCAAAGTAAACAACAGAGGATGAACCACAACAAAGAATGTCTATACTCAGATCAGTCTACTTATCAAATTGTTAAGTCAGATTAAGCATCTAATTCTGAATAAACCTCTGAAAGAAATCCGGGTTTATTGTTCAAGAGGCTCCAAAACTATAACCCAAGCCAAGATTTGACAGCTGTGTCTGCAGACAGATTGAGGGGGAGAGGAACTAAGATGATAAAAACCCAGCCATCAGTGCCCCAGACTCAAAAATTACATAAAATTGTTATACAATATAACTCTTGCTTATACTTAAATCAACCATTTACAATAATTTAAACTAGTATAGTTTTAAAGACCAAACACAAGTGGCATATCAGACATATTCTTTGTGTCTTCCTTAATGCCGTTGTCTGTTCATGAGCCAATTATTGCCAGAGATTATAGGTCTAAACCTCTAACAGAGCCTCTTCAGCCCATAAGGGTTTTTATTCGGATTCTAGGCTGTAAAAACTGGCATCCAAGCCAGCACAAGATGGTAACATGACAGACAGATTAACCAAAATGAGGATTAGCTATCCATTACATTATAGATTACGCATCACCTGCCTAGTCGCATACCACTTTGAAAAAAAAAAAGGATTTATCAAGACTGGTGCAGACTGTTGCTGCAGCAACAAACATTCAGTGACTAGGCAACCACCTGTCCACAAGCCACTCATAGTTAAAGCACCCAAACCCAAAACACAAGCAGTTACAACATCACCCCACCCACCGGCCCTAACAAAGCTATCACAGCTTCTGGCTAACAGCTTCCTTTGTCGTTCAATTTGATGCCTCGGGGACACATGTCCTCAGATATAGTGTAACACCTGAGTTCATGTCCTGTTCGTTGTGTTTACCTTTTCATATCCAAGTTAGCGGATCAAGGTGGGAGTCAAAGATAGATGGGAAAAGCTAATATTGTACAGATAACTTGGATTCTGCAACTTAACATACAAAAGGCGCTGTGACATACAAAACATCCACATAAATCTCAATATATGAACTTAAGGTTGAAAACAAATTCCTAAAGCCCCACCAAGATATTCAAAAGTGATTTAAAAATGATTAAAATACACAATATGAAAAAGGCTTAGTCATTTGGCAAATAAATGAAACAATGTTTTATTTGTTTCATCCAAATAGCAGTGAAGTGAAAAGCTCTGCTCTGAATGATCACATTTTACACTCAATGAAGCGTGATCATTTCCTCTCACGAGACAAAATGATCCAGTTTAATTACAAATATAACGTTAACCTCCGTAATGGGGTCAGAGTCCTTCAACCTTCTTTCTCCACATTAAAAACCACCAAACTACGCCATGTGCACCGAGCTCCCTAGAGGCTGTGAATAATGGCCAATTATTTAATGTGCCCTCAACGTCTTCGACCATTATGAATTAAAGTTTGGACGGCGTTCAGAGGTAAAGGCTGAACACTTTTGAGAGCTGTAGAGCTCTGCTCCGAGGCAAAGACAAAAGACCAAGAAGGGGGGAGAAAAATGGGCCAGCGGTATGCCACAAAGCAGGGATTGCAGGGCTGGACAGCAGATGAAACCGCCATTCCACACCAATTGTAGATGTGATTAACATGGTGCGATGGTGGCCGTGCGAATGATGGGATGACACCTCTGGGGAGCGTGTCGGCCCCATGCTACACACCCAAATGGA
Organism: Ptychobarbus kaznakovi; assembly: GCA_027422405.1. Taxonomy (NCBI): domain Eukaryota; kingdom Metazoa; phylum Chordata; class Actinopteri; order Cypriniformes; family Cyprinidae; genus Ptychobarbus; species Ptychobarbus kaznakovi. Next base: position 15,016,817 of record CM049813.1, read on the forward strand.
GGTCAGGCCGGAGGGGTGGAGGATTTGTCAGGGTGAGCCTACTGGAGGGTGACGAGAGCCGACTGCAGCATAAGTTTAAAGCAGGTGGTTCAACAGAAACAGCATCAACAAAAAAAATTTCTTTGCTGTAAAGCACATTGGACAACCATGGGTTGTAATAGTACTATATAAATAAATTTGCCATTGCCATATTTGGCGACACTGACATTTATTTCAGTTTGTAATTGTTATTTTTTCTTAAAATATAAATGAGTAATAGGGCTGTGCAATATATTGTACCATAACGGATATAAGCTGATACGAGCTCCTCAAATTTTCTGCATCATCTTTGTCATGAATATCCATTTTTCATACTAGAAAGTTGTGTTGCCTAAATTGACTTGTAGTATTTAAACAACATTTTTGTTGACAAAATATAATTTTAATATGAGGCTTTTATAATCATCTATACAACTACAATAATTATCGGCTGAAGAGTATCGACATTAATTCTAAATAATTGTTGCATTTCTACTTCAAACTTTTGAACAGTATAGTGTTTTTTTTGTGTCGTTATGGTTAAGTCTCTTATGCTCGCTAAGGCTACATTTGCTCAAAAATACAGTAAAAACAGTTTACAATTAATTTTTTTCTATTGTATTTTTCTTTCCCCCCATTAATTTTACAAATTATTCCTGAGATGGCAAATCTGAATTTTCGGCAGCCATTATTCAGTCTTCAGTGTCACATGATCCTTGAGAAATAATTCTTATATGCTGATTTGGTTCTCAAGAAACATTTATTTTATTATCAATGTTGAAAACAGTTGTGCTGCTTAATAACTTTGAAGAAACTGTAATATATATTTTTCAGGGAAGTTCAACAGAAGAACATTTAGTAAAATATCTTTACTGTCACTTTTGATCAATTTAATTTGGATCGTAACAACAACAAAAACCTAACTAACCTCAAACTAACAAATATGGTTGTGCAAAAAATAAAAGTGTTATGACATAAAACGTTGTCCTCAGTTATTGGGTCATCTGAGTCCAGACACACCAGATGCACTGAAAACTTATGATGACTACTCAACCACTGCAGACTTTGTAGATCAATAAACTTCTGTTCATATGCAGGGGTGCAGCCTAAAACAGTCTAATACCAACAAACCAATAAGCCCTTCTTGTTATGATTTTGATCAATATTTCATGGAATATTTATACAATAGTGGATATAGATCTCTAATAGACTGGACATTACAGCGTTTTTAATTAGTAAAATATACACAAACAACAAATAAACATTTTATTACACCATTGTGTTTTTCAAGTTCCTTATGGCTTCCTTTTCTTGCCTAAGTACCTGTCTGGTTCTGATTGATTTAATTAAAGCTCAAGGACTTCCAATCAATAAGGATTTTTTTCCCCCAGTTTGAAGAATTCGTTCCATATGGTGTCGTTTATGAACATGTATTTGTGTACAGGGTGCACAAAAACATGAGAAACAAAGAAACAGACTATGTGCATTCATCGATGCGCTCCCATCTAATATAACCACAGAAGTAAGTGCTGGCATAATATTGACTGGGTGTCAGCAGACCAGTACAAACAGCAAAAAGACAAGCTAATGTTTCAGAGGTCATGTTTGTTTAGGCTTTTCCCTTAGTGACATAGAACCTCATCACACAGAATTTAAATGGATCATAAAATGGTAAATAAAACTGGTATATTGTTCTACCACAAATATGAAGTTAGTACAATACAAACTGCAATTTCTTAATTTGGAAATAAAATAATTAAATAACTGTTAATTAATTATGTGACACATAGAAATATTCAACAGGCCTACATACTTTAAGTAATTTTGCCAGAAAAGTCTGAAAGACCTTGCAGGGTCAAAACGCATCATCATGGCCTGTTTGCCCTAATGTCAGTTGAGTGTTCCTGTGGCTCGGTGGTAGAGCATTGCTTTAGCAGCACAAAAGGTTGTGGGTTCAATTCCCAGGAAACACACATAGTGACATAAAAACACTTTATAGCCTGAATGCACTGTAAGTCGTTTTGGATAAAAGCGTCTGCTAAATGCATAAATGCTTAGGACTTCACTGATCTACACAGGATACAGCGGATAGTGACGGTTTGCATAAGCAGGAGCAAAGACTACACCCCAATGGGTCATTAAAGGATTAGTTCACTTTCAAATTAAAATTTCGTTATAATTTACTCACCCCCATGTCATCCAAGATGTTTATGTATTTCTTTCTTCAGCCGAAAAGAAATTAAGGTTTTTGATGAAAACATTCCAGGATTTTTCTCCATATAGTTAGTTTCAATGGACTCCAAACGGTTGAATGTCAAAATGACAGTTTCGGTGCAGCTTCAAAGGGCTATATACGATACCAGACGAAGAATAAGGGTCTTATCTAGCGAAACGATCGGTCATAAAAAAAAAAAATGAATGTATATGCTTTATAAACACAAATGCTCGCCTGTTCTGCAATGCGTGTCCCAGACTTCACATAATAACGTTGAAAAGGTCACGCTTGACGTAGGCTCCATCTCATCTTCTCCTCCAAGTTTAAAATCGTCCGACATCGTTGTTTTACCTTGTAAACTCATTGAGTTGTAAATTCCTTTTTTTGTAAATGGCGTTTGACTTAGTATTTGCACGTTCAACTTGTAAACACTGACTCGGTACTTCCGCCTACGTCAAGCGTGACCTTTTCAATGTAATTACGAATTACGTGAAGCGCGCATCGTAGAACAGAACAAGGTGAGCATTTGTGTTTATAACGTTACATACACAGCGCGTTGAGCTTGTGGTGATTTCAGCGTCTGCCATCTCAATGAAGTCAAAAATACATGAACAATATCTCCAAAAAGGATCTGAGAGTCACTTCACGAGCATTTTACCATTTCATTTGAGTAAAACTAGCGTTATAGACACAGAACTATAAAGGTATTTACGGCAACCCATCAAAAGTACATATTAAAGACATTGTGCCAGAAATAGGCTATAATACTATTATGTAGTAGAAGGTACGTAACACTACTACTGTTTTTTTTACTTGTTTTAAGAAATAATAACAAAATATTTCAATTTAAAAAAGTAAATCCCCTTAATTTGCCAAAAATTTAAATGTTGAATTTTCATTAATTAAAATATAAATTAAATAAATGTTTTATGCCTTCATTTGATTACCAGTAAAATTTAAATACACAACACAGAATTTCTGATGGGGAAAAAACATTTCATAAGGCTACTGTAAGAATAAATAAAAATTGTTTGTATGCATTCAAATAATGACATGCTAAAACAGAATTTGGTCACAATAAAACATAAGGTGAGAAAAAACATTTCATATGGCCCTAAACATGTCATTTTTGTTACACTTTTAATAAATTAATGTTAAATTGTTTCATGATTTTAATTAATTAGGCATGCTTTTTGATTAATACAATTTTATTTGCCCATTAAAAAGGAGTCCAAAAAAAAAAAAAAAAAAAACTGAATTTAGAAAAAAAATTATTGGAATTTGGGAAAAAATCAACGATTTTCATAGGGCCCTACATTTAGTAGTAAATAAAATGCTCTGAACAAACAAACAAGCTTTGATCGTGTTAAAAATTGATCAAATGCTGTTTTGTGAGCACAGAGCACTAGGGAACAGTGGAGTGGTATGTTTTGTCCAATAGCCAAACCCTAGTCTTACTTACCTTGGTTAAGGACTCCAGTTAAAACTCAATCACAAAGGCAGATTGACTGGATAACCGCTGGAAGAGAGAGGCTCCACGTCACAAAAGGAAAATTCAACCTCTGAGCATCCGCTGCAAACTGCCAACACTTCGCTAACCTCTGTGTTTGGGAATGTCTGCCCTCAGATGCCACTTTAAGCCTCTTTTGGAGCCTTTTCTTCCTCGAATATGATCTGTGAACTTTGATACCTGTTTATTGGATCATAGACAATAAATACTAAATACTAAGATGTATTAGTACATTGAATTTAAGGATATTTAAGGAGACGTTCCTACCTGTTTGAGTCTCTAATCTGTCTTTTAGTAAATGTACATTCAGTACAGATGTAGGAGGCAAAGGTTCAACTGTTATACAAGAGCCAGTTTCACTAGTTCTTCTCTCCCTTTTTAACCTCTCTGCAGATGGCGCCTCCGCTTCCACAATTTTTTGCTGGTTACGTCTTTGTGTCTGCTCTCTTTCCTTTCTATGGCCTTTCACTTTCTGGTTTAGGTCTAGATTTAGCAAAGTTGGAGGTCTTGAACTAGATTTTAGTGGAGCTTGGGACTTCACTGGCACTCTCTCCCTGATGCTTGCGTCTGAACTTTGACCTGCTGAATTCAAGCACATGCACCTTCAGAATGAGCATTGAGAAAATCATAATGCCTGAATAGAATAATGCTTAAAACCGTGGAAAGAGCTTTCTTGTACAGCTCTGCTCTTATTAAAAAAAACCTTTAACTGATTGTGGCGAGACAAGGGGTGAATTAGGCTAATTCAATTAAATTTATTAGTTTAATAAATGGCTATCTGGGGCAGGGTCCAACTGTTTTGCAGTTATGCATGGCTGCAGACAGCTTATTATGATGTCTTGAACTACACACATTCTCACGCCTTAGCCTTTAGCATCCTCATTCAGATTGATACTAATGGGCCGGTCTCAGCCCGCCATGCAATTACAATAACGAACTGGCTGCCTCTGCACAGGCCAGATGAAGAGGGATGAGCTTTAATGAAATTTCTTCCTTTGCCCCCACATTAACGGTGTTGCCGTTTAAGCCCCTATAACGAGACAAATCTTGTCAGGCTAATGGCGGTTAATTTGCAAGAGCTTCCCCCCTCTCTGTAAAGTCAAAAAAAAAAAAAAGGTAATTTAATATGTTCCTTGGAACGTAATGTGACGTGAGTAATAACATATTTTATAGTCCTTTTTTATTCTTATCATAGTCAGACTATTCTAATATTGCTGCCAGTAACAACACCTTTCAAAAATATTATCTAAAAAACATTCTTTAGATGTGGAACAAACACTGTAACCCCATACGGTCATATTTATGAATTCAAATACTAAGATGCCTTTTCTAGTTCTGCTAATAGACATAGTAATAGACATTTCTGTCCAATTGGTTACTACAAAATTTACTTTTTTTTATACAATAAATAAACAAATAAAACCTTTTTTTAAGGCCATGGACACAAAGAGAGAGAGAGAGAGAGAGAGAGAGAGAGAGAGAGAGAGAGAGAGAGAGAGAGAGAGAGAAAAAAATAAAGAAAATTTGATTAGATTTTTCAAACAACACAAGTATAAAGTATAAAGACCTGAACATGCCTTAAAATAAAATAATAAAATAAACCATTTATCTCATTAAACAGAATAATTAGAATTTTAATAATAATAGCTTTCTTTGTTGTTCCAAGTCATGGAAACAAAAGGTGGTAGGAAAGAGTAACACAATACCGAAGCCCTGAACATGCATTAAAAACACCAAAAATAAAACCATAATAGTATTAACATTTTAATGAAACACTATTTAATTAATTAAAATAAGCAATTAATCATATCTTTTTAAACAATACTACTACTACAAATAGCTGTTATTAAAATTAAAATTACAACTACAATTATGAAATTAATTACAACTAAAAATACTTTACTATAGAATTAGCCTGGTTCAAAGCACTGCTATTTGTGTTGATGTAACATAATCATTCACATGTTGTTATTTCTTAGAGCTTTTAGTGAGAGCAAGACTGAAAGAAGCAGCTTTCTGTGTCTGTTTACAGACCCGCCAGCCCTTGGCGCACCGGCCCCCAGCACTACACAGCTGCCCCCCGTTTACATTCAGTTCACACAAATAAAACTTTACTGGGCTGTAATTTCTGACTAAAAACGTAGAACCTCTCAGCCGAGTGCAATCAGCCATGTAAACCCCTGCCCACACCTCCTTCCAGTTTTTAGCCCCCACAGTACAGTGCATGTCATTAAAATCAACCCGGTCAAGACATCACGTCGCAGAGAGGAGGATGTGCTTGTCACTTATTTTAATAATTCTTATAAAAGATACACATATTCTCAGGAGCATATTAAAGACAGATCAGCGGCCATATGTTGATTTTTGGGGGGATGATTAAAATGTTCATTATTACACTAAATAAGACACAATAGACTTGCATACATTCGCTCTTGTCTTTCCTCATCATACACAAAGCTAAACATCATCAGTCATCAATTGTAATTATACACGGTTGGCTAGTTGGGGGCACGTGTTTAAAATAGTCGGTGAGTTTACCTGATGCTGCTGATGTACTGAGCCTTTTCTGCCTACATCTGGAGAGTCTACGTAAACGACTACTGCTGGCGCCATTTTGTGAGCCAATATCTGTCCCGCAGTTTAAACCTGTCTGCTCTGTACTACCCTGTAACAATGTATTGTCTGGGACAGCACTGCTCACAAGGTCTTCAGACAATGTCCTCTTTCCTTCCACTGAACCAAAGAGGTCCTCTAAAAGAACACTGGCTGTGCTATTAGCGAGAGGATGGCTGACTTCTGGAGATTTCTCCACCTCAGTAGACTCTTCCTTCTCCTCCTCGTCTCCTTCAAACAGCTCAGGGCTGTAGAAGATACTCTGTTCATCCTCTTCATGGTCCATTCCGATGGTGGTGTTCTTTGAAGTGGAGGTAGGGATCACAAAGACCTGCTCAAGTTGAGGTTCATCTGTACTGTTATTTAGGTCAGGAACACCATTTATTTGGTGCTCTGGTGCCACAGGAATAACTTCATGCTGAACTTGCTTATTGATCACTGAACTCGCATTTGGCTCCGATTGAAAAATAGGAGTCTTGAATTGGCTACTGACTGGAGTGGAGGTGAAGAGGTGGCTTGTAGGCCATGGTTTTCTTTGGACATTGCGTTCTCTGCTTGGTTTAAATGGATGCTGCATATTCTTTTGGTCACCTGTTCAAACAGACAGAAAGACAAAGACATCTGAGTGACAATTATACAAAACTCCTGGGTGTGTATACCAGCTCAAATGTACGCCTCAAAGCAGAAACTTTGGTTAAAAAACAATACAGCCTGCATTGTCCGTCAGACAAAACATGTTTGAGGGTTAGCTTTGATTAAGTGGTGGAGCACAGGGTCTCTATGATAATTGTGTATGGGGCTTTAGGTTTGGGTCTACAATATGGTTTATATGTCTGAATGAGTGGAGTCCCTGATTTGTTCTCAAGTGTACGCAAATACTCACGCTCAATCTACCACAAACAAAGGTCAAAGGGATTTCATTAAAAGCAACAGTCAGACATCTGCTCATCCAAACGCTGTTCAGTCAGTCAGGGGCCACAGATTCTGACAGGGGCAATGAGGAGTGGAAGAGCGTGTACAACACACACGCATACATGTACGTGCCACATAAACGCACGCTCACTTACCACACGGTTTTACATAAAGTTGCCCACAATGTTAAAGAAATATCTGACCCAAAAATACATTTAGTCATTGTTTACTCACCCTCACATTGGTTTAAATCTATTTGCCTTCGGTAAACTATTTGGTAAACTAAAGGAGAAATATTGAAGAAATGTACTGGTCACTTCTTTACACGAAGTAGCATTCAATGTTTAGGGTTGGTAAAATCTTATATCTTATCCTCATTAAAGCAGCATTTATTTGATGACAAAACTGATTATTAGCTACTACTCAAATCTTAAATGTCACTTTACATTTTAATTTGGTGTGCAAGAAACATTTCTTATTAGCAGTGTTAAAAACTGCTGTGCAGCTTAATATGTTTGTGGAAACAACGTTTGTTTTCAGGATTATAAGTTATCTTTCATGAATATAATAATGTTCAAAAGACTAGCATATATTTGAAATCGAAAGTTACTTAAATGTCTTATTTATTTATATTCGTAACATTAAAAATGTCCTTTCTTTCTCTTTTGATTAATTGAATGCATCCTTGCTAAAAAACTATCAATGTCTTAAAAAATCTTACTGACCACAAACTTGAAGAGTATTGTTTGGGCTGTCAAGCTCCAAAATGGAAAAAAAAAAAATGTATAAATAAATCATAATAATAAAATACAAAAAAAAAAGATCCAAATGACAGCAGTTATAATCAAAGTCATTCTTGTCAAACATTACAGTCTTGTTTCTCCTTTTTTGTTCAACAACAAAAAAACAATGTTCATTTACAATAAGATGATAAATATTTTTTTTATTTCTTGGATAACTTTTCCTTTAAACGACATGAAGAGCAAGATGTAAATAGTCCAAAAAGGACTCATTTTAAAAGACAGAAATAAAAGAACTGCATGGAAGTTACAGGCCTTTAATGGAGTGAAGCAAGAAACCGTTAGCCCAACAGTTATCAATCATCACCAAATACAGTGACTTCCTTCAGGACGCAAATGAGAATTTTAAACAAATACAAAAAATGTTTTTCCCATATACCTGATTCAGAAGACCTGCTCTCAGAGTTGGCTGCCCGCACCTCGGTGTGTAGGTTCGGCGGTGCAAGCTGAGGGTCAAATGGCTTGAGGGGGGCAATTATCTCAGAAGGGGGTGAGGTAACAGTGGAGGGGCTGGGGTGTTGAGGGGCAGCCTGAGATTGTGTCTCTTTGAAGGTCTCTACTGCCCCCCGCTGGCCTTGAGAAAAGGACTCCAGGGACTGCATGGCGCCAGTGAAGGTGTCATGGTGCCTCACTAGCTGACGCACCCACTTTGACAGGCCTGAGAGTAGAGGAAAGCAGCATTTGACAAACATTTAACCACTTTACTTGACCACTATTTTCATAACACTCTACCACAGTACTGTCAATACGTGTAGATTTTCAAGTAATGAATGTTTTCAACCCATCACTGTTACATGTAAAAGAGCAAGACCTTATGTACACATTATCTGGCCACAGCCCACAGTCAAAACCCCTGCGGTGGGTCATTATCTCCATCTAGTGATACAGAAATGGAACTACAGCTGGGTGACAATCGTTTTTAGCATTTTTAGACCATTAGTAATTTACCTGTGATGTATTTGTTCGGGTTCGTCCTAAATCGGTCATCAACCAGTATAAGTGCCCCCCAGTCATTTCGATGTCGTATACACCTATGAGCACAGCAAACATATCATTAAACCAAATTGGTCTTAAAGGGAAAGTTCACCCAAAATTCTGTCACTCACCCTCATGTTGTTCCAAATACATAAGACCTCCACTGGACACAAACAGCGTATGCTCTTCGGTGTCAGCTGCACCACACGAATATCTTAATTTGTGTTCCGAAGATGAACGGAGGTCTTACAGGTTTGGAACAACATGAGGGTGAGTAATTAATGACAGAAATTTTCATTTTTGGGTAAACTAACCCTTTAAAAGATTTGAACCATGTCAGAGTAATACATATGCATAAATGTGACCCTGGACCACAAAACCAGTTTTAAGTGTCAATTTTCCAAAAATTTAATTTGAAAAGCTGAATAAAATAAGCTGAATAAATAAGAAAAATAAATGTAAAAGCTGAATAAATAGCGTTCCATTGATGTATGGTTTGTTATGATTGGGCAATATTTGGCCAAGATACAACTATGTGAAAATCTGGAATCTGAGGGTGCAAAAAAATCTAAATATTGAGAAAATCGAAGTTGTCCAAATGAAGTTCTTAGCAATGCATATTACTAATCAAAAATTAAGTTTTGATATATTTACTATAAGAAAAATTATAATTTTGACCCATACAATGCATTTTTGGCTATTGCTACAAATATACCCCAGCGACTTAAGACTGGTTTTGTGGTCCAGGGTCACAAATACCAACTGTAAAATGAATGTGGCTCTCACCTTCCGAGTGCCTGGTTTAGTGCCCGATATGCTTGAATCTCATACCAGCGCCCTCCAGGCAGAAGCCCTCGTGACTTGGCATGCTTGTCATTGTATTTCATCTTCAGTTCAACCTGCAATGCAAAAGAAACTATGACTTGGACCAAAATAGCCCCTATAAAAACCTTAAACAGAATATCAGGAGATGGTAGGAGTAAAATAAAAATGTTCTCACACTTTTTGAAAAAAAAATAAATATATATATTTTTTTTACATTTGTTATCACTGGATGAGCATAAGCTGCATGATATATAGACTACTGCTCAAAAAGATTAATAGATTAATCTAGGATCATGACATTGAGGAGACTGGAGTAATGTCTGCTGAAAACTCAGCTTTACCATCACAGGAATAAATTACATATTAAAATAAAAAAGTTATTTTAAATAATACTCACAATATTGATTTTACTACATTTTTGATCAAATAAATGCAGCCTTGGCATGCATAAGAGAATCCTTTTAAAAACAAAATATTTGAATGGTACTCTATGCATGCACAGAAATGTTCCTGAATTTTGTATGACTTTCTCGATTCTGTTCATTTATAGGCCTGGAAAACACCATTTTAAACTTTTGATGAACAGATTTAATGGCTGAGCAAAATAAACAAACAGTATATAATTGGCTAAGCACTGTATAATGGTAAATTTACAGATCTTTTAACTGAAAAGTTGCTGGTTTAGGCAATTCATGAGCCAATCCTGAGCCATTCTGCTCAACTTAGACCTACTTTCTTCTGTGAAACACAAAAGGCTTACAAGTTTAAAATGACAGTAAACTGACATAATTTTGCTATAAAGATTCCATTCTAAATGGTCAAAGAAGAGAGTATTAATCTTCACCAATTCATTCTTAATTCTTCAGAAGATCCAAGAGGCCACATCTGGGAGTGGGGCAGCTGCACCACCATCATATATACCTCTATATGATGAACTAATTAGATTTACACTGGCAGGAGGTAGGACTGGCGAGCGGTGATCTGCAGAGGGCAAAGCTCCCCTGAAGATGACACCCTGGGCCTGAAGTGCTTTCATACTCGCCTGCCTACACCCGCTGATCCATTGCAAAGAGGCGGAAGAAAGAGGCCACCAGACAATAGGCATCTGCTTTGCCATAAAAATGCCAGGGAGGCATCCATCAATTTTCACCCACTGCCCTCACGGTTTTAACGCTAACCTTTTTGAATTGACAAGTGAAAAGTTCAAATCCTGTCGGATGGGACAGGATGGTGAAAGCCTTAACTATTTGTGACAGGTACTGTGTTTTCAGATGCCACAACCTGTACGAGGGCATGACCATCGCAGGTAAGGCTTGTCTCTTGTACACATCAACTCTGCATCATCCCCCATGTTGTCACACACCTTAATCAGGAATATTTAGAAACACATGGACACGTTGACATACACATGAGGCTGAATTGAAGAGCAAACACTTCAGCATGACTGTATCCGTCATCTGATGCACAATCTCAATCTCTAACCCAGTGGAAGAGTTAAAAGCATCTGGATAGAGATCCTGTCGTCAACTAAAGGCCGCTAGCCCGAGGCGGACTGTCATATAAATCCAATCAGAGTCTATTTCACTATAAAGCCCCTTCACCTCCCGGTACCACGTCAACACTCAATCCGACATGACAGCTTGCATATGTGAAAAAGCCAATTCGCGCTGCTAGCCAAATCTCCTCAATGTGCAAGAAACCGCAAGCTGGAAGGGATTATGTAAAATGTCAGGAGATAGCCCACTCTCACATCAGCTTCAACCTCTTTACCTGTTCATCCTTAAAAACAGACATTTGACCAAGAGGCATGCATTGCAGCAGAGCGGAACACTGTCGCCACCGTGCCCGTCACCGAGATCTTGTAGCCTGCTGTCCGTCTGTGTTAGGAAACAGCAGAGCGGGTCACACTAAGAGTCCTCGGCTCCGTAATTAAAAGGAAATTCAAAGAGAAAGGAGATACAACATTCCACACAAACCTTTACAATTTAACACACTTTCCATCGTCTCGCACAAGCTGTTCATTAGGCATCGAGACATGGCATCAGCTGGAATAGGTCTTTTACTGCCTTTTAAATCGGAGATAATTTTTCTTAGCGAAACAAAACATGTTCCCTACAATTTTTATGTTCACCAGAGGCTATTTTTATGTGTGCACCATCGGCTTACAATGCCTTAGACTGTTTAAGTTCACCTTTGATCTTGCTCCCAATAACGGACTAATAAAAGCGATACTCTCGTTTCAGAGGCACTTTAATAGCTTTTCTGGCTATCTGGGAAGACTGTGCAGGCATCCACACAACAGGACCTCTACTCTGACTAGAGTAGAAAGTTAAGCCACAAGTCACAATGAATTCAAGCATGTGCGTACAGTTCTGAAAGCTTGAAACAAACAATAATGAAACTAAATCTATATTTTTACACTTTCTGAAAAATCTGGTTGGCTCCCTTTGAGTGACGATGCAAAAATGTATGTGCTTGTAAGACTGGTGTTAGAGTAACCATTGCACTGACAGTAAATAGTGTCAGTGTCCTCTCTTTCCTTTGCATTAATAGGGTCATATCCTAGATATCCCCAGGGGTCATCTCCACCCCCATGCACTCAACCAAAAGCTTACATGCAGGCTATCAGTATATATAAACATTGTTGTGTTGTTAATTGCTAATTGTTGAGTGAAGTGTTGTTTCCTAGAATGAACCATGAAGAGATGGACTTGCATAAAACACTTGCATACAACAGAGTTTGTACTCTTTTTCAACAATGGATTTCCATGACCTTGCCAGTCATTTGTGATTACAGAATAAAAAAAAATATATAATTTAGATTCAGACTTATTCTGGAAACCGAACCATTTATCATTCCGTAAACGGATTTGACCAATTCCAGTTTTGCTCAAAAGAACAATTCAATAAAAAATTGAACATCATTAAGGCTTGCAAACCACTTTTAGTTTAACAGAAATGTAAAAAAATATATATACTACTATTCAGAATTTTGGGTTCAACGTTTTTTATTCAGTTACTTTTGTTCAGGATTCATTTAACTGACCAAAAGTGACAGTAAATAATTGTATACTGTTATAAAAACACCAGTGACACTGAAGACTGGAGTAATGGCTGCTGAAAATTAAGCTTTGTTCATCACAGGAATAAATTACACTGTAAAATAGATCAAAATAGAAAAAGTTAGTTATTTTTAACTAATAATATTTTTCAATATTAGAGTTTTTATTGTATATTTAAACAAATGAATGCAGCCTTAAGCATATTTTCACATTTCAATGGCATTTGACTTTCTCAGGTCTGGCAATCATTACTGTGGAAATCCTGAAAAAAAGTACTGAAACTGAAAAAGACGTGTTGAAGATGATTTGCAGATAGACTTATTCCTCAACTGTAAAAATAATTATCATTTCACAAGTAGCAAAGGTTTCAGCAAACTCTCTTCTCTGTTTAGGATAAGAAAGAGCCAAAACTCCTTCACCATCCTTACATTTTTTTAACCTGCACTAGGCAAACGAGTCAAAGCATCACCTGTGACGATGGGGGATGTATTGAGGGGAAGTCGAGGGCAGCAAACAAACACGTTTGAGTGCTGTCAACCACTTCATGTGGCATTTGAGACAAGGAGAAGCATTACGGTTGGCCAGGTGCACTAGAAACCCCTGCCTCCTTGCTCCTCACCCCCTCTGGCACATCAACTCATCGCTTGTCTGCAACAAGCCACATGATTAAAACCTACCTCAGAACCCTCCAAAACTCAACCAAAATGGCAAACTCAATCGGCCTCCACTGGAGCAGAAGTGAAAAAAAATCAAAGGCCTTCCCCAGAGGTAAGGGTACAACCACGCCAACAGCTTCCGCTAAGGTGAAGGGCTTGGAAGTGTCAATCATCTGTACATATCCCCACGGTGACAGACCCAGTTAGGAGATCTTCAACATACTCTGACAGCAAGGTAGACAGAGGGGGAAGCTTAAAGGTCAGGTCTATCTGCTAAGGACAGGCAGAACACAGCACAATCACTATTGAATTCATTTACGGATCACAGCAGGGGGGGGAATGATGTTCTGCCTACAAAGTAACTTTTTTAAAACATGAACACATATGAGGGGCAAATGATACTTCAGTTCAGGGTTGAAGAAAAAAGTTTTCAATCAGTTTTTAAAAAGATTAGACGAGCCTAGCAAAGTTACTCTCTAATAGGAATCTCTGCCATCAGTTCACAGCTCATGAAGCCACTTAGATGGTTTTGAATAATCTTGAACCCAAAAACTAAAGAAATACAAAATAAAAATCACATCGAGTTGACTAGAACAACTACTAAAGCAATAGACATTTCAAGTTCAGGCATTAGTGACTTTAGGAATAATTCAAATATGATGCCATGTTATTACAGAATTCCATTAATCAAATATACAATTTTTTATAGATTTGAACATGGTTAATGAGATCGATTATAATTAGGGGTGCTCCGATCAGGATCTTTGAGGCCGATCACCGATCACAGAAAGCAGTATCTGCCGATCCGCTCACCGATACCGATCTTTTTAAAGCCATCTTTTTTATTATTTAGAATAATTTATAGTGATACTCCACAATTAGTATTTTTAGACATTTATTCAGTGCCTGAATTTCATTTTGAAAATGGGGGGAATTCCCCTCTTAGGAGACTCTTGTGAGAGAGGAGTTTTTTTATTTGAGGGGGGAATTTTTTAGACATTTTTCAAAAAAATACATCTCACCTAAATGTTTGATCAAACAGTGCATTTTTGTTTTTAAAATTGTGCAACCATTAGTTTGATTTCAAATCCAAACATTGTTACTGAAAATGCTTTTTCATTGTGATTCTTTTTTCTTTTACAGCAATACAATCTTTCTAGATGTGTTTAAATGCAATACATACAAGAAACACATTATTCAATGCTTTTTACTTTTGCATTTAGGCTAGTTCTAGATTTGTATATTAAGCTGTTCAAGCAAGTGGCAAAACATTTAAACTTATGTTATCACAAACATTCTAAATAAACAATGCGCTGTCACTTTAATTCAGTGCGTGCAGTACAGCAAAGATAGACTCAGTGCAGAAACGATCTGCACTAATGCAGACGCACTGCTCCTGGAACGCACTGCCGGACCACAAACGCGGGTCAGTAAGCTCTGATCCGTTAACATGAGCACGGAAAAGTACGCACCATACGCACAGCAAATGGAGTAATGTGAACCTGGCGTTGTGTGTGTGTGTGTGTGTGTGTGTGTGTGCGTGCGCACGCTGCGAGTGTGCATGAACGCACGGTCTCCAGGAGAGCGCGCGACCGCTGAATGGTTAAACACTGGCAAGAATTAACAAGAAAAGCTATTTATAAACTTTAGTAACGACGCGACACTGATTATATTGTGCAAGTGACAATTCCTTTGTCAACTATACAGCGTGCAGCTCGCTTATAATTCAGACGCGATGTGATTTGAAGCCATTTGCGCATTTTGACAGAGAAAGAATGAATGAATGATGCATTTATATAGCGCTTTATTGTGTATTGTTGTACACCCAAAGCGCTTTACAATCATGTGGGGGGGGTCTCTCCTTAACCACCACCAGTGTGCAGCATCCACTTGGATGATGCGACGGCTGCAACAGGACAACGGCGCCAGTGCGCTCACCACACACCAGCTACAGGTGGAGAGGAGAGAGAGTCATAGAGCCAATCAAGTGGATGGGGATTATTAGGAGGCCATGATTGACAAGGGCCAGTGGGGGGAATTTGGCCAGGACACCGGGGTTACACCCCTACTCTTAACAAGAAGTGCCATGGGATTTTTAATGACCACAGAGAATCAGAAATCTTGCGTGGTGATTCACACAGGCTGTTTATGAAATAATTTCTCACAGAAAGTTTCAAATGACTTTATATGTTATTTAATGAATACATATGAATTGTACTTCACCTTCAACATTCTAATTATTTCACCCGCACCAGACAGAGACTGAGACGGTGCCGCTGCATGTCGTGCCAAATCTCTCACAGCAGGCTAGAGATCTTTTTTTTTTTTTAGATCAGCCTATTTAGAGACTGCCGATCAAACATCCCCAAGCGATTATCAGCCGATAATGATCGGTACCTGATCAATCGGAGCACCCCTAATTACAATTGA
The DNA here is from genome assembly GCA_027422405.1 of Ptychobarbus kaznakovi. Taxonomy (NCBI): domain Eukaryota; kingdom Metazoa; phylum Chordata; class Actinopteri; order Cypriniformes; family Cyprinidae; genus Ptychobarbus; species Ptychobarbus kaznakovi. The sequence goes on from CM049813.1 coordinate 15,032,833, forward strand.
GAAATTTCATAGATATGCCAAATACAGTATGTGCAATTATAATCGTCATATGACTTTTGCAGACTGTTACCTGCAAGTCTTTGATATTGGGGAATGGGATACCAATAGTGACCACTGCTCTGGCATTATCATCAGTGAAGTCTAAGCCCTCGCTAACCTTCCCTCTGCAAACCGCAATCAGCAGGGCTCCATCTGGGAAAATAAATCATAATCAACACACAGCCAACACATTTAAACAAGGCATTTTGAATGAATCAACACTAACCTCTGTTTTCACTGTTGGCTGCTGTTCCTCTGATGGCCTCGTAGTATGTCTGCAGCAACTCATCAAAATCACCCTTGCCACCACCACGTGGCTCGGTAATGACGGTCTTCTGCTCCTGAAGCTTGTCCCACAGACCCGTGTTCATCCAGCGGTCCTTCAGTTTATCTAACATCTTATTAAAACAAAAATTGACCATAAATAATGTATTATTTGCAACGGACCCCCAAGACAATCTGATATTTTTTATATGTAATATACTAATAATAATAATTTGTAGTAATTATTTGGATATAATATTCAGTCTAAAATAATATGCAAGTTCAATGGGTCACCATAATTTGTATTCCTGTTCTGACGCAACACATTAGTAATTAGTGTAGAGTTATAATAGCAGTGAGCAAGAAGGGTAAACAGGGATGATTTTAATAACAAACATAATGAAAACCAAATTCTGGAACGCAAATGTCTGATTCAAAACTGCAACATTCATGTGGCACCCATTAAAATAAAAAACAAGATTCAGTTGAAAAGGAATGTCTGAACCCTGGGTTGCCCAGTAATTCGTAGTTTAATAAATACAGACCTCCTGTTTGCACTGTAAACTATTTGCTGGTTTGGAACTTTTTTGTATTTTAACGAATAATGGAATACGCTGCTCAGGCAGATTACATGGCACTCTAAAAGCCTGGGGACAAAACATCACAGCAAGAAACAGGATGTTTTCTCTTCTGTCTTCTCTTTAGTCCCCATTACAGAGAGCAGATAAACTGCATGTTTAAACTCGGTTCATAATAAAAATCACTGTTACAGTGCTATTGTTAGTGCAAAAAACTCAGTGACTACCAAAGGGGGAACACTGATCTAAAAGCTCTTGCACACAGGGAGCAACTCTTGTCTCTGCTGTACGCATTTTCCTCTTGAATAGGCATGCCTTTACAATCCAAGCAAATCTTCACTGGCTTGGAAATGTGTTAGAAGGATCAAACAAAAGTTCTGCTTGTGATCAACAAAAAACTTCACATGACTACAGGAATTTGTGGCTTCATTCAGACAAACAATAACAAAAGGACTGGAGGAGTGCCTCAGGGCTCAGTATTAGGATCATTGCACTTTTGTTGTTTAGAAGACACAAAACCGAAGCATGTCCACACTTCAAGGAAAACACTATTACATCTCACCTTAGGTGGCTGATACTTCTGCACCATGAAAACAAATTTTACACACTGATGTGGCTGTGTGAAGTGAAGCAAGCACAAATTTAATCAAGTCTGTGCTTGCTTATAGGAACAAGCAAGCCACTTGTCTTAAATAAAACATGACACTTGTGCTGAAGATGCAACGGTTCATAAATGTCACTGTTTCAAACACTAACAGTAAACCAATTGTCCCGCATTTGCTTCAAATCCAATATGAATAAAAGATTGATTTTTAATGTTCTCTCTCAGCAGAATGCCCAAAGAATGAAACGGCACATTATACACCCTGTACTTGGTGGAAATTCAGATTTCTGAGGAAGAGTTCAAAAGAGGAGGAGGAGGAAAAACGGATATATGTATGGTCTTGTTTCGATGGATACAACTGATGGGTTTGGAAGGTGTATTCGGCATCTTGAATTTACCTTAAGGGTCAACGTTATTAATTTGTGCTTGGTCTGAAGTGTAACCCGATGATGACCTGAGCGTAACCTGATAATAAAATGCTGGCCCTTAAAAGACAGGGACACATGCAAGCACAAAGACTCTTGTATAAGCTTGTTGTTTATATTCCCAGAGCTGTAATTTGTAAGGTCTTATAAAAGCAGGCGAAATACAATACAGTGCCACTCCAGGAGTCCCTTGGCTCAAAGGGTAATGGTCCTAATGCTTTTATCTCACAGACACTGTGAGTAAACATCCCTCTATGTCTGCTTCTATGCAGTCATTTCATTACAGGCACATTTTCCACATCCCTCATCTTGACAGACTAGAGCCGTAGTTTGAAAAACCAGAAGATGAGCCAGTCAGCAGTGAGCTAGAAACTCAAGATTATCACCAGCTGCTAAATTCTAGACTTATTACAGACTTCATATTTTTCAAGTTTGGAAATGGAGAATTAGCCCCTTTTTAATTTGTGAGATGGAATTTGAATTGGCCACAGGAAGATGAATATAAAATGTAAACTAAATTTCATTTTTTATATTTAAATCTATAGTGTATCCTATCTATCTATCTATCTATCTATTGTATCACCAGTGTATATCTTATATACCAGTGGTGTCCAAACTCGGTCCTGGAGGGCCGGTGTCCTGCAGAATTTTGCTCCTCTAACCCTAATTAAACACACCTGAAGCAGCTAATCAAGCCCTTACTAGGCATACTAGAAACTTCCATGGAGGTGTGTTGAGGCAAGTTGGAGCTAAACTCTGCAGGACACCGGCCCTCCAGGACCGAGTTTGGATACCCCCGCTATATACAGTAACTATCCATCCATCCATCCCATCACCAGTATACCCGTAACACCTCACATTTGATCTATCAAACAAAAACAAATGACAGAATAAATGGACAGCATCCAAGGTTGCCAAATGAAATTAGCCACTGCAAGTGTGCACTTGTGTTTTAAGATGTCTGGACAAGGAAAGGGAATGGGAGTTTTTGGGGGTGGTGGTGATAGGATGAGCACATGGCCTTCATGCCTAATTCATAGGCATTATCTGACAAGAGCAGCGCTATTTCCACAGGGCCTAGACCAGGACACAGCAGAATGAAAATGTCAATCTGCACACTTGGCTGAGGCTCAGGTGCACAAACATGGCAGAAGTGACCCTACACCATCCCTCTCTGAGGTCAGTGACAGTGCCATCAAACAGATGGCGTGCTCAAAAACGACATGAACACACTAGTACCAAACAAGCTCCGACAAATTATAATAGGCATTTAACATCATGTTGTCTGTTCATTGTGTACATCTGGAGAATGACTGCTTAATCTCAGATTTAAAAATGTTTAAATTGCTAATATGATTTCCAAATGATAATATTACAGTGAAGTGCGAGAGTGATTGAAAACAAAGTACTAGGCTACCTTTAACCATCAGTATGAGTGTATGAGGATTATGCAGCCTCATTTCTGACACTTTGTCTCTCACACAGCTCCCGAGGGCTGGGAGCAAACAACATCAGTGACCCACTCTCATGGCTTATTCAAGGCCCCGTTATAGCAGACCAGAATCTCATATCTTCAGAACTCTGTGGCAGACTAGCATTATCTGCAACAGATCAACAACAGACACATTGTTCACATAGTCAAATATATTTACTAAGAGGTGACTCAGATGATCCTGCACATAAAAAGGAGACAGAAGTGAATCAAATGTCATGTAACTTAAGTCAATCCACTTCTCTAAAAGCTGGGTAATACCTGTTACAATAGTAAATATAAAAACATTGCATTAAAATGTGTAATATTTTTTGGGTTGCATCTTCCCTTGTATTCGCCATCTAATCACCCAATAGAAGTTTTGTCTGTGTCTACACACAAGATACCCTTATTTTTTTGCCATTTTTTCATAAAATGGGAGTCCTAACATTGGTGATTAAAAGAAAAAAAAGAAACAAACAACTCAAATCCTAGGATGCATAAACGTCTCATGTTAAACGGAATGCTTATATTTAAACTATTTGATTTAAAAATGCGCAAATGACCGTAACCATCTTAATCTCAGTAAATCCTTACTCTTAACTATTGGGAATAATCAAACTGCTGGTGTACATGTGAACGTTGCTACCCTTGACAGTAAAGAAATAAGGGTCACATCTCAAAGATGTCTACAGAAGAATGGGTTAACATTTAGAGAAGCTGTTGATAAAACAAAGTGGAGTGAAGACTATCTAGCGAACATCCACAGGCACAACAAAAGGTGAATAATTCATTGTGGTTAGTCGAATAAATATATGCATCACTCATCTTGTGTCACCATGCTAGATTAAGTCGACCGGATGCAGTTCTCCAAGGGGACATTGTGGTGAGGTGGCACAACTCTGTGCATTCTCTCTCTCTCTCTCGCTCATTTCCTCTGCCACCTACACTGCTCTTTATATATTTTCCTCCAACCTTGACGCCATTCTATCATGTGGCAACACATTGCTGTTTTTTTTTCTTTGCAAAAGGCCTCTAAATAATGGACAAACTTGGTTGTAGGGTGGCATAAATGAAACATAGGGCCCTGGTGGCGGCAGGAGAAGACGTGTAGCTGCTGTAAATAATTCAGCTGTCAAATATCACAGTGACGATCACGCCAAGGACGGAGCAGAGTGGCGCCCCTGCCACCTGCCTGCAAGCACCCACACTCTTCAGCGCTGACACGGAGCAGGCCATTAGTGTGAGGCCAACTGTGAGAACTGAACTTCACAGATAAAGAACAAGATGTGCTGAAGTATGGATCTGTTGTTATCTAGTCAAGAGCTGTAGCTGAAATAAGGGCTTGCCTCACTAATGGACAGCTTAAAGAAAGAGTTACACATTTTACAGTGGCATGACAGCATAGTACATAAACATTTATTTTGATACACATCTGAAATGGATGGAGTTTGAGCAGAGCAATCTGACTTCCTCGAGCTACTAAGTAAACATGTGAATTGTCTGAGAAAAGAGAAGTTAGTGGTGGGATTCAGCACTGCGGCTAATAAATGATCTATTTATATAAAAATTCCAAACTTTCAATTATATTTCACCTTTCTAATGGAAGCAACTTCCGTTTACACTGTAAACAATCAGCAAAAGGTTCGATCTATGAACACCAAAAACATTTTCAAAAACGGTACAATGAGGTGACATTATTTTACTCACCCTAGGGGTGGGCGATATGGCAAAAATATCATGTTTTTTTTTTTTTTTTACAATTTTATCACGATTCTTTGTCATGTTGGTTTTACTATTTTGTCTGAGCAGTGCAGCCAAAATAAATGCCCTATTATAAAGACAAAGCCTTTCAAGATTACAAAATATAAAAAAAGTATGGCAGATATTTAGGCCAAAATGGGCGAAGATAAAAATCTTTGTCATTATTTTATCTTTGTTATTAAAAATAAGAACAAATATACACATTACAAATACACATAAAATACAAATAAAATAAACAGTGCTTTATTTTCAGGTACAATAGGCATATTTAGCAGAGCATTCGAGAAATTGAATGAACAAATATAAAAATAAAACACTATATAGATTGATTCCTATTAAAGCATCTGCATTGTTATTTTTTCTGTCAAGAGTAGTGAGTTATTTTTTCTCTTTGTGTTTTGTTGTTTTGGCATTAAAGAATAAAAATTCTGTAATCTGTCTGTCGATTCTGTCATAGTGTTTTATATTTATACAATCATTTACTCATTCAAGTTTAGTTTTAAACCTGAATGAGTTTCTTTCTTCTGCTGAACATAAACGATATTTTGAAGAATGTGGAAAACCAAACAGTTGCTGGTCCTCAATGACTTAATACTCAATTAAGTATTTTTTTTCCTTCTATCAAAGTCAATGTGGACCAGCAACTGTTTGGTTAACCACGCTTTTCAAAATATCATCTTTTGTGTTCAGCATAAGAAATAAATTAATACAGGTTTGGGAGTGAATAAATAATGACAAATTAATTTGTGTGAACTATCCCTTTGATTACAGTCGGCGGCATGTTTAGTTCTGTCCCTTTAAGACTGCACGCATCTATTATCCAGGCACGCATCCGCTTGTCTCGGCTGTTTACTTTCATTTTAGACATAACCAGCTGAGTCTATATGTAAACCTTGTGTGATTTGACAGTATTAGCGCAAAAGATCATTTAGTTCAGTTATCAGGCGCTGTTAGACAGGCTTTTTCGTGCACGTGCTTCAGGTGTAAGGGCTGAGAAAAAGTGCATGTCAGAACAGCGCGTGAATGAAACATTTAACCGGCAAGACTTTAAAACACGCAAATATTTTTTTCTTTTGTGATTGCAAATAAGAGCAGTGTCCCGTGAGAGTAACTCTACCGCTGTGTTAACACTGATGTTAATGTAACTTATGTGGCGCTGTACAGTTTATTGATACGCGACGCCAGAACTTTTACTGAATGTTCGCTGTAGCAAGATACTACGATATTTCTCCAAAAGCAGATAGATTGTGGAGACATTTTTATCGTCCACGATCAATCAAAAATCGTCATATCGCACACCCCTAACTCACCCTTTAACAATCGATCATTAAAAGGAAATGTAAAAGTGTAAAAGCAAGCATTAAAAAACTTACTTTCAACATATCATTATAGTAATATATATATATATATAAATTACATTTTACAGCATTTTTCCAACCTTCTATTGTCCAATTTTAGTGAGCCTGTGCTAATTGTAGCCTCTGTTTCCTGTTCTTAGCTGAGTCATTGAGTGGCACCCGGTGTGGTCTTCCGCTGCTTTAGCCCATCTACTTCAGGGTTTGACGTGTTGTGCGTTCAGAGATGGTATTCTGCATACCTTGGTTGTAACGAGTGGTTATTTGAGTTACTGTTGACTTTCTATCATCTCTAACCAGTCTGATTCTCCTCTGAATCAACAAGGCATTTGTCTAACAACAAGTCTCTACTGGATATTTTCTCTTTTTCAGACCATTCTCTGTAAACCCTAGAGATGGTTGTGCGTGAAAATCCCAGTATATCAGCAGTTTTTGAAATACTCAGACCAGACCGTCTGGCACCAACAACCATTCCACATCACATAAACCCCTTTCTTTCCCATTCTGATGCTCGGTTTGAACTTCAGCAAGTCGTCTTTACCACATCTAGATACCTGAAATGCAGTTGAGTTGCTACCATTGATTGGCTGATGCAATTTGTTTAACCAAGCATTGAACAGGTGTACCTAATGCAAAGTGGCCAGTGCTACCATGTATAAATAATTACAGTTTGTCTCTGTTACCAAGCAATAACAGGTGACCTAATCCCTGAATCACATGTTACAGTGTCTCTGTAATAGAAATCCCTTGAATCACATGTGCTGTAGTACCTTTACTGATACTGCTGAGACTTCAGAAAAATATGCTGAGAGCCCTTTGGGGCTCATAGCCTATGCTCAGACCCCCTGTAGAGCACTTTGACTTTGAGAGGATGCAAGTTGTACAGATACATACACCAACCCCTCCTTTTCACCCAACCTCAAGCGCCAGGCACCAGTTTGGATGCATCTTCACACAGACAGCTAGGCGACGTCAGTTCTAATGGCCCTTATCTTAATCTGCTTTAAAAGCATCCTGTGTTTCCACAAGATCTTTTCACCTTTCCTAGCCCACATTTAATAAGCAGGCCCTCTTAGCTGTTTAGCCCTTCTTGTCATGAGGTCATGCCAGACATGGGGCTTAACAGGGTCCAACTGAGACGGCTTGGAAGCAGCAAGCAGCAGAACCATAAAGCGTTTGCGTTTCTATTTGTGAGAGTTCTGAATGATATTGTTGAGGGGCCTGAGGGTGGTACAGCAAAATTGGTGTCATGTGGACAAATAGCCAGAACAGACACACATCGACATGGCCCCTTGAAGTGGAGAGATAGGGATCAAGCAGGAGTGTTGAGAGGTGTCTGGAGACTACAGATGGTCTGCTCCTCCTCAGACGGGACTCTCAGGCTCCAGAACCTCTACAGTCTCCAATGAGTCCCTAAACTGCTCAGTTTCCATATTAAATATTAATCCATATGGAACATACATAGACATGATATACAATAGGGAATTTATGTGGTCAATATGTAAAGAAACTGGTTCTTGTGTTAAAGTTGGGGAAGCATACTATGATCCACTGGTATGCTAAATATTTTGGATGAAATATATTGGAATTGTATACTAAATGTATATTAACATTAAAATGTACACACGCATGCACGCACACTCACACACACAGAGATATATAAGAAAGGTATTCATCCCCTCTCAGGATACATCATGACAGGCAGCTTGAATTGGGCTGAATTATTCATGAGCTAAACGTAACAAACAATGAGGAACAAAGTATTTTTCAATGGCTTTCAATAATTGAACCCGTTACTTGAAAAGGGATACAGAAAAACCATGAGCCAGCACTCAAAGGTTTTGTTCATTATCCATAATACATTACGGCTACATATTAGCGCATATGGTCATCATCTATCTGACCACTGCTATTGAATTTTGTAACAGTTATTTTTTTAGTTATGGCTTAGTGAATCCTCTACCGGAATGTCAGACAGAAACCACAGTCTTACACAGCAGCAGATTATATTTTTATAGCATTTTATAGAAAACATCAGCATGTTTACAGAAATGCAAAGTTGTGGTCTCTAAGGCCTCCCAGTGGCAGCTTTGTAGAGCTGCAGTAGCAAACTGACATGACTTTCGGTAAAAAAAACAACAACTTGTGGTTCAGAATCTTACATTTTGCACACATTATTTATAAGCAAAGAAATAGAAAGTTGCCACTGTATTGCTATGCAGTTGCTAAGTATGAACAATAGTGATGTACGTACCTTGTAGGATGGCAGGAAGCAGAGAACCCCTCGGCTCACTGTGTGGCAGACTTTCAACAGCAGCGCCCCTACTTCATCCTGGAAGGCAAATGTCTCTGCATGCTGAAATGTGGCGCAAAGTTTACGACCCTGAGGCCCTGCACCAACTGTACCGACCCAGACCTGCAACATAAACCAATACACAACTATTATATAACTCTATTCAAAAGTTTGGGGTCGTTGATGTTTTCGTAGAAGAAATTAAAGTTTTATTCAGCAAGGACACATTGAACTGATCAAAAGTGACAGAAGGGACATTTAGAATTTAAGATTTCCATTTCAAATAAATGCTGTTCTTTTTAACTTAATTTAAAAAAGTGTAAAAATATAAATAAAAAAGTGTAACTGTTCCACAAAAATATTAATATTAAAATATCTAACGGTGACCTGTGACTTGCTGATTACATGATTCGCCTCCAGCTGGATGGAGAATTTGATGCCCAGTTCCGAGGAAAAGGAGCCCATGGGAGAGAGGGTGCCCGAGGTCAGCACAATACTCCGCACTGAGCCGCTCAGATCTGAAAATGCCTGTCGTGACACACATCACCAGCCATAACAGCTTACGATTCATACTCATTCTGATAACATCCAAATTAGATTTTAAAAGTACTACAAAAAAATAAACAGCTGCTCTCACCACAGCAGGGTTGAGGCACCAAAAGCTCAGGGTGTGCACCAGAGTTTTGGTGCGGGTGCTCTGTCGGCGACGCTGGGGTCGTGCAAAAAAGCCCTGAGCGTCAGGCAGGTCCTGCTGGGTGGTCCACGTGTAGCTCTGCTGGAGGGCCACACGGTAATCATCTGCAAACCTGTACATATTCACAAAAATAAAAATCAGGTAAAACTAACAGATGAATGTAGAATAACTAAAGTGGCTTACTAGAGCATGTAGTAGATGATTTAATCAAAGCTTTTACAAAGACAAGGTTTATCAAGTACACTAAAGTACATTGGAAGTTATTTTCATTCATGAAACTAGGGCTGGATGGTATATCAATTATTCAACATACATTTGTGATGATTTTGCTGCCAATATTATAGTTTATTATAGTTTCCTGAAGACCAAATAATAATTTCACCAACCCTCACTATCCTGCGACTTGATAGAATTAGGACAGCAATGTTTTAACAGCATCTCTGATTTAAACATCAGTAGCAAAAAAAATCATTGTTTTACTTCTTGCAGTTTGTTTTGAATTTATGGTTCCTCTGTAAATTCTACACCAGCATAAAGATAGCCTTACAGCTAAAAGACATGGACTAGAAGCCATAAAACTCCAATTGTGATTTCAAGGGGTCTTTAAAAATCACTGCCAAAAACCTTTTTAGAGATAGTAAGGTAAGAAGAATGATGGGTAGTTTGTGATAATGACCTGCAATTTTGTCTGAAAAGAAATTCCAGCACCATAAAGAGGCTTTTGAGCATTGACTGAGTGTTGGAGCTGATGGTGGGAACCTGCACCACATCTTCTCTTCCCTTCACTAGCCCGATCCGCTCCTCCTTCTCCAGCACCGCTGCCAGGTTTTTCTACACAAAGCAGAGACATATCAGATAAAAAAGGGGTTAGACTGTTAGTATACTCCTGGTCAAAGGGGAGGAAGATACATGGAGGAAGGATACCTGTAGCAAAGAGAAGGTGTCTGCTGTGATGCCAAAGCCATGGAAGATGCCAAGAATCTCGGTCCCTGTCCAGACCTTACAGGAAGACTCATATTCACGCTCATCCAAGCTATTGCAGCTTTCCTGCACCCAACTATATAATTGTAAGGAAACAAACATAATGCATTTAACTTAATTTCTTTCAAAGAGCACTATTAAGCTCCCAAGTTAACACAAATCACAGATTAAGAAACATCAAGAATCTTCAGAAAGCAGATCTCCGACATATTACATCTCATGATGAAGCAGACTATGGATATCCAACTGCCTAAGATGAGAAATTGTTGGAGAAAAGATGGGCCATACTTGGCAAGGCTGCAGCAGAAGGCTAGCAGAGGCCTGTGTTGATCGCGCCGAATGTTGTTTGTCACCATTCCATCCATCTCATCACGCGCCAGCAACAGCTGAGCTTGGTTCAGAGTGTAACTGGCACTCTCACGGGCACAGTCCTCTATGTTATGAGCCTCATCCAGCACCACAATCTGCTCCTTCAGATTGATTTCCATCTGGCAGAGGAACAATATGACAGTTAGCACCATATGGATAAATACAGAAACCTTCAAATACAGTATCCTAACAAATGTGTCATCAACCTTATCCAAAAACTTCAACTGACTAATTTAAAATAGGGGTGAACAGATTATGTTAGTGTTTTTAGCCTCTTAAGCCTGCATTTTCTTCAATTAAATATCTAGAAAATCTATTTTGAAATACAGTATATACTAAAAATAATGATTAATTAAAAATATGATTTTTTTTAGACTATTTTTTTCTAATAGAATTAGAAAGTTCAAAAGAACACAAATTTATTTAAAACCGAAACCTTTTGTAACATTAAAAAGTCTTAACTGTCACAATGCATCCTTGCTGAATAAAAGTATTAATTTATTTAAGTGTGTATATTACTCTAAAAAAATTAGAGTTTTTATACACACATCAAAAAAGTCTTAAATCTATATAAAGCAAAAAAAGCCTAACATTTTACATGATATTGTATACATTATAGTGAAAGCGACGTGACATACATATGGTGACCCATACTCGGAATTCGTGGTCTGCATTTACCCATCCAAGTGCACACACACAGCAGTGAACACACACACACACAGCAGCATATGCATATATTATATAGCTTATATAGTAGTTTATGCACTGATGCTCACACTTTCACGAATGAGGGGGTCCAGCAGATAGTTGTAAGGACAGAACACAATGCAGGCATCTTGCATGAGCTCCCGAGCTGCGTAGTAAGCACAGGACCGCAGCTTACCTCCAAGACGGACCAGATCCTCAATGTCCCAGGCCTGATGTAGCCCATGAACCCATTGTAAAGCGCTCTGATCACGCATTTTATGCACATTGTGGTAGTACCTACATGATGACAGACCCTGAAAAACATGAAAATATATAAACAAACCCAAATAGTATTATTTAAGAATAATGTTTGAGATGCATAGCAAGCACTAGCAAGACCAAGGTTGTGAGTTTGAATCCCAGGGAGTGCATAAACTGATACAATAAACTGTTCTTGTATTTAAAAAAAATAAATGATGCAATTAAACCACATTTATTGGACACAGTTCCTTGTGTTTTTGTACAATTATTTAGGCAGGTGTCTTCCTGCAGAAAAGGGAAGCATCTGAGCATTGTTTCGTGATTCAGTGGAACCTGCAACATGCTACTGAAAGGCTGATGGCAGCTTCCAGTATACATACTCAAAGAGGGATTAGCCGTCAATGAGAGCACAGGATAAATGTCAACCCGATCGTGCCGTTTTTATCCCCCTGTCCTCCAACTCTTATGAAGGTGATGATGGCACTGCTAAGGGGTGTGCGACCTAACGACTAGTGTCTGAAAGGCCTATGCTCTTCAGCCATTCAGTAAGACCAGGAGAGCGGAATAAAGACTCGGAGTGGGGCTCATATAAAGACACAAGAGATGGGACCCCAGGGAGGATGAGGAAAACGACAGCTCATTCTCTCCTCACTCCGAACGGGGTTGTCAGCACGGTCTTCCACCGCTTTCATGTGCAGGGGCGCGACACAGTCGATAGGTGAGTGGACACCTGTGGTGACAGCATAATAGGTATCATTACACAGGCTGCCCGATGGTCAGAGACTAAGCAACACAGACAATACCAGAGCTCCCACTGGAACAAAGTGCGTTTGAAGCTTTTGACAAGGCTGCACAACAAAAAAGGTCTGTATGACTGATTGGGGATATTATCGCCTGCAACTGTTCTCCACAGCTTTGGTGACGGAGATTAAGTTTGTGAAACCTTAAATCGAGGGTTTGCGTTTCAGGGTCGCCAGCTCGTCTTTTTTTCTTACGACAGTGTTACAGTGAAAGGAGAAGAGGGTTCACAGAATAAGTGGCCACACTTGCTGTTTGGCCTGCAGGCTCCTGTGAAGATCAGGAAACAAGGTGTTTGGTTCCACGGAAAAGAGTGGGTCAATCTCCGTTCACAAGATCCAATTCAAGACTTTCAATGGCTAACAAATTCATGATGAGTTGATCACTACTTAGGCCCAACACTTAAGGATGAATAGGGCACAGGCCATGACATGTACACTTAGGAGGGCAGAGGAAATAGTGGATGAAGGGGTTATCTTTTGCTATACACACAAAACACCATTATCACAAAATAAAAATCTAAAATGAGACCATTCTAATAATGTACCACCAATTTAGACCACCAAAACTGACAATCTTCAGTCAAATGCTGTTTGCAGCCAAAGAAAACAGGCCAACATTGCAGACAGAAACTGTTAGGATGCGGCAACATTTACTGCTGTTCAGTGGATTTTGTGGGCAAAATCCAGTCATTTCCAATAGGCATCAGGAATTCCATGTGAAAGATTTCACCATGCAGATTTCCCAACAGGTTCAAGTTAGTCACATGAATTTAACGCACTAACGAAGATCTTTGGTTTAAAAGTGACTTCTGCTGAAATGATGTTAATGTAATCCTTTGCAAATACTATTTAACACTACACTTTCTGTTTGGGTAAAGTCATCATTGCACTGAACAACATAAGCACAATTGCAATGTTTTGACATCTATACTGCTTTACAAACAGTAACAAGAAATAAATATAATAAAATGTTCAATATTATTTATTTATATGATAATATATTCTAATATTCATAGAATATCCAGAATATGAAAAAGTATAAAAATATTAAATCAAATGTAAGTTATTCTAAACAAAGGCTAAATACATTTTTTAAGGTTTATTTTTGGCATTTTCAGCTTTAATACGATAGGACAGATGAGAACTGACGTAGCGCAATGGCGCTGTATGTTGGAGCGCTGTCCACAGGGCTATCGGCGCTGACAACTCTAGCTTAATTTAAAATAAATACTTTTTGTAATACATTAAGCTTTTTGGCCTAATGTATCCAGAACTTTTGTTTCTGAGAATTACTTTTTTTTTAATGTCCTCGAAATATAAGTGGATATTTTAGGACAACCGAGATAAAGAGACTAGGGATGTTTATTTCGGTTATTTCTCCTAACCGACATCCGACGCTCATTAATCGATTATTAACCGTTAACCGACAAAATTACTTTAAATTAGAATGGAATTAAATAAGAAAGTAGAAGTGTCTGTGACCATTTTAAAATACTAACATTTGTTTTCCGGGGATTCATTTTACATGCGCAAAAAGCTGCAAACGACAGAACATGAATTCACATGGTCATATCATATCATACACCTGCAGTGCTTCTGCGAGCGGAGAATAAATATATATAAAACTAATAAATAGGCCTATATGATAAATATTTTTACTTAATAAATTAAGAAAACGAAAGAAAAAAAACTGCAACAAGTCAAGTAGCCTAGTATGCAGTTTCGGTTCATTTTTGTGCTGAGCGAAAGGAAACAGCAGAAAGCAGCATCCTATTTTTCTTTAAGCACAGGGGAAGCAAAAAAAAAATAATTTTGACTGAAAATGTTTCCTCGACCAAACCCCATTCCACAGCCATACCTGTCACACACCCAGTTTAAGAGCGGTGTTTTTCTTCTTGTAATTAGGAGCGCTTGTCCTCCTGATTTAAACAATTTAGGAGCACCTTCTGATCAATAATCAAAAATCCTGATAAAAAAAGACATTTTCATCTATGTCAAATTAAAAAATGTCTGTTTATAAGTATGTTATAAGTCTGTATGTTTATAAGCTTTTTAAAATGTATATTTAAAACAATATAATAAGAAGTACAATAAGACAAATAAGTTACCAATCATATGAAATTAGTATTAATAACAAATTAATTTGAACTACAGAGGTGGCACAGAAGAACACAAAAGTGGCTTGCAGGTACATTTTCAGACGTTTAATGAGGTTCAAAGGTGGCATGAGTGCAATTAAATTCATAGATTCATGTGGACATTAATGTTTTGAATATAAATTTGCTTTTAGAGATGCACAACGGCTCAGCTGTTACTTTATTTGGAACTATTTTTGTTGCTTATATAGAGCAAAATCATGCAGTACTTGTTTATTGATCTGTTGTATTAAATCAATATATCACATTTGCAAACTCCCCTTATAATTATTAAAAGCTGTCACTCTCCTTATCGCGATCTGTGGGCGCACAGAAAATGAGAGCGTGTGAGTGAGTTCTCAAGACTCAAAAGCACGTGCAAATGTGATACATTCTGTCGGAAACCTGCGGGAATGAGTATAATTATTATTAATAGCCGCAATCCCGCGCCGAAATTCAAGTTCTGCTCTGTGTTCTCTGCTAAGAACACGACTGTGAATGATGCGAGCGGCGTTACTATGTTGTCAATGAGAAGCTGCAGCCGAGGCGGGGATGATTTTTGGTATGCCGGCAGAACAACAACGTACATGTTTCTTTCCCCTCGGTTATCCCTGATAACGTTTAAATGGAGTGAACATGGAGCAGTTTTTCCGTGAGCGGGAATGTAAAACCCGGAGTGGATCCAGAGCGGAGTGATTACAGAACGCTTAGAGTGGAGAGAGGAACGTGCTTTAATCCACTCCAGGCTTTGATCACATCCCCCTCAGCAGACTGAATACACCTCGTCTTTCCTTAATTTAAGACCTATTCAAGCTAAAATCAAGACATTTATAACACTATTTGAGAAATGTAAGCCTATACGGTCTTAAAATTATGAAAAGTGAATTTAAGACAGGCGGGAACCCTGCAATTAACGGAAATCCGTCATTGCGACGGTGAACTTTAATCCCTGTAAGCATATTTTACAAAAGCACAAAGATTTATTTGTATTGTGAATGTACACAAATAAAAGCAAACCTTTTGCAATTCCGATTATCTTTATGACTAAAAGGAGTAGTTGCTTCCACTGTTAGAAGGAAACAAATTCAAATTATTGCGCTATTTTGCTCTTGACAGTTCAGGAATTTTGAAAAGTGCTCACGCAATCTTGAGTCCCGGGGGGCCGACTCACATTTTGCCTCGCAGCTTAATTGCCTACTGCGGTCGGTTAACGGTTAACCGGTTAAAAAGAGCATCCCTAAAAAAAGATTAATTGATAATCTTTAGGTTTCTCTCAAAACACTAATATAGGCAGAGTTCAGGGTTCAGGCATTGAACTCAGTGAACCAGGAGATGTCTAAGTCTACTCTCTTTTATCCCTCTGAGAGGCTCTAATGATGACAGATGAATGAAGAACCTGTGCTCAGGTGGTTGCAATGTCACATGGTGTAACCCGGGAAGGGGCCGACTCACATTCTTGGCCTCCAGCAGCTCCTTGCAGCGCTCGTTGCGGTTGGCATGAGGCACCACTTCGGGATGGACACAGGTGTGGTCTCGGCTGGACAGTATCGTCATGGGCACAGTGGAGTAAAGCGTCCGTTTCAGCTCCCGTGCGATCTGTGTGATCTGCTTATGAGTACGAGTGCCGAAGAAGATCTTAGGGATCTTTTTCCTTCCGCTTCCCTCTTTGTCTTTATCACTGTCCTTGGACTTTTCAACTGTTTTCTGTCCTGCTTTGAGGTTGGCGCAAGGACAGAGTGAACAAGATACGGGAGACTGTGGAATACAAAGAGAGAAAAACAAGTCAAGCATAAACATTACAAAGAGAAACAACCTACTTGAAGCAATGCTACAGCACTTGTTTGTCTAGATCATCAAAAAGGCTTTTGTATAAGCGGTCATATAGATAATCATTCACATACCAGGAAAATGCTATAAGTCAAGACAGAATGACCCCAAGCAAGACTGTAATTTTAGACCATGCCATTGTTCATGCTACTGGCCCCTCTGATTGGATCTCTTTAATTGCAGCGTTCACACAAAGGGCTATGCTTGCCTGCAGCCAGCTCTAGTGGTTGAAACTGATCTTGTGGATGGTATGAGCATTTTAAGTGTCCCACTTTCCCCTCCATTCATGGGAATGACACACAACTCATGTGTAACATAGCTGGTGTCAAACAGAGAGTCCCTGCTTCATTTTGTGGGAGACAGCAGTATTGTCTAAGTACTGAAATACTGCATGCATAAAACAAGAAAAGCTTGAAGTGTTTACATCTGCAGTATATCTGAACTGCTATGCCTGGAATATTTAATATAGGAACTGTTATAAAGGAACTGGACAGAGTCAATATTTCTTCGCCTTGACGATTAGTGGGCTTAATCTTTCCCTGTATGTTTATGAATCAGGTTTCTAATCTGTGCTGATAGGTAGGCACAGATGGAATAAGCGGTTCCCTTTCGATATTTCACTTGTACTGTGTCGAAGACGCTTGTATGGGAAAAACTCTTTTTTCCTCTTCAACTTTAAATTTTAATAATATTACACAGTATTCTTTTACTGTATGTTTGATCAAATAAATGCAGACTTGGTGAGCACAAGAGATTAAAAATGTGCAACTACCACTCACTTTTGAACGGCAATGAATGTACACATTCTTACAAAATGTATTTAAATAAAAATCAATCAATCAATCATGGTCAAAAAAAAAAAACTGTAAATGGCAAATTGGTCTAGAGCACTATTTAATTTATATTAAAAAACCTATTCAAAGTTTTGACTGTACAAATAATGCAGAGTTTATTTATAGTATTTACCTTTCTATTTTGTTTCTTGTTCTGTCCTATCTAAAAAATAAAATGTTAACTTTTACAAGGATGCGTGTATGATCCCCTCCCCCTCTCAATTTTTTTATTTTGTATAATTACATTAAAAATAAAATCACACACACACAAATCAATAATGGTAACACTTTACAATAAGGTGTCATTTGTAAACATTAGTTAATTAATTAATTAACACGAACGAACAATGAACACTACATTTATTACACACAATAGAACCTCAATTTTAAATATTACAAGTAACTTTAAGCTTCACAACATTAAGCATATATAAACATTTTTTTTATTTACTAAAGATTACATTTACCTGTGTTATTAAATTATTATTTGTATTTACATTAAAATTAGTTTTGAACTTGAAGTGAGCATCAGATGGTGGCAAAGGTAATCTAAATGAGGATGTACAATTAAATATCCAATATTGATTGCTAGTGATACCAATAAATAAAATCTCCTATATCAGTCTTGCTTCAGCCCTTCAAAATAACAGTAGCTTCTTGTCTTTTCCTAAGAGTGACAGTAAGATTATCCCTCATAAGCAAATGCTAAGTCACGGCGTGTGTTACACCTTCACATCAGGGATCAAGCTGTCCTTTAGCCTGCACTCCACTGAAGAGGTCCAGCTCCGGTTACCCAAGCTGCTTCTCAAACCTTGTTTGTCATTAAATATTACAGTAAGTGATAGAATGAAAGCGAACGTGAGCCTGTCTTGCAAACCGTCCCCCGATGGGACAAAGACCCAGGACAACGTGCTAAATAAACAGAGAGCTGGCAGCAGCTAAGGTTACGGCTTCACAGGAAGAGTTACGGCCCTGCCGATCACCTTACCTGCTGCTGCCACATTCAATAGGCCAGTCCAAGTATCCTGCCTCCTATACCGAATAATTACTTATTCATTGCAGGGGGGAGAGAAAGGGCTGATTGTGAATGGGAGACCTTGTCAGCAGCCGTGCAGGAAACAGCTGACACAAGGGTATCCATTACACGCAGCCTGCCACAGTTTCGGCCCCTCTCGCTACAGCACAGCAAATAAGACACCCCTGGAATGCAGATAACAGCTTCCATTGGCCAAACCTGCCGCCACAGACACATTCAGGCGGAGTGGCGCATTCTTTCATGGCGGGGCCCTGATATCAGTGGAGCAGAGAGCTACACCTCAGGCCGCTCCAGACCTCAACAGCGGCTCCTAATAAAACAGTGCGTGGCATTGTGTGGGAGCTTTAACCCAAGCATGCTGTTCCAGTCAGGGGCAGACACCTGCTGATGCATCTAGCAGCTCAATGCTCTGCTAAGAAAATGTGGCCATTGTTCTGGCACTAAAAAATGAGCAAGGATATTGGGAAAGTGTCTTTGGGGGTTTTTAGAAGCACTGGTGTGCAATGACAGCATTTCACAGCTCTTGTGGGGCCTAACAACTAGTGACAGTTCAGGGCCAGCACACATAATACAAATACATAAAACAAAATTGCTGGTCACTATGGTGTATTTTAGGGATAATGGATATGTGAAGAGTAGAGTAAGGAACACATTTTTTTTCCAAACCAGAATTGAATGATCTTCATGACATTAAGTGCATTAACAGTTTCAGAACGTGCAAAATTAAAGTGAGTTGGAATGTATTTTTTATTCATCATAAAACATACAGCATGACCGGTCTCGAGCAAATTACTCCAAAAAGTTGATTTATTTTTGGAGACAAAAAAAATTCTACCAATGAAGTCAAAAGACGTTTATGAACCGGCCATTTTAAATTAATTAAAAACATACAGCATAACTGTAAAGTCAGATTCCCAAGCAAATTAATCGAATGAGCCAGTCGATTTTAATGAATCAAACACATAGTGTGAGATCAACAAATTCAAAAGCTTCCCAAGTTAACAACTTTCATGATTTTTTTTTTTTTTATCAGAAACATACAGCATAACTAGTAATGCCTGATTCCTAATGAGTCTGATTTACTAAAAACAAGTAGCTGGTAAAAAACAGAGCAAGGACAATGAAGTTAAAACATTTCCAGGTGAGTGATTTTTATAAAACGGTTATTTTTAATGAAACAAAATCATACTTATGAAGTTAGATTCCCAAGCAAATAAACTTATGAGGCAGGTGTTTTTAGTGATTTAAACACAGACTGCGATTAATGAAGTCAAAGGATTCCCTAGTGAACAACTTTTATGAACAGTTTCTTTTTTTAAGAATCAAAAACATAACCAGTGAAGTATAATTCTTAAACTGATGATTCTGATTCACTAAAAACAACTGTCTAATAAACAAAAAGTCAAAAGATTCCCAAGTAAACAACTTTAATTAAACGTTTCTTTTTAATGAATTTCCAAAATATTCACAGCAACTAATACAATTAAATTCTCATGCTAAAGTTGTTTTATCTAATCGCAAACACATACAAATTATATGGAGGAGTCAATAACTTAAACTAACATTTAAAAGAACCTTTAGTGGAACCATTAAGAAAGTAGAATTAAGACGAATCAGTATCAGAACAGGAATTGTTAAATGTGAAGAGGCGGAGGATTCTACCAAGTACTTATCAGTTACTGGTGAAAAACATCATAAGAGCTGGGTTTGTTCTGTTAGACAGTGGCATTTCTGTTTGCCAGGTGAGGTGTGGAGAGAGCAGCTCCTGTGTTTGAGATGGTGAGGCTAGATTGTCTGTGCTCTACAATGGCCCTGTGGTGGAAGATGTAGGCCTGAGTGTGAGCGCGAACAATGGAGACTGCATTTCAACAGGCTGGCTCTGAGAGCCTGACACCTGAGAGACTGAAATCTCACACTGTCCGCCTGCCTGGGCCACTGCACCCTCACCATACAGATGGACAGACAGAAAGAGATTGCGGGCGAGAGACAGAAACAGCGAGTGAAGCATTTCAGTGAGGTCTTTACTCCCTATAGCCCTCCTGATAGCTGCCCCGGAGCGCCCCCACCCTGCAAATCCCCAATCTCACAAAGCACCTGTTTATCCCCGGAGCGCCGTAACCAGCGGGTGAACCCCATTCAATATTTATCCCAGGCTTTCACAGATCACTGCCAAGCAAGGCAAACCTCTTAATTAAACTGGAGCTCGCTTCAAAGAGCCCATTGAAGATGTCAGTCAGCGCTGGCAGGAGCCGAGAACCGTGTCAGGTGAGAGAGTGAAACCCAAGGCCTGCTTTCTCTTCTCCCCCTTGCTCAACACACCCATCGAACCGCCCATCAGGCCAGGGCCGTCCTCTTCGGTGACAGTCCACCAATCTTGAGGAACGCATAGCACAAGTCACTCCTTTTCCATTGTGCCAGTTGTAAGCAATATGTCCAAGTGTGACAGGATGATCACGCTGACACAGATTCTTTTCACCACTGGCCATGTGAATATCTGTGGTGTTTGTTACATTGCATCAGATTTTCTAAGCCCTTTTCAGACGGGATTAGTTTTACTACCCAAATTCCGGAAATGTAGGGACGTTTTTTAAATTTGAATAAAATGAAAACTAAAAGACTTAGATCACATGAGCCAATATGTTATTCACAATAGAACATAGAGAACCTAACAAATGTTTAAACAGAGAAATTGTACACTTTCATCCACTAAATAAGTTAATTTCAAATTTGATGCCTGCTACAGGTCTCAAAAAAGTTGGCACGGGGGCAACAAAGCCCTGTTGAAAAGATTCATGGGAGAACATCTAGAAATGCATCAGGTCTGTAACATGATTAGCTATAAAAGGGATGTCTTAGAGAAGCAGAGTCTCTCAGCAGAGGCTCTCCAATCTGTGAAAGAGTGCGTAAAAAGATTGTGGAATACTTTAAAAACAATGCTCCTCAATGTCAAATTGCAAAAGTTTTGCAAATCTCATCATCTACAGTGCAGTCTGGGTGCTGAATTGGCCTGCCTGCAGTTCAGATCTTTAACCAATAGAGAACATTTGGAGCATCATTAAACGAAAAATATGTTAAAGACGACGACAAACTCTTCAGCAGCTGGAAACCTATATCAGGCAAGAATGGAACCAAATTCCAACACCAAAACTCATAAATTTGATACCCAGATGTCTGAAAAGAAGAGGAAAAGAAAAGAGGAGATGCTACACCATGGTAAACCTGCCCCCGTCCCAACTATTTTGAGACCTATAGCAGGCATCAAATTTGAAATTAGCTCATTTTGTGCATACAATTTAACAATTTCTCAGATTAAACATTTATGTTATCTGTGTTCTATTGTGAATAAAACATTGGGTCATGTTTTTTGAAATTCTTTTAGTTTTCATTTTATTCAAATTGGAAAAGAACGTCCCAATATTTCTGGAATTCGGGTTGTACATGGAGAGGTGGGGTACTGTAATTTTTACCGGAGCTTCTATGTGATTTTTAGTCCCGTCCGAATTAGGGCTGCAACAACTAATCGATTATGAAAATCATCGACAACAATTCTCATTATCGATTAGTCGGTTCTGCCCAGAGTGCACATCCAACTTCAGCCTGTCGCGTCAAGTTATAGGACTGAATAACGTATTTCTATGGACAAAATACATCTATAAATATTGGTGAAAACAGAATGAGATGCTGCGGGAGAAGTACGTGATTCAAGCTGCCTAAGACATGAGAATTATTTATTTTAAGCTTTTAACTAATGCATTAGTGTAATGGCCGGCCCTCTCAGGCGCTTTGACAGATGCGTGTGTTTTTTAAATCATGCGAATAAATAATATTTAGTTTCAGTTTGTTATTTGCCCAATAAATGACAATAACAGTTTTAGACAAATTCATAAAATATGTGTTTTCTCTTTATGACAGGTGGTTTAATAAATTGTTAAGCACTGTATGTTTTCATAGCATTCAGTTGGCATGTTTGTTTGAAGGACATTGGACAAAATGTGGAAGTGTTTTTTTTGTCAATAAAAGAAAAAAAAGAAAATGTAGTTTTTTTTTATCCGATTAATCTGAAAAAATATTCTGCCAACTAATCGATTAGCAAAATAATCGTTAGTTGCAGCCCTAGTCCGAATGTTCCATCTCAATAGATAGAAAGATTAGGCGACTTTTACCTTCTATAAAAAGGTCCGGAAGAATTACTAATACTAATACTTAGTAATACTAATCCCGTGTGAATAGACCAGCTGTAAATGTGTACGTAAATATTCTGTAATTTCCTATTTAAAAGTAGTTTACCACTTTTTTCCATGCTTAAAGAAGCATTCAGTTGCGTTCTAGATGGTGGGACAAGTCTGTGGCAAACCTTGAATGTTTTCTGCTTATGACAATGCATACCATTCAGTTCAAAAAGAAGGTCGAAAGCACTTGTTAGAGGCACTTCTGTTAGCTTTAGGTAAGAGCCTATTGCAAATAGATTCCAATCATAATTTAATTAATAAATTGATCGATGTACACATGACAGACAGGGAGGTGACTGCGGTCGAGTTACTCCTCCCACTTCTGGTAGTTTTACTGAGATTTCTCATCCCGTGCGAATTGGCCATTAAAGTTCGGGTGAACCGGAAGTTGCTGCCGACTTTATTTCAGTGTAGTGACGTATTTCCAGCAGAAACGGAATATTGAATAGAGGGCAGGGTTTTATTTTAGCGCTCCTCCTCTGTCTCTCACTCATAGAAACCTAACGGTCGGAGGGGTGTGTTTAAAGATATTCTGCCCAAGCCGTCAAACTGACGTCATCAAAAAAGGAACGCCATTCCAGACCGGAAGTAAATGTTCAGATTTTGATTAAAGATGACCAGACAAACTATTTTTTTCAGCGGATTAACTTGCACGGATTAATTGTTAACATCAAGACTAGCAATGTGCGATAGTAAAGTAAATAAAGTCAATTTTGATTTAATGCAGACTTTAATATTACAGACGTCCTGTGGTAAATTAACATTACTCCATCTACCCTTGTGGAACCAATCCAGTCCTAATAGAGCTTTAAGAGGCTTTATGCAGTACATGGAGATGCTAAACTGCATTATATAGCCCTACACATCAGCCTATCAACACAAAACAAATAAACCATCTTCATAACAACACTTTGTAACCCCAAAGCTACTTGATGGAAATTATGAGGTGCAAATTGTTTGTTTATCAAATTATGGATGTAAAAGGTCAGGCAGATTTCCAAAGTTAAATCCAAAAAGCCTTACCACAATATCTATAAGCTAAAACTAAACAAATCCAGCATCCTCAAACGTCTATAATAACCCTGTTTTTTGCTTTGGTACCATCCTACAGTATGTAGGATGAAAACAACTATGTGCGCATGCATTTAATCTGGAGTCATATGGCTTGTTGTGGCACAGTACAAGTCAAATTACAGTTATTTAACATAGATAATTCATGATCACAGACACATAATTAAGTGTCCAACAGAAGTGTGAAAAAACCCCGGAACAAATCCAATAATATTCCCATGCACCTTTGAAATCTGTTTTGAGCAATCCTCTGCTGCCACCAAGTGGTCAACAATAAAATAACAATATATATGCACTATTACATTTATAAGATTACAGAATTGATTTAGTAATTAGGAGTTGCAAATAAATGATTAATTATAATATTTGTATTATATTTATTTAATAACACATACTATTCCAGTGGCATCCTAGGTAAAACAGCGTAAGTAGGGATAAAGGGATAGAGCACCTAAAAATGACAATTCTGTCATTTACTCACCCTTATGTTGTTCCTGCATGATTTTCGTTCTTCCATAGAACAAAAAAGAAGATATTTTGAAAATAAAAATACTTACTATATTTCCATACAATGGAAGTCAATGATAACCAAAACGTTTGGATACCATCATTTTTCAAAATATCTTATTTTGTGGTCATACAGGTTTGGAAATCATGACAGAAATTTTATTTTTGGGCAAACTATCCCTTTAATGGTATTGGATGATGAAATGAGGAGAAATTTCAAACAGTGCTCTCAATGGCTATTATTGAGACTGTATTACATCATAGTCTCCCAATTAGAGATAAGAGCAGAAAATGTGTCTGAGGTGCACTCACGCAACACTGTGGCTGCGACTGCCCGCTGTCAGCTCTGGCACCACTGTTAAATTCCATGGTCCAACTCTGAGCCCCGGGCACTGGTCTCTCCAGATGCTCCTCCTCTTCATCATCATCAATGTAAATCACTCCTCGCTCGAGACATCTTCGCTTGCTGGTCTGTGGAAAGAAAACAAAACGGAGTGTGATGACAAGTGTCCACAAGCCAATCAATAATGTCACAGAAATAGAAGCTATTTGCAGAGGTACCTTCTGTTCTGTGGTTGGTGTACGAATACGCTTCTTGTCAATCTTAAAATCATCATCTTGTTCTCCATTGGAGAGAGAGACCTGAAGTTTCTCAGAGAGACGGGAAGACAAAGTGGAGTTCCTAGACTGGTCACTTTTTACTGCTGAAACAAGAAGGCATACTCTAAGAAAACAGACAACATTTAAGTAATTTATCATAGTGTTTTGTTTTTTGGTCAAAAGGTTTCGGAAAATGCTTACCTTCTTTTGAGAGAGGGGTTGTAGCTTGAGCAGAAGTACCTTCACAAGGAAGATCAACCAGAGGTGGTTTAGATGCTATGCTGCAGGAAGTGGGGTGTGCATTTCGGTTATGGCACACACATTGACATGGAGTAGCCACTGCTGGTTTCTTACAGTCAGCTGAACTAGAACCCGCATCCTGTTCTTTACCTTAATACATGACAAAATAGGAGCCATTATAATGCATTGTTTTATAGAGTGAAGAGAGTTTATCATCAAAGAAGTCTTAGACCAATTAGCTTGTCTCTGTGAAGCATACAAGAATAGTTAATTTGGGGTCTTGGATATTTGACATGAAATGGAAATTGTCAATTTTGCACAAAATTAATACTTTTTTTTCCAGCAAGGATGCATTAAATTGATTAAAAATGACAATTTTTTTAACACTGATACACAATGAATATTGATACACGATGAATACAATAAATTATGCTCTTTTGAACTTCCTTATCAAAGAATCCTGATTTCTGAAGGATCATGCGATACTGAAGATTGGACTAATGGCTGCTGAAAATTCAGCTTTGCCATCACAGGAATAAATAACATTTTAAAATATATTCAAAGAGAAAACAGTGACTTTAAATTCCAACTTATTATTTTACAATGTCACTGTTTTTGCAGTATTTTTGATCAAATAAACTCAGAGCATAAAAATAAAAAAATCTTACTGACCCCAAAGTTTTGAACAGAAGTGTAAGTCTGGTTTTTATGCATTATTTATCGTAAACAGAGCTTGTGTTCTAAAGATCATCAAAGAATAATTTGGCAAACAATAAGATGCCATACCTTTGTCTCCTCTCTATACCTTAGTCAGTGTAAATACCAGAACTATGAACCTTTTTCACATTTCCGGGTTTCTCAGCAGTAGAAGTCAACATAGGTGAATAAACTTCTATAGCAGTGAATGGGAGACTACCATATATATATTTTTTTGTTATGGGAGTGATGGTAAATTTGACATGGATCTCTCTTCTGACTGCCGTTATCAGTCTTTTTTCTTTTTCTTTTTTGAAAGTCACTATCGTGGAGTTTTTCTTTTGCTATTTAAAAAAATGGGAATGCAAAAAATATATATATATGGTAGTCTCCCATTCACTGCTATTGTATTACAGCATCTGTATTAGAATTATTACAGTATTACAGCATCTGTATTAGAAACATCCTCCCATTAACGTTAAAAACTTTTTTGTAAGGTAATTTAATGCAAAGGTAATACAATAAAAATAGAGTGATATAAATACACATACATTTTTCTAAAAATGAAAACGGTCCATTGACAGAACAGTTTAAAACTTGTCGAAAAGATTTCTAGACATACCAAACTGTACTTGCTGCCATGCGAGGGCTGAACAAAGCAAAGCAAGACTCTTCCCACTGCCAGTAGGGCTCTCCAACAGACAGTGCTGCCCATTGTTAAGTCCACGAATGATCTAAGAGAGATCAAAAAATGAATGACAGCAATCAATCAAAACTAAAGAAGCTGTTTTAAAAGCTTTGTGTGAATACGTTGGGATCATACTGACGATAAAGGATTACAAATATGTTTACTGACAGTAAAACACAAGAACAACCCTGTCAGTACAACAGATCTTACGGAGTTCATCATGGCCAGCTGAGAGGGATAAGCTTTGCAGGGGAAGTTTATTTTCACCCCTCCTATGGTGTACTCCACTGGAGCCGCAGCCATTCTGTGTCCAATGGAGGATGTCACTGTCTAAGGATACAATCGAGGAGCTGCTTGAGACTGGGAGACTAGCTTCATCTGACAGCTCTGCTCCACCTAAGTGAGTTGTGGGTAAACACAAAATTTACACCAAGTCTGGCTGACCATCTAAACAGACTGATTATTTCGGAATTTTCCAAAACAGATGAACGTTACAGAACTGAAAAATATTTGTTTACTAAATTAATCTATCTATCTACATGGATAATATTTAAACTAACACTTAACATGACGGTAAGAGGACTACTAAACACAGGAAGGATAAAAGAGTGTTTTAACGTTATCATAAGCATATACGACAAAACTGGCTACTTAGCAAGATATTTTCTGCTATTAAGCTAACGTTACTGCATATAAACAACACCCGTAGATTACTTCATTTACCTCAAGTGTAATGTGAATAAGAGTAATATCAGATGGATTACTTCACGAAGAAAAGATGCATTTTGACGGTTAAAACAAGTAGCTGTGTATAACAAAATAAGGCACAAAAATGAAACTCCCGCGCGCAGCAGCACCAGACAAGACGTCGGTACGTCAACGTGACGTCCGCAGTCAAAATAAAAGACACGTTACTTCACTTGAACATTATCACATATTCCTGTGATTTTTCTCCCCGAAATGTTTGGAGTTTTGAATTGGTTTGAAATTTAGTGAACAGGTATTATGTATACATTTTGTAGCAATAAATATAAATATATATAAAAAGAATATTCATTTTTAAAAATCCAAGTAAGTTAAGTGTCTGTCCTGTAAACATTCCGTGATGGATTGTAAAAAATATTTTATTATCCGTTATTATTAAAATATAAATATAATTAGAGAATTTCCCATATAAATAAAATAAAATGGTCTACCATCAACGTTTTTTTCTAAATAAAAGTAGCTTTCAAAACATTTACAAGTTACAAGTTTAGATCCGCGTGTTTATTCTGAAAAAAATAAATAAATACAAAATAAATCTGATAAATAAATGTCTGACTGGATATGGGTGCAATTAAATAATTCAGAGCACTTAAAACGAACTGAATTTAGCGTGAAGAATGTTTCTGGATTAATAATTTACTAAAATATTTAATGAATCCAGCAAGTGCCTGGAGATACACACATACAGGTGAGATATTTTTTGAGAAAGTTTATACATGCACCACAGAGTTTGAGACATGTATCTCGTTCTTGTAAATAATAAAAAAGAGATGAATTTGTAACGAATAAATAAAGTATTCTCCTCCATCCATTTTGTCACAATATTTGGGTTTCTCCTTGGGTCAGCATAGTCAGATCTAAAATGATGTGTGAATTTAATAAACATTGACAGATGTAGCTTAATTTCAATAAAGGAACAAAAAGACACATGATTTACATCACTACGTTTGGTCCAGCCATTTTTTGTTTTTCTGGTGTTGCTTGCTGCTAATATTTATTATTTAAAATAAAAAAATAAAAGCAAAGTAACCTAAAAGTGAAACAGAGTTGAAATATGGTGGTGACAGAAAAAAAGTAAGTACTATTACTTACTATTTCTAAATAAATAAACAAACAAATAACAAAAAATAACACTCATGGGCCATTGTTGAACTCAGAGCAGGTGAAATATGGAAAGTGAACCTCCAGGATGAAGACTAGTTTTGATTTTGCCTGATTTATAAGATGTTTGACGGAGTTGATGTCATTCTTCAGGTGAAATTAGGAAAAACAAAGTCTTGTAAAACAGTGTTATTTAACAGGAGTCTGGATGGCATCAACTAGTTAATAAGGATGAGGCAGGATTATGCTGAAGCGCCAAGCACAATCTGTGATTATGGTGATCCCAAGATGCTTGGTGATGTAATTGTACCTTGAAAATGTGCCCGTAATCCCAGGCTTAGCATTATTAACATGATCAGAGTGCCGTAAACCTCATTTCCATATCACTCAGCATTTCAGATGTGATATTTCTGCAGGTTTGGTGTTCAGAAATGCTCAGAGAAGTGAGAGGTTTAATTCTCAAGCTTTATTTTGTGCATGTTTGACAGTATGCAGCTGCATATGGCTCCAGTGCTCCAAATTAAGCCAAAACAGTAGCACATGTGGGGTGATGTTACATTAAAAAGCACCCCTGTGCAAATCCCAGCAGTTAAAACAATGACATTTACATGTTGTGTCCAATTCCCGGTCCTGTAGATTTGCATTATATAATATTAAGAAGATCAGGCCCTTTCTTGCAACATGCAACATGCAACACAACTCCTTGTTCAGGCTCTTGTTCTGTCCAGACTTGACTATTGCAATGCTCTCTTGGCCGGTCTTCCAGCCAGTTCCATCAAACCTCTACAATTAATCCAAAACGCTGCTGCAAGATTAATCTTTAATGAGCCAAAAAGAATGCACATCCCACCTCTGTTCATCAATTTGCACTGGCTACCAATAGCTGCTCGCATTAAATTCAAGGCATTAATGTTTGCCTACAGAACCACCTCTGGCTCTGCACCCCTTTACCTAAATTCATTACTTCAGACTTATATGCCCTCTAGAAGCTTGCATTCTGCAAGTGAACGACGCATTACTGTACCATCCCAAAGAGGCACAAAATCACTTTCACAGACTTTTTCATTAACTGTTCCCATCTGGTGGAATGATTATATAATATTAAGAAGATCCTGCCTAACTCAATCCGAGCAGCTTCCATCAAACCTCTACAATTAATCCAAACGAATCCTTACCCATCTTCAAGAAACGGCTAAAAACACATCTCTTCCATCTTTATTTGACCCTCTAACTCTAGCACTCTCTATTCTAATTTTATTTTATCTAATCTGTCTTCTTTTTATTTAAAAAACACACACACATTTGACCCTCTATCAATTGCATATCTATTCTCTAGCTGCTAGCCTTTCTTGTAAAACTAATACTATGTTTATTTTTTCTATATTCTATATACTCGTTTTCTTAAAAAAAAAAAAACTTCCTACGTGTACTGCGTTAGGCCAACCAAGACTTGTAATAGCACTTGCATGTTGTTGCTCTTTTGTTGGTTTTGATTGCTTCTATAATGTCCTCATTTGTAAGTCGCTTTGGATAAAATTGTCTGTTAAATGACTAAAAAAAAAAAAAAATAATTCCCTAGACATAAAGGCACCTGCCATAACCCTCACTTCGAGCTAGAGGTATAATAAGTTCCTACTCCAGATATAATACCATAATTGATATAACAAACATAACACTTAGAGTCATTTGTATATGCAGGTGTGTGACTGAGAAGAGGCTGATGGGAATCTAGTGATTTTATCTCCACCTCAGCTGGACCGATGGGACCTCATGACCTACATTCACAGCCAGCTGTCAAGCCAACAACATCACCTACATCCTCTGCCAGCAGGTACATGACTAAAGGCTTTATCACCCATCTTGAGTGTTAGAGTTGATCTTGTGGTATCACCTGTATAGTAATTATGCAGATGATTTATTTTATTTATTAATATTCAGCTGAGGAGTGCAGTAACTGATGTCATTGTCAAAGGTAATCGTATCTCAGTATTGCATTTGCAAGTGTGTGTGTGTGTGTTTGCTTACATTTGCAATGGCATTTAAATGTTTATTTTACTGGTGATTTTGAGAAGATAACAGTAAAACAGAAAGAGCTGCTTCGTTTATTCAGAGTTAGTGACAAAACCAGTAGAGCAGAAATAGATTACACATGACTTAATGCATTGCAATCTTTTAATAGTCCCCAGATTCTCTCAAGCAAGTAACCGTCATCATCAAACCTCCAAGGACTATATTTATGCACAGTTGTCTTGTTGCTTCTCTTCAATTTTTGTCAGATGTTGTGATTTTTAATTTATATTCAGATGCAAACTGGAACTTTGCATTAGTGTCCTGTGGAATAAATGATTGAATTAATAGTTGCAAGATAATCACAGTTGATTTGAAATTGTATGTGGATATAGAAGTTCAGTCAGCTAAAGCTAAATCAAAATATGAAGGCATTGTTTACAGCATTTACACTGAATTCAAAATAAAGTGAAAAAGTGACGTGACATGTGGCCAAGTATCCTCATGTTAAGTCTGACGTCACGCGTCACCACTTCCGCGTCCAAACACTCAATCAGATGGTTATATTTGTGATTTGACTTCAAAAGATGTTTTATTTTATTTTGAATCAAAAAGCATATCCGTTAACTTTATGCTGAATCTTACGATTTTATTTGGTAAGTTTCATATCCATAAAAGTAAAATAAATAATTCTAAACCTTGTTTGAAGGTTTTTATGGTTGATGTACATTCATATATGGACTCTCTTCAGTTTATTGATAGTAAAAAATGTAAAGATACAATTGAATTTGCTAAAGAGCTGAATTTAGTTGAAAAGTTAGTTTAGTTGATATGATGTCTTTTGGATTATTGACATTTAGTTGCTGTATTTTCTTTGTATTCTTATCAAAATGTATACTTATATATTTAATGTAGACTGTAAACCCACGTTTATTTTTCATTTTATTTATGTTTTTATTTGGATGTCTTGATGTAATTGTATTTTTTATTTGTTGTAATTATAATAAAAAAAAAAAAAAAAAAAACACTCAATCAGATAACACTAGAAAACAACAAAAGCTGCTAATATACACACACAATGTGATATAATACTACCAACAAAATATAACCCTAACCTTTAACTCCATACCGAAATCCTAGATAGCCAGACAATGAAAATATAAATAAATATATACATATAAAAAACGGAAACAGCGCTTCTTACGTCACCACCACTTAACAAGCGGATGGTTATCCATAACGTTACTTGGAATTTTTGTTTGCATTTAACCCATCCTAAGTGCACACACACAGCAGTGAACACACACACACACCGTGAACACACACCCGGAGCAGTGGGCAGCCATCCATGCTGCGGCGCCTGGGAACAGTAGTGGGTTCGGCGCTTTGCTCAAGGGCACCTCGTCGTGGTATTGAGAGAGAGAGCGCTGGGAAATGAACCAATGACCTTGACGTTGCTAATGCCATGCTCATGTTTTTATTTTTTTTTGTCTTTGAAACCATTTACTTATTACAGCTAAGTTGCAATCACAATTGTTCCCAGCAAGGTTCATAAAGCAGCTCATAAAAGTCATTTTTTGATAAAAGCATCTGCTAAATGCACAAATGTAGTAATTAAATTGCAATCTAATCACTTATAAGTGATACATGATTGTCCATTAAGGCTGGAAGAGAAAAACTCCTTATATTCAGGTATGCAGAATTATTAGGCATGTTTTCTTTTACTGATAAAATGAAAAAGAGGTTTAACCCTTTAAGCCATGAGGGCATTTTTGCCTCACTGACGTTGATGTTTTTTTCTGAGAGACATACACAAAAATAATGACTCATAACTTGAACCCTGTAGCAAGGAGAGTCAAAATGTTTGTATCGTTTTATAGAAAACTTTCTGTACTTTCTGTGGAAAATTATTTCATTTGGAAATTCTCCTACTGAAAAATGTTTTTTAAAATGTTATTTGTTCATGTGAATTGTCAGCAGTCATTACTCATTTCTTGAGTTCTTTCTGCCATTGCTTCACATGATCTTTCAGAAATCATTTTAATATGTTGATTTGGTGATCAAGAAGCATTTATTCTTATCAATGTCAAAAAGAATTGCTTAAGTTGCTTACTGCTTAATTAATTTGTAGAAACTGATACATTTGTTGATTAATAGAAAGTTCAAAAGAACAGCATTTATTTGATCAATTGAATGTGTCCTTGCTAATTTCTTGTTTATGTTTTCGGTATACGTGCAGAAACAAAAACTGCTAACTGCTCTGTGACCACAGGATGGCAGTATGATGCCAGGACTAGTCTTAGAGCTTCTTTCTTTGTTCTCTTGCCAACACATGTTGTGCTGTTTTTCTATAATTACCAAGAACAGAAAAAAATGTATCCTCGGGTTAAAATAAATAGCCTTTCACAGTTAATTTAATTGACTTTTTGCACATAACCGAGGTAATTCTGCCTCTGCCTCCGTCACAAACAAGAATAACAGCGTTTGTGCGAACGGTTGCCAAGCACACATCTACACTGTCACAGAGTTTGTCAGACAAACTGCAGTTTTGTTGCCTAACTGTGGCATTTATTTTATCACAATGATATAGTTTTGCAAGTAAATGTATTTCTTAGAGAAATAGGAAGTAGGTTGTCAGCGATCATGCACACACATTTTCCTGTGACCTAGTCAGGCTGTTAAGAATGGCGTATTCGAGCCGTACAGCAAGACTTTCTCTGCTCGCTCGCTCACTCTCTGAATATCCACATTGAGTGTCACTACAGCGGCTTGGTGTAAATTGAGGTCACAGTCACGCTTTGTTTTGTATGCTGCTCAGACTAACTTCTTAATCATCTGCCCCCCTCTCACACACACATTCACGTCCGACTGGTGGCAGTGTGTGTATCAGAGGCGCTGCTTTTGGTGACAGTGAGTGCTGTGTCCCTGCCCGGCCCAGGGCAGGTACCCCACGCTGACGTGTTTCATTGTGTGCATTCCCAGTCCACTATGACCAGTATGCGTTCGCATTATGCCAAGAGAACAAACAAGGGCTGCCTTGCCAACACATGCCACTATGCTCTGTCACAGAAAGAAGCGGCCACAACTGACTGTGTCCAGACCACAGGAATGGTTTGAGTCATAGTGTTTTTGTGAAAAACGTCCAATTAAATAAGCCTCAGTTAGATACGTAATATCATATATCAGTCATTCTTTTTCTAGTCCTGAGCCCCTGAGTGAGGATTTTGTTGGTTCTTCATCTACTTCTTCCTCCGCTTGCAGCCCGTAGAACTACTTACAAGAAAGTTATGAAATTTGGCACATAGGTAGTAGACTGTCTGAATTTTGACCACAGCATTTGGAAATTGAAATCTCTATCTCAAACCCTTTAGTGCCACCAACAGCCCAAAGTTGCCCTTATGTTTATGGTAATAACTTGTTTAATCATAAGGGCTAGATACAAAATTCTGATGGCCATGAATCTCACCTCTTTCTATTCCCATGGGTCATACAAAATACAATGTTATATGCAGAATATATGTTATTATTTCAGCAATCGGTCATTTTAATTTAGGTCAAAAACCTACTTATTCAAACTCGTCCTAGACTGTTTGTCCAATCATCACCAATTTTTACACAGACCACCATTATGCTGGGGAAAAAATATTAAAGCTTTTTGATATCTCAAACCCTTTTTGTGTAACTCATCCACACTTATGAAGGCATGATGCCAAATGAGGCTGAATTTCTTTGGCATATTGATGCCAAACTTTGCATGTTGTTCTCACCACATAATTTAGGAACAGTGCATCCTATTGGTAAAAAATAATAAGAAATCAAATCATCTAACAAATTATGTTTTTTGCCTATTTTCTTTTTTTTTTTCCATTTTGCCTAAAAACGTGCACAATTGTCTACAGTTGCTCATTTTTGTAGTTTGATGTTCCCTGCCATGCTTACTTAGCTCCTAATTTAGTCTTTGTTATGCTTGGCCCCTAAATTGCTGCTTGCAGCTATATTTTTATTTTTATTTCAGTATATAATATATAATCTAAATTAATTTGATTAATTTTAAACAAATATTAGCTATCTGCCTGCAACACCTGATTTGGGTATTGTTTTATACTTTTAATGACACCCAGTGGAGTGTTTTATTATTTGAAGTCATTTTAAATACACATATACTACTGTTCAGAGGTTTGAGATTTTTTAAGTGTTGACTTAAATTGATCAAAAAGGACAGTAAAGACCAAAATAATCTATTTTGAATAAATGCTGTTCTTTTAAATGTTCAATTCATCAAAAGATGCTGACAAATGTATCATGTTTTCCACAAAAATATTAACCAGCACAGCTGTTTTCAATATATATAATAATATATATTTTGTGAGCACCAAATCAGCATATTAGAATGACTAAAGGAATGGCTTGAGTCATACTGTTATTTGTGGAAAATGTCCTATTAAATATGATTCAGCTCGATATGTAAAATCATGTATCTGTCGATACTTTTTCCAGTACCGAGCACCTGAGCCTGAGCCTCAGACCTGTTTGGATGAGGACTTCTGTAGATGAGAGAAAGTTGGGTTGTGTTTGGGTTCCTCTCCTCTCATCTGCTCTCCTCTCCTTCTGTCTGGGATGGTAAATAAGGTTGGGTGTGTGAGAATCTCATTACCAGGACACAAAGCGGCATTTCCTCTGAGGATTGAGTGAGGGAGTGAAGGAGGGAGGAAGGGAGGGGGTGAGCGGGGCGAACGGCCAGGCTCAATCACGACCACGCATGATGGGGAGGGAGAAGGAGGCAGCTGGGTTCCCGCTCAGGCCTTCAATTTCCTCCAGTCCAGCCACTCAAGTGTGTAATTACTGTGGGGTGTCATGAAGGTGCGATTCCTTCTCCTTGTAACACTCCCCCCCTTCTTGCCTGCACCCCCCCCCCCCCAACGGCTCTCAGCTCTCCACGTCCCCTGCACTCACCCCCAGTAAACACCCCCATCTCATTTCTGCCCCAGGTGAGGGCACTAGATCCAAATATGTCTGGTGCTTAGATAGACATCCCAAAGCACACCCTCTCCATATGCTTTGGCGACGTGGCGCCCCTCCAGCTGGTTAGCAGACCACTTTCACTTAAACTTTGTTTATTTGTCATGATTTGCCAGTAATTCTATGTGGCAGTGTCAAAACTTTGCATTAAGCAATAATTGCTTTACCATCTCCACGCCGAACGGCTACTTCTTGTACCGTTTTGTCCTGATCTGAGCTTGTTGACGCAAATACATTATCTATTTTTTTCATATTCAGTATTTTATTTTATTATTAGTGTATAATATACAATTAAAATAATTTGATTGGTTTCAAATAAATTAGCTAAATGCCAGCAACACATGATTTGGCTATTGTCTTGGACTTATAGTGACACTTAGTGGTGTGGAGACAGCAACTCACTATATGTCAAATAAAACAATGTAAATATATGTTTTTATAGGCTACTATAAACGCATATAATAAATATAACCAAAGTTCTCATCTAGTATTGTTTTAAACGCACTACTGTTTAAATGTTTAGGGTCAGTAAATAAAAAAACAAAACTTTTATTCAGCAAGGATGCATTTAAATTGATCAAATGTAACACAACAACAAACACTTTTGCATTGTTACGAAAAAAAAAAAATTCAAATGAATGCTGTTCTTTTACACTTTTTCTTCACAAAAAAAAATCCTAAAATAAAATGTGTCATAGTTAAAAACAAAGCACAAAATTAGCATGTATACAAAAAATAAGTTTACAGATTTATTTATGTGTTATGTTTTACACATTTATATATTTGTTTATGTGTAAAGCCTTTTTATTAACGGAATGCATCTTTAATTATTGTGAATGGTTTTGTCTGTGGGGAAAATAAAATGACAGCCTAATAATAAACAAGCTGATTGGACTGACACCAACTGCCCATATTGGAATGGTTCTCACCAGTTTGTTCCCACAAGTCCTCTGACCCACTGCACTTGCTCTCAAAAATCATCAATCCAGGTTGGCATGCTCAGGCAGGCATAGAAACACATAGTGTCCCATTGCAGCCTCTCCAGCATGAGGCAGCAGACTGGCACTGGCGTGCATATGTGTGTGTGTGAGAGAAAGAGCTTGTTTGAGTTTCTTTGTGCATTGCGGCTGGCTCTGGTGCTTTGAAGCTGCTCAATGACCGCATAAGGCCTTCTCTCAGT
The DNA here is from genome assembly GCA_027422405.1 of Ptychobarbus kaznakovi. Lineage (NCBI taxonomy): Eukaryota > Metazoa > Chordata > Actinopteri > Cypriniformes > Cyprinidae > Ptychobarbus > Ptychobarbus kaznakovi. The sequence goes on from CM049813.1 coordinate 15,069,352, forward strand.
GGGAGGCGGCGAGCGATGCATGCTTGTCATTTGTATACAGCTGTTTCTTTCATCTGTTCCTCCTCCGTCTCTCTTGTAGCCCTCCCCATCCCAACCTGTGCCATCCTACCCCCCCCCCCCCCCCCCTGCCTCCACCTAGCCGTCTGCCCTTTCGCAACTGCAGTGGCATTTACTGACAAAGACCAGAGTGATCATCAGTTTACTGATAAACAGGCTAAACACATAAACACGGCTAGCCTCTGCTCCCTGGCTGCCTTGTACCCAGCATGCAACGCATGGACAGATATGAGGGTTTGAGGTGGGGGTTGTTTGAGGAGCTTTCTCACCATCAGCCCCAAATGCTCTGGCTCAGCTCTCTGTGAGAAACAGGATGCAGGTGCTCTGTAGCTGGTGTCAATTGCTGCTAATTGGTGCAGCAGTGCATAGATAGTAAATAAGAGGACCAGATTCTGTCTGGGTGTTTTTGTGCAGCAGTGTGTTAAAATTGCAGTTAGGGTGTCTATGCAATGTTCGTGCTATTTTTGGCACTGATTCGCCAGTATATTGACCAGTATAGTCATACCTGTCTTTGCCTTGGTGCTTGGTGCTTTTAGCTATTTTTGTTACTTTTAACAACAGTTATTCAATAGGCTGCATGAGAGATGACGGGGTAACACTCCAAGAATGATTTTTACTGGCAGTGTACCCGTTTTTTTTTTACATTTTGTCACAGGTTTGTTTCATTGCATCTAATACATTTAGATTTGTGAAGTTTAAGTTTGCTTTTTTCCATTTGCATTGGGACTGAATGCGTAATTTCTATTGTCATTGTAGAATTTCTAAAGCCAGTCAGGGGATTTTCGATTTCCCAGCATATATATGTGGATCTTGTAGATGATGATATTAACTTTATGCATTTTTGAGCAAAACTATACAAGGTGGAGACTTGTTGGTGTTTAATGGTCTTCTCTGTTGTGGTGAAAACCTTTGGTTGAGGTTCATGTACATAATACAGTTCTGCAGGAAGATAAAAAACCTGGAAACGAGTTAGCCTTTTTGGCACTTCTGGTTCCATTGTCTTCAAGCCAGTGTTTTTTAAATGGGTTTTTGGTCAAATGCCTGAAAAAAGGTCTGTGGTTTTACTTTCTTGTATTTTTGGCATAAAATACATCAGCAATACCCCACTCTTTTTTAAGTTTTTATGTGTCTTAACTGGGATTGGAGCCTCCATCCACAACTGAATTTTGGTCAAGTTAATATTGACCTCATATTGCCGACATGACCATGGCTCTGTGCTTTTGCGAATTAAAAAACTGTGAGTAATCTTATCTTTAAAAAAACAAAACAAAAAATCCATGACCTTAGTAGTCAACATGTAAAATGGAAATCTGCTGTTGGTAGCCTTTGAGTCCCTTCCTGTTACTTTATGTAGGAGTTAAGGCTTTTTAAAAACATTTTTTTAAACAAATTTCATGCCTAAATTCAATCAATACTGACCTATTTCCATTTGATTACTGTGATGGATGTGTGTAATTTTCTCTGTGGTTTTTGCTGTTTAGTCAAACCAGAGTGATGACTTAAATTTGTATCAGCCAGAGGTGATTTAGCACAACAAATAAGAAGATGCTCATCTCAACCCTATTATAAGGTTTTGATTAAAAGTGGACTGCTGGGAATGACTCCTATACGTAATCTGTCTATGGTTATGTCTTTGTCTGATTCACATAAACTGCAAAAAATCAACACCAATTGTGTGTAAATCATGTACTGTATGTTTGAATGATACATATGTGGAATGTGGAAAATGGAAAGTAATTTAGAGAAGTCTGTGAAATTTGCTCTGACATGAGGGAGAGTGATATTGACAGATAATGGCTTTCTTCTCTCTTGATTTGTTCGTTCAGAGGCTTTATTGTTATTATCCTCAAATATCCATTGTCATCTATGCAGTAAACACTGTTTTATGAAATAATTGCTTTATTTTTGTAATCGCTTTTCCATTATCCATGATTTGCTGATTTATTGTTCATGAAGATGTTTATATAAACCATTTATCACTAAATCATTTTTCCAGTCTGTCCTTTCTTTGCAGTGAAACATCATACCAGCATTAGTCTATCCGTGTGTCCTTCACTGAGAGGAAAGTGGGAGTTCTGGGAAGGTGTCACTGCTCCAGATCTTCATCTCTTGTTCCTCCACTCCCACATGTGCACAGGTCACTGGTGACTGTTATTTACACTCTCTCACACTTCCTTTACCTCCCAACATCCTTCCTTCACTCTCTGTCCGTCACTATGATGGAAAGGACACAGGCTTTTAAGTAGATTTGATTTGATTTGTCTACTTGCCCATCACCTAGTCCAAACAATTTTGATTATAGCATACGTCAGTTGCATGCTCTAACCCATCCCACCCCCTTCACTCTGACTCTGTGGTTTGGCCCATTTCGGTATGCCAATATTGCAGTGATTTAGATGCTCCCCTCACTCTCAGTTTGGCAGGATGCTAGGACCACACTGACAAGTCTGAAGGTAAAGAGAGTGGTGTCCATTTTTCTGACAATAACAAGACAAGGTAGCAATCAGAACTTATTTGAGAAGTCACTTTTGAGAAGACAGCAGATGCCATGGTGCCTCTGTTGGTCAGAAGGTGACATCAACACAGACTTTAGAGAGTCTTAAGCTGGCAGAAGAGCTTTCTATGGTCATGTAAATCAAGAAATGCTTTTGTCTGGTAATGTAAAAGTCCACAAGATCAGTTTGGACACGAAATACTTTTTATATGTAAAAATGTTTTACTAATTTATTAGTTGGTTTGTTCTTTCATTTATTATATGTCTGTCAATTTTTACAAATTATTATAATATGTACATTTATATTTTTCCCCTTTGTTGTCAGTCAGACCTCTTTGACCTAAAATATTTACATGAGTACAACCTGAGGTTTTAAAAAGTCAACATGAAATGAAAGTTGCGTTATTGTATATCCATATTTACAGTATGACGTATGTTTGAAATAAATCACTTCTCAACCAAGAATTTTTTTTGTTGATTTTGATTTTGTTCATCAGGAATTGTTTGGATCGTTGGATCATTGTGATTTGCAGTTGCTGCAATCTCATATGAGTGACAGGTTGTCCTGCTTTTGCATTAGAAAAAGGAGAAGAGACATCATTGGAGAAGAGATGCCATTGCAAGAGGGAGGCAAGGTTATTTTGATTATAAATCACAAAGGCACATGATAAAAAAATAATAATAATAACAACAAAAACCAAATAAGAATTGCCAATTTTGATTTCATAGTGACTTAACACATGCACATGTTTAGGGTTCATATATTCATTAATGGTCACTTGACATGCAAGTAAACAAACAAAATAATTCAGCTGTTTGGAAAGTGTGATTTAATTTATTTATTGTAATTTTATGATTTTTAGATTTCAGCAACTCACAAACTGCCTGCAGTTCCCTCATCAACCCACAGGGGTTTGTGAACTTTAATTTAAGAAACCCTGCTTTAGAGGGAACAGTTATGAGATTTGGTCTCTGTTCAGCCTGATTCCCCACCACCTTTCTTGGACTACAGGGGGTTAAAGAAGTATTTTCTGCCGCCTAACCTCATTCTATTTCCTTAATTTCTGAAGTCCACTTGATTGCCCCTGACCAGCAAGGATAAAACCCCATTATTTTCAAGAACGTCAAGATGCATGTGTATAGTTTTGATGTAATTTCTGCGGCCCACCCATTTCCCATTCTGAAACGAATTTGAGATGGAAATGGAACCAAATTTTGGTCTTGAACGCCGAAGGAAATGAAATATTTAACAATGGTAATTTTCTTTACTCAAATTTGCTAAATTGTAGAGGAGCTGGAGCAGCAATTTAATGGGGAGGCAGAGTACAGGAGCCCTCCCAATCAGACACGCTGAGATTTAGTCTTAAGTTGGCCTTTTTCCGCTTTCGAGTGGAGGCAGATGGGCGCTGAAATGGTTTTGAGAGGAAAAGAATGACACAAGCCGAACATGGTCAAGTGAACGTGTCTTACAATCACCAAGCCCTTCAGTCAGAGCCCACACACTCTGCATCTTTTCCTTTTAATGCCTTTATGGCTTTGCATCACTGTATGTTTTGCTGTGTATATGTGCTTTGTCTTTTATGTCTAAGAATAAGGTTCAACAAGAAGCTTTTTTGTTTATTCTTTCAGTAGATATGTTTCCATGTTTCTTGAAGTCATTATGTCCAGCATTATTGTCCATGTGTGTGTGATGAGTCTGCACTTGCTTGGCTTTGTGGCCCTGCTTTGACCCTGTAGGAGGCAGAGAAGGATGATTTGGCTCTCAGAGTTTATGCGTCTTCCTGCGAGGAGCTGAAACTGCATATGGCAAAGGGTAGGCTCTATGTTAAGAGGATTACTAACATGAAAAAGGTAGCCGTCATTTAATTGAAGGCTTACCAGCAGCTGAAAAAGGAAAACAGTCAAACTGAAGGTATATCCCTGCCCGGAACATCCTAAAGGGACCACATGTGACAAACTCTGTGTGTTTCTTCCCTTCCGCGTCTCCTCCAGAAACGTACATCACGCTTTATCTTGGAGTCTCAGCCTCTTTAAAACGTTTACACATTTGGGAATTTTAATCGTGCCTTCAGCTTGTATTTTCCAAAAGCTGTGATCTGACTGCCTTGGCCGAATCTTCTGCATGCAAGGCTGTGTCAGGGTTTGCTGCACACAATTTTGAATATGATAATGGTCTTTTTTTATATATACACTTAAGATCCCAAGTCTGGGGTCAGAAAAACAAAAATTCAAAAAAGAAAATAAATGAATACTTTTATTGAATAAGGACATCATATATTGATGAAGATTGACAGTACATACATTTGTATTACTAAATATATATTCCCTTTGAAATAAATGATGCTCTTTTGAACTTTCTATTCATCAAACAATCCTTAAAAACAATTGTGTCATGGGTTTCCACTAAATATTAAGAATAAAAAACAGTTTTCAACATTGATTATAAGAAATGTTTTTTGAGCACCAAATTATCATATTACAATGATTTCTGAAGGATCATGCGACATGAAGACCATAGGAATGACTGCTGAAAATGCAACTTCATTATCATATAAAAAAATGACATTTTAAAATGTATTAAAATAAAATAGTTATTTTAAATTGTAAAAATGTTTCACAGTATTACTTATTTTAGTATATGTCTGTTTAAATTAAAGCAGCCTTGGTGAGCAAAAAAGATTCTGCCTACAAAAAAAGGCAATCTTGTGACCCCACTAGTGTAGCGCTATACACAAAAGAGCTAAACAAATGTGATGTAGCCTGCGAAATAGCCAGTTTGTTGCCTTGCCATTGATTTTTCCATATTTGCTTTCAAAGTGATTCATCTTTTTAAATGATTTAGTTCAACAAATATAGTTAAATTTTGACTTTAAAGACTTTCTAAAGCACTTTTTAAAATGCACAGTCAAATTAATTTAAAATAGTTTACACAACTGTAGTTAGCATATATACAAGACACTAAATAATAGGCTAATTATGTAACAATAGCAATGCATTCATCTATATTTCCTATGCATTCATCAGGATCACACATGCAGAGTTACGTACACAGATGGTTCAAAAAGGCTTCTTTGTAACCAGCTCATGGAGGTCCAATCAGGGCATGAGTGTCAGATAATAAAGGGTGTGTGGTTGTCTTCTCCTGTTGTTATCATCTGTGTCTGATTCAGAAAGAAGAGTCTGGGTTCTGAGGGCTAGATTAGGTCATCAGCTACCTGCAGTGTCACCATCCCATCATACTACTGCTACGACACTAAAGGAGTCACTCACAGTGATATGAACCATATTATCTCTAGAAGAACACAGCAGGCCATGTCACTGCTCACAGTGCATTTGTCTTCGTATGTGGTCCACTTTGCTGCACTGCTCTACTCAGTGTTGAAGCACTTTTATGGCAAATTCATTTTAGCTTTATTATGTTTCTCTTACACATCCACGTTGATGTTTTCTAAAGACTGGGTGCTGTCCTACAATAGTGCACAACATGAAATTTGAAAAAGCAAAGGTTTAAATGAATAGTCACTCAAAAATTAAAATCCTGCTATTACTTACTCGCCCTCATGAAATGAAACCACACGTGCTGTTAACTTAACCAGAATAAAAACAAACTCCTCGCCTGGAACACCACCATCACCCACTTTTAGGGAGGCTTATTGCCCAGGACATGGAGGCTGAAGGTCAAGTTTGCCCTCGAGAGCATCTTAACCCAGTGCTTTCTTTTCAAATCTGTATTTTTATTAATGTTAGCTATAACACTGAATTACTATGACCCAAAAATAAAGTTATAAAATTAATTGTTTCAGAAGCATTTTGCAAAATATAATGATTTTGTTAGATAATAAATAACATGCAAATATGAATATTCACAACAGGAATGTTTGTTGTATGTGTGTGTGTGTGTGTGTGTGTGTGTGTGTGTGTGTGTGTGTGTGTGTGTGTGTGTGTGTGTGTGTGTGTGTGTGTGTGTGTGTGTGTGTGTGTGTGTGTGTGTGTGTGTGTGTGTGTGTGTGTGTGTGTGTGTGTGTGTGTGTGTGTGTGTGTGTGTGTGTGTACTGTGTATATATATATATAGAGAGAGAGAGAGCGCGCATGCTGGGTAGTAATTTTAGATTACGTAAATCAGATTACGTAATCAGATTCCAAAAAATATGTACTGTACTTGTGAATATATTAAATTACATTTAAAAAAATACTCATAATCATCAGACTACAGTTACTTTTTGATTGATTACATAATACATATTATTCACAAATAGCAATAAATAGCACCTCTTTTCATCTTTTAAATGTTCCTTTCTAAAATAGCCTACCACTACATACATTCAGAAAGTCTTCCAGTTTTGTGGTCATTCAGAATGCATAATTTTATAATGCACAAATTCACATTATTTCTTATGTAATGCAGACATTCCTAAAAAAAATTGTCATCTGAACATCTTTCACCTAATGTATTTACTTGGAGAAACCTGAGATTTTAGAATAAATATTTGAATAATTAAGTATCACATTTGCATGTTAACTGTTCTCTATTGGTTAATGGTCACATGGCATGCAGGTAAACAAACAAATAAAATATTTATTTTTTTTATTTGGAATCAGTAGCGGACTACAATTGCTAAATAATCTACCCAACTCTGATTATATATATGTATATGAACTTTACTTTCTGTAGATCTTTTTCATTTTTTTCCTGTATTTTTTTCAACTATATGCCTGTCTATCTATCAACATTTCTTTTTTTGGAGTAACGTAATATGAGTATATGATAGTCATAAGAAATTGTAATTTTCTTTATTTTTGAGGTCAAGCAATGTAGTACAATACACAAAATTTACTTTCTGTCCCTTTTTTTCAGTTTGTACTTTTCCAAGACACTAGATGAGACAACCGCAATAGGTGATTGTAAGCTACAGCCAGCATGTACATTTGTGTGTGTGTTTGAGGGCTATTGAGTTCAGCTGGCATCACTGCTCTGCGTTACATGTGCTACTCATGCTCTCCTGTGTGGATCTAGATGGATGACAACACTGGCTCATTTTCCCTCTTTAATGCTAGGATTACTGCCTTTCGCCTTCATTTGATTAGAAAACCCAGGGCCTTGATTGCGAAAAGGCCGATTTGTTTTGTGGCCCTCAAAGGTAATCACCAGCATCATTGTGTCCCTCCTTCTGCAATTGTAAGGTCTTCCTGCCGCACACAGAAAAGGTGCTGTCTTCAATTGCCCCTCGCCTCCCTCCCCTCGCCACCCTCTCTCTGAATTAAATCCTATTAAATTAGCCTTCACTCTTCCATGCAGTTGTTTTTGTTTGGCTTGTGTAAAGATTCTAGCTGTGTGTGCCTCCTCCATGAGTGAAAAGTGGATTATGTTTTCCTCCCCTCCTCCACATTTTGTTGCCAATAAGAAGTAAAAGGGTTCGTACACCTCGCACATTTGGCTGGATTTTAAGCGTTGATTGGCTGCCGTCCACATGCGGAGTTTGTTACAGAGAATTTGGCATGCTAATGAAAATTGCAGTGTGTTATTGCTGTAGTGCTGTCAAATCAAGCAAAGAGCCACAGACCCTAATGTGCCAGGGATACCCTGCATATTTAAGCTCAATTGCTGCTGTTCCGACAAGAACCATGGAGCTCGCCTCTTATTCAGCACAGTCCTTCTGGTATCACTGAAGAAAATGGAGGGAGTTGTGCTTCAAGTTACTGAGAAATGTTCCCCATCATTTGTAATCATGCATCACTGTTCCATCAGTCTTTTAGCCATATTCAAGTAAATATACATGCCTTAAAAAATAAAGCACAAAAGTTACTATGGAACAATGTTCAGCTAAATGTTTAGTTAGGCTTCACAACTTCAGTGTAGTCATTTGTCAATTAAAATAAATAAATTAATAAAATAGAATAAAAAGGGAAAACCATTTTATTTTTAAACGATTAGCAACATAATTATTTCATATTTAGTTTACATTTTATTTTAAAATGTGATTACTTATTGCATTTTGTATTGTTGTTGTTGTTGTTGTCGTCATTAATAATCATAATATGTATATTATTATGCAGTATGATGTATTGTTTATTAATTATTTATTATTAACTACTTTATTTCTAAAGTCAAATCTGTATGTGTTTTAATTATTTATTGTTGTTGTTTATCATGTGTTATTTATTCATTTTATGGTTTAACTAATTTATTTCTAAAGTCAAATACTTGATGCACTATTAATTATAGAATCGTTTTGTTAATAATAATAAAAAATATACATCTGTATTTTATGTATTATTTTTATCATTTATTTTATTGTTTCTTTGTTTTAATTATTGAATTAATTTTTTTTAATTATTTATTGTTAATATTATTATTATGTTATTATTCATTTTATTGTTAAACTAATTTTATTTTAATGTCTAATGCTTTATGTATTTATAATTATGATCATTATTATTTAATAATAATAATAATGCATTTTATTAATAATAATGTTTATTATTATTATGTGTTACTATTGTATTAGATTTTTTAAAACTAATCTAAAATAATTTATCTAAATTAAGTACTTGAAAAGCTTTGTTGCAATTTTCTGAAATAGGTGAGTTGTGATTTTCTTGTCATGCGTAACGAATTAGCATGAGTAATGAATGAAAAGTGTCACATTATATATAATTATCTTCACTGCAATGCATATTAGGACAAATAAGACACAAAAATTGTGATGAATCTCAGAGACTCTTTCGGGGGTCTCTGCTAGATCACCTCTTGTATTTACAGTGCTTTATTTGTGCACCGTGTGTTTGCCAATTAGGAACTCACCACTGTTAGACACCCAATTTTCTGCCCTAGCTGGGTAGTTAGCGCTCATATTAGGATGAGTCTCTCTGCGATCACTTTCCAATCTCCTGGTTGGCGGGGTGCCGCATCGGGCTAATTTAAGGGAATTATTGTGATTGTTTCCATAACGCTGATCAGATTATTGCCCAGCAGGGCCCACTTGCCCTGGTACTCTCTCTCTCTCTCTCTCTCTCTCTCTCTCTCTCTCTCTCTCTCTCTCTCTCTCTCTCTCTCTACTTTCTTTTTTAAAGTGACTATTAGTAATGACGATGAAATTAATGTTGAAATGATAGAAAGTGTGTCAGTTATTTTAAAAGTTGTATTCATTTCTTTTGTTCCAATATCACCAGCTTAGTTTTCTGAATTTGTTCTTTCCGATGGAAGATTATAGATGTGTATAAACTAGAGTGACCAGAAGTGAATACAATATACATCATCTACATTTCAAGTAGATATAAATATCAAATCAAATGAAAGCAGTGCTTTGAAACTTATATGCAATAAGGTTCAATTTGAGGGCATACTGTAGGTAGCTCTCTCGATTCTGGTGTTAAAATGCTAATAAAGTCATAGATGACGTCATTCCCTTCCTAATATCATTCTTTCTTATCCTGCCCAAGGCCTTTCCTCGGCCTCAGCGAGTTTGAGTGGCCTCATGTTTTGATCAATGGTGGCTTTTCTCTCCTTCTTGGCCTTCGTTTGCTCCTCCAGAATAGCCTAACTCATTACTGTAATGAACTTTATAATTACTTTGCCTCGCTAAGAGGAATGAGTCCCATTTAATAAGACGTGATTGGCCTTTATTTCATTTACTTGGCCTGGGCGCTCCACTTGTGGCCATTTTCCATCTCAATAAACTCCTTATCCTTCAAACAGTCAATACCGTTCTTGTATCAGAAGGAAGAGACAATCTCCTGGAGTGACAGTTTTGGTCTCTCTTTTTATGGGCTGTTATATATCCTGTGGTGAGTCAAGCCTTCACCAGAAATGGTGCTAATGATGCTCTGTGACTCAAGGCAGTGCATGCAAGTTTTATGACAAAGACACTAGATATTAAAAAAATATTTTTTTTTTTTTTTTTCTCTTGTAATAAAATTGCCTTTGGATTTCTTAGTATAGTTATCACACGTAATTTCAGACAGCCATCGCATTTACAGAATAACACATTTGCATTTGGAAAAAGTAATGTGATTTTGTAATTCTGGTTCTATAAACAGAAAAGTGGCTGTAGCGGGAAGTGGGGAGGAGAGGGAGGATTTCATTTTCTTCCTATTTAGAGTTGCCAGACAGCATTAAATAAGGATGCAGTTGCAGTGCACTGTATTCACCCTCCTTAATTAACACTTACCACAGTAGATATAAGGCAAGCTCATTCTTGTCTCTGTATAATAGAACCATTACGGATGCAGGATTTCTGGACAATGATGCCTTTTCCCGGTCAAAAAGTATTTTTTACGCTTTCTTTTCATGCAACTTGAGCGAGTTATAATACTTCTGTCTTGGGTTTTGGGTGAGAAAGCACAAGGATGTATCGCAGATGTATATCTCAGGGTTGTGTCGTGTCTCAGGCTTTTCCAAAAAACTTAAAATAAAACAAAGATTAAGACAAATGTATATTTTATAGAGTATTAAATATGTTTATTTTTTGTTTTATTTTAATAAAATAGCCTACAGTTAAATGCAATTCAATATTTTATGTTATTAAATGGTTAATAAAGTAGTTTACTGTAGCCTAGAAGCCCCTTCAGCTGGTAATGGAGGTTTTTGGTGATGAAACGTTGGAATATTTGCCATTTTTCTGATTTTTGGTTTCACTCAACTGACCAGGTTTGTGTGCTTATTTGGCATGCAAAAAACGAAATAAAGAAAATGTAACTGTGTTGAGGATTCACATTGTGTTGCTTATGTTGCCTATGTTGCTTCATACAAATATGAAAGTGAATGCTTTTGAGATTTAATTGTGTATTCCATAGTTTCCATCTTCACCTGAGTAACATTGAGACTGATGAAACCTTTCTCCATGCAGTGCTGTAGACTGACCCACAGGTGTCTCTCTTTTTCTTCCCTAGTGCTGCACTGTATCTGTCCTCTCATTCCAGACCACACTCTTCCTCTGAAAATAGAAAAGCTGTATCTTACAAAACACTGAGCCCATCTCTATAGTCATTCAGTGCACAGACCCTTTGGACTACGATATCTGGCGGCGTGAGCCACAAAAAAATACAGGCGGCCATAATAATGTCCCTTGTGCATGAGAGCAATCTTGCACGTTCTCGTGCGCGTCTGCCCACTGATGCGAGCGGCTCTCATTTTCTGGTAAATTGCGAGGCTGTACAGGTGTAATACAACGTCTGGGCGGAGAGCTGAAATTTGGAGGATGTTACAAGAGTATGTTAATGTTTAGCAGTGCATCTTCTCTCTCTGATGGTGATTGCTGTTGCTACTATGTCTGGACACACACAGCTGTATTTACTATAATGTATTCTGCAGACCCAGAGCAAAGTAATGTAGAATTGAACAGGAGATGTCTCTTCATGGCCATCATTAACATTAACCCCAGAAAGCGACAGGGGAAGGCAGAAGGTTAATCCTGTGCACTTTAATGGATCGAGACAGTTATAATAAATAACTGCGTACCTCTGTATCTCAGTTGATTGATGCCCGGGCAGATATTATAGGAAACTAGTTGGCACGAAATGTTATTTTCATTATATGTTTGTGTTTCAGCATTAATTCAACATTATAATTCCACTCTCCTCTGCTTCATCATTCTCCACGATGTGCTGATTGCCAAGCCAATTTAGCTCATCAAAAGCAAAAGAAAGAAATAAACTGGGTAAAATATACTGTACATGTTATTTAATAGACAAAAGCGAATGTTATATTTAAGAGAGAAACACTTTATGATTTGTTTTTTTGAGCAGACTTTTATCGTTTTCTTCTGTGGAACACAAAAGATCAACTCCATACTATGAACATCACTGGGGTCCAAAACAACACTGGTCCCCATTGACTTTCATTGTATGAAGAAAATACAAATTAGAAGATATCTTCTTTTGTGTTCCATTTAGAAATTGGAAGATTTGGTTATTAAATGATGATGGAATTTTAATTTTTTTGCATTTTTTTGCAGAGAGACTCAATAAGGAATCTGTTGAAAGTGTTTCTGGACAAATTATTTCAGCCTCCTCTTTTCCTGCAATAGTACCTAGCACTGCTTTTGCTCAGTTTTTAAATTACAGAGGTGGACAGGGGTGGCAGATTCTGTCCTGCAGCCAGTCAGCTGCTTTGCTCCTGGAAGCTGCCCAGATGCCCTCTGAACACTGGCAAGGTGGCAAAGCCTTCTCATAGGGTGGGAGGAGAGCAGCAGGTTGCCCAGGCTTATCTCAGAAGAGTGGATTTATGCAGGGGGAAGACATTGAGTGCTCCTGATGCATTGCTTTGGCAAGAAGCTCCTCATCTGTCCTATTATGCTTGCCCCCTCCTGCCGTCTCTCCTTCAGAATTCAAGTACCTGTGTCTCCTTTTAGTGAATGCCAGCACCAAACTCAGTGTAGAAGCTGAGAAGCAGGCCAGGTGAGAGATATCAGCAGATCCCAATGTTCTTGCCATCTTTTCCTGCTAATCAGCCCTAAGAAACCTTTTAATCATTCTGACAGCTCTTTTCTGTCCCTGGCACCGGAGCAGGTTTAAGATGGTACAGATGGAGTCTCTGGCTAGGCTGAGGAGATTCTTCAGGAAATGGGATATGCTGCCACTATGGTTCCACCATTGGAAAAAGTGGTCAAACCAAATATTTCCCTTTTTTGTGTTTCACAGAAATCTCTCAGGTACTGTACTGCACACTGAATGCATCATTCTGTATTTTCATCCATCCCCCGGAATTGTAGTTGGACGGTGTAAACAGATGCCAGGTTGTGCCACCAGATTGTGTACATTCATAGAAAGAAATGTATTCGAAGTTCAAAGACATGGCGGTTCTCAACTAGTGTGTGACACTCTTTACACTTTGTTTTTCTAATGCTATAGGCTCCTGGATAAACGACATAATGTATGATTCATAACCTGCTAAACTGGTTAATGTGTGTTACCTGCCATGGTTGATTTTCGCCCACATGTGGAGGGTTGGCGGGTGATAATTTCATACCCTGATCACATTATGAAACCAAATATTTCCCTAACTTCGTGTTTCCAGGTAGCCTTCCATCAGCTAGTTAGAATTGCATTATAGTTATCATTAGAGTTATCTCTATACACTCTAAAAAATAAAATAATAAAAATGTAGCATCAATGGTTCTATAAAGAATCTTTAACATCCATGGAACCTTTCCATTGCACAAAAGGTTCTTTATAGTGGAAAAACTTTCTTTAGATAAATGTAAATGTTCTTTACACCAAGAAAGAAACAATTATTTTAAAAACTAATCTTGGGGAACCCACAATTGATCTTTTTAAGGCATCACTTCTTTTAAAACCTTTATTTTTTTAAGAGTGTAAACTGGTTTTGTGGTCTTAGCTGGTTTTAAATAGTCTCCCAGTCCATGCTGGTCTAGCTGGGCAGCCAGCTGAAAAGTGCCCATAACGTCTGAAAATCTAGCCAACAGAAAGTCCTGACCAGACTGGGAGACCAGGTAAGATCAGAAAATCCATTTGGGCTGGTTTCTTGTTTTCTTTTTTTCAGTAGTGATGACAATGCACTACATTTTTGATCAGGTAGTGAGGAAAGAGAATGTCAAACAAACTCACGAGAAAACTATTTCATGAAGTGATAATTCATATAATACAATATGATTAGTATGGAAACCTATGATAAAAAAATAATACATCATTAAGGTCTGACCTTCAGTAAGAAGACTGTATGAAAACATGCAAATAAGATTGTAAAAATTCTTACGAATTAGCCTCAAATTCACCAAGTTACCATAAGACTTAGTTGGGTGTATTATATTAAACAAATGTCTGATAAATATCCAGTATCATTTACTGGCCAGCTTTTTCTTTTGTTCTTCAAGTTCTGCATATCTGCTAACATTTGCCTGCAGACATATACACACGGCACACAGTTTTGCCCAGAATTGTGGTGCACAGATTTGTAGACGGAGCAAGCAGTGTGTGTTTAGATTTCATTGCCATTCAATGCATCTGTAGACACCAGCAACTGTGTCACACCGACCCTCTAATGCTTTCCACAATGCTGCGTTGTGTCACCACGGAAATTGAAATAATGATAATGTGTCCCTCTGACTGCATCAAAGTATTGCCACTTCAAAAAAAGCCGGGAGGCATGAAATGCAAATGACAATGTGGAGCAGATGGATTGAGTGCCGTTGCCTTGGCCCCAATGAATCTTAAAGGAGGGGCTGGATGTGAAAGTGTGTGTGTGAGACAGGTGACAGGGTGACAGGGTACTGACTATGGGGGTATTTGCAGGTCTTCTGTTTACGCCTTGCACACAGATTGATCATAACTAAAGTTGTGTCATGAGCTGTCCTCGACGCTCTATAGTGTTCAGACTTGACCCTGTCTCTGCAAGTTGTTTATGCTGTCTGTGCTCCTTTGCTTCCATATGGAGCCAGCTGCAATAAGCTAATCAGGCCACTGTTTGACTAACTGGTTTACAGTTTGCTTTTAGCAATGTAGAGCGTGTGTGGAGGGATCAAATGTCCCCTCAAGGGTACTGCAACCTTAAATCACCTACATTGTGGGGATTGCAAAAAAATGTGTTTAATAAGCATACAAAATAATGAAAATGAAGGACCATATAGTTAAGCTCAGTATAAAAACCTCACCATGACAGAAAAACAAATAACATATATGTGTTTCTTTGAATGGTATGCTATTCTTGGGGGGGAGGGGAATAGCAAAATAAGCTTCATAAAGGAACTAAAACATGTATTTTTTTATTGCAATCTTGTCTAAGCTTTTATTTACTGTAAATTCAGCATTTATGTAAAGGATATTTCATCCAAAAATGAAAACTCTGTCATTACTTACTCACCCTTACGTTCTTCCATCACTGTGTGACTTTCTTCTGAATAACAACTTTGGACCCCATGAAATTTCTCTCTCTGGACAAAAATTATTTTCAAAAATAACATTCTGGTGCAACTTCACAAAAAAGACAACATTTTTTTATTAATTAATTAATTTGTTCATTATTTATTTATTTATTTATTACCTTCTTTACCACATTTATTTTCACATTTTATTGTAATATTTCCATCTTGTATTTTCCATAAATAAAGTATGAGATGAGGGCTAGTAAATAATAAGTCTGTATGAGAACATATTAAAGTTATATCATTGCTTTAATATTTGTGAACATTAAATATTGTGAATATTACTTTATTTATTTCTCTATTACTTTTCTATTACTTTCTTTCTTTATATGAGACCAATCCTTTGAACTATTTGGAATAAAATATGTTTAAAGCAAATGTATATGTGGGAATTACATTATAATTGTTTAATATGACTGATTTATTCATTTCAATAACCAGCTTAAGCATAATAGGCATACTCCTTCCATATTTTTACATTTTATTTCATTAATAGTGTTAAAAATATTCTGACTTCACAGCCATGATAAAATTTGTATGCTAAGTGCTGGTGACAAATGTTATCAACTTATAGCTATACAATAAGCCATTGAAAATAAATGTAGAAGATAAATACTGAACACACTCTTTTATTGCTCAAAAGATGCAACTCAGAGAGCATATGCTGTTTAAATGTCATCACGCTAACTTGTTTCTGATTTGTAGAAATGTAGTTTTGCGGTTACTCTTCTGCTTGACAATACAGAATCTTTTGTTTTCAATCTCAAAAATAATGGTGAAATCTTACGTTTCCCTCTGAAACATGTCATTGAAGATCCAGGTCTTGTTTTCTGTAAAACGTGCTCTGTTTTGTTGCAGACATCAAGAGTTTCTGTCTGGCTGAGAATGCGCAATACTCAGTCTTTTCTTGCCTTTAACAACAACGAGAAAACAAATTTGTTTGATTTGTGCGTATATGTGTGTGTGTGTGTGTGTGTGTGTAATTACTGCAGTGTGGGAGATGGAGGCTGATGGGGTTGAAAGTGTGAGTGGTTAAACAGCAGTAGTCTCTGAACCAGCTTGCTGGATGAGGGCTGTAATATATTAAAGGGGAGGCAGAGAGAAACAAATTATCCCGGTGTCTTTGTGTTGTTCTTGTCTCTCTCTCACACTCTTAGTGTTATATATTTTCACACCTCAGTGAATCCTCCCCATGCTTGCTTTCTCTCTCCCCCCTCCACTTCATTTCTCTCATGTGCCCTGCTATGCTTGCTCTCTGTCACTCCTTTTCTCCTGTTCTATCTCTCTCTCTCTCTCTCTCTCTCTCTCTCTCTCTCTCGGTCATGTTACAGCAGCACCAGTAGAAATGATAGGAGGAAGGCGTGAGGTTGTTATTTGCATAGAAATAGCACGACGCCCCAGGCAGCTTGGGAGAAGGACACAGAGATCATTTGTCTAAAATTTTAATGAAAACTTTTGCTGAGGCAGAGATTTTTTTCTTTCTCTTCAGTCTCAACCCCCCCTCCCCGTACAGTCTTCACTACACCCTGCCACCACCTCCCATCTTCTCTTTCCCCCATGTTGAATTAACGTGGCTCGATTTAAAATTAGATGACACATCGCAAACCGCTGCATGCCAGGATGCAATAACATGTACATTTCAATTTGCAGGCTCTAATAGAAGTGCGTGTCGTAGCCGTGCTGAATGGGGAAGCTGTTGCGGTGGGCTGGGACATGCAGTCTTCTCCCCATTGTGTGCGTGTCAAAGCCCAAGCTGGCCGGAGACTTCATCTTTTTTATTCGGATGGCTCTTCGACCAGCTCAGCGTGGGTTCAGAATGAGGACAGATCTGTGGAAAGGAAAACTGTTTCACAGCCTTTGTCACTGGGCCGCAGGGTTCGGTATGCAGACGCACGCACAACTACGACATAACCCAGATAACCTGGCGGCTGCTCTGGGGTCACAGGTTTATTGCGTATTGTTGAAACTTTCTCTCCCCAAAGTTTATTTTGCAGAGCAGTGGATCAATGAAGAGAAAGAACCTCCTCCATTTTTTATTATTTGCTAAAAACATTTGTCCATATACGTTTTTTTCTTTTTTGAGAATGTGGGAATAAGACTGACAGTTAAGGGGCAGAAGTACAAGTCATGTTTTATAGTGGAAATATTATTAAAGATACTAATCCAAGATGTTTCCTCTGAAAACAAATTGGTATCTTTTGTAATTCTGATTCTCAAATGAACAGTTTACTGGAAAACTAATTGAAAAATTATTAATATAAGGATTTTCAGCGTTTTACTGGCTGCACAACATTGGCTGAATGTGTAATCCATTCATAAAAACATAAAAAATGCATACTGTATAAACAGATTCATAGATTGTTATGGAAATAAATACCTTCATAAATAAGGACCATGACATTATCATAATAACATTGACCATACATCCAACTTTGACTCTATAACCTATAAGGTCTGTGTCCTTTGTAACTCAGAGCTTTTTGGAAGTTTTTGAAAAACAGTTGTGTAGTATCCGTACAGATAAACATTACTATGTTTTAAGAGTACAGTATGTCTGAGAGCTTCTTTCTCTAGCAGTGTGATTGTTTTTGTGTATGTGTCATGTTGGGCTGTGACTCCTCTCTCAGAGTGCCCTTGGCATTGTGTGACTTTCTCCCTCTGTGCCAGCAGGGCTGATGCTGGGCATTTGAGTAGTGGCGTGGCTGATATGGTTAGACAGGGCATGGGGCGCTGTGCCAAGACGGTGCCAGCATCTACCTCTGACCTGCTGGCACTTGATCAGCACGCTTGTGCCATCCAGCCTGCTAACACCCCACTGTACGCAGCGGGACCCAACAGCGAGCCCTGTCCTGCTCCACTACTGTATGTAGAGAGGACAATAACAGAGAGACTGAGAGAGAAACAAAGACAAGGAAGAAGGAGAGACTCTGTTGGCACATATCAAACTTTCAGTTGAATTTTAATTTTACATGCAGATTAATTGAATTCATTGTGACTAGTCACAAATATACTGTGCTTCTTAAAATCAGCATAAAATGGAAATTCATTGGAAATGTGTCAATTTTACACATGCATGTGTTAGATATTATTGTGAACAATATATCCAATCATTATTTTAATCAAAATATCATACCTGGGTCTTCCAGTGAAAACAACAGACTTCTCTCTGGTAACGTATGCAGAACTTCTACAAATATTTAGTCCACTTAAATCCCAACCATGCAGGCTCTATCTATCTGTCTTTCTTGATCTATCGATCTATCTAGTAAAAATTAAATTTTCTCCAATGGGCACACATTTTGGTTTTAGGTTTTATGCACAACTTTGATGAAAGGTTTTGATCCAATTCAAATGTTGACTAGTATATTTATTTTCCTCAGTAAAGCCTTTATATGTGCAGTCTTATACCTTTTTGTCTGACTTTTATTTGATTTGTCTAATGCTTTTTGCTTCAAATCACAGTTTGTAAATGTGTGATTTGCAAAAAGCATTACAGGAGTCTGGTCATATTTCTTTTTCATGTTAATGTTAAATACACTATATATATATATATATATATATGCTATTTTTAACATTACAAGTTTTCTGAGACATCGTTATTAAATAGTTCTCACACCTCTGAATTTGAAATCTGCATTTTACCTTGTGTCAGACTCATCGAGCTAATTGACCAGAGGGCTGTCCTTCTCTCTCACACCTCCATCAGGGTGCTGCTGCCTTCCTTGCCTCCTCACACCAAACCTCTTCCTGCTGTGCCCACGAGCATCACAGCACCTCTCAGATACACTAGCATAGTGGCACCTGGGAATAAAGGAGCCTGCCAGGGAGGTAGACTTCATCCACTTGTAGAAATAGCAACAGCTAATCATACAACCACTGTGTGATTAACAGAACAAGACATCCTAAAGGCAAAAGAGAATGAGGGGGTTCATTTCCCCTCTTCTCTGCGTTAGAATATTAATGTGCTTTCTGTGTGTGTATGTGAGTAGATACCTGTGCATCTGCATCTTAGTGTGTGACAGAGTGTGTGTTGTCTCTTCTGGCCCTAGCTCTCTGGTGTCAAGGTGACCGTGCTGGCTGCCACAGGCCCGGGCTGCCCTGACAGCTTTAGGAGCGTGCCGGAGATTTGTAGCCATGCACATAACCAATGGAGGTAATAAAAGAATAAATGATGGTTGAAGAGGTTAAAACAAGGGGTGAGATGGCCACCTCTGCTGCTTTTACCACACATATTCCCTCCATTCAACATCCACACCCCCCTACAGCCACTCTGTCTTTGGCCTCTGCTGCATGGCATGATGGGAAGAGAGGGTTAATGAGCCCTGGAGGCCATGGGGTCAACGCAGGAGTGGAAATGAGTTAGCCATGCTCAGAGCTATCATTCACAGACCTTTCTCACCTCTCTTGCACACACACACACTCACAAGCATTTACTTACTGTACATCACTCAACACAGCGACTTCATTTACAGAGCCTTAGTGAGTTTAAACAGGCTTTGAAGCAATGCTGAAAGGTTGTTTGTGAATATATATTTTTAAAAAGTATTTAAAAATAGTTATTTTTATTATTTTTTTTTTATTCATAATATATAACTATAATTATAACCAGAGACATATTATTTAGAAAGTAAATGGGGTCGGTTTTGATCTTAAATTTGGTTTTGAGTTTTCTGTCCGTGTCATCATAATGTCCTCTATGTAATTTAATGCAAACACTTTATACACTTATTACACTTATTATATTATATTATAATTTCTTGTATTATATTATATTATATATTGATATTTAATTTAATTTTATAATAATATCACAATATATATCATTAAAAATAAAATGTATAGTCTAAATTGTTTGGTAATAATTCCTGTAAGACCAAGTGTAATTTAAACAACAACAACAACAATCAGTTTAGTTCTAATTGTTTGGTAATAAACCAAACGTGTGACAATGTGTAATTTGATGAACAACAACAACAACAATAATAGTAATTATATAACATGGTATAATAAATTATTCTAAGTTTTTATTGTTGTTGGTTGTATACAATAGCCTGATGTCCAGACTTTTTGGTTTCTGTTTCGGGGCTCACATGCATTTTTCAACTCTGTGCATTAGTTGTTGGCTATTATGATATATTTTTCTTTGCTAGGCAAACTTTAGTAAAAGAAGCACATTATATTTTATGGATGTATGGCTTAGACTAATCAGACAACCATCAACTGTTGTCGTGAACAGGCACAGTCAATAGACAGACAAGGACAAATTAAAGGTTTATAACTGAAATAATTATCATATTCATATAATCTACCTTGGTAGGTAATGCATCAACAACAATAATAGTAATAATAACAATTATAATACATTATTATTATTATTCTAATTATTATTGTTGTTGTTGTTGTTATACTAATGCCTGATGTCCAGACTTTTTGGTTTCTGTTTCGGCCACATTTTTTCAACTCTGTGCATTAGTTGTTGGCTATTATGATATATTTTTCTTTGCTAGGCAAACTTTAGTAAAAGAAGCACATTATATTTTATGGATGTATGGCTTAGAGACAATCAGACAACCCAGTTGAACTGTTGTGAACAGGCAAGTCTTTTATAGACAGAAAGGACAGGCAAAATACAGTCTTATACTGTAATTTCATATTCATATCATAACTATAGAAGTAAAGTTTGGTGTAGGAAATGCTTTATCACTGCATCTCTGTGGCTGCCAGCAGGTTCTTTGTCACCTTACCTGTCGATACTCAGGAGGGATGGTGTGTCAAGCTGGGAAGGGTCCCAGTATTAATACACACTGGAGGTTACCCAGCACCCCCCCTGGGCCTTGTGTGCCGGGGCCCCCTGTGACCGCCGGCTTATAGAGTGCTCTTTAATACCCAATCGACAGTATCGATGTCTCCCTCCCGACACAAGGCCCACAGAGCTTGCGGAACCACCCCATGTATGATTTTATTGATCCAGAGCCCTGGGACCCAGGCCCTGTTGACATGCACAGTTTCACTGCTCCATAATGGACAGATTAAGAAGGGGATTACAACACAGGGGGCAGATAGCGGGCCCAGCAGGGCAACACACTACCTCATCTGATGAGCAGATGAACATGTGATATTGTGATCCTCTTGCAAGCATGACTTCCTGTTCGATTAGAACTGTTCTTTTCAATGTTATTTTTGAGGTTTTGATTTATTGATCCAATATAGTCCAGGGAAAATGAGGCGTAATGGGAACAAGCGACAGCCAGACTTAAACCTGTATCATCCATGTGAGCACTATGGATCAACATTACCAAAATGCCATAGCTCTAATAATTAGATAACTTTTTGTAGGTTATATTGTTTGTCTAAACCAACAGAACCAACAAGTAATATTTTAATAGTTTACCCAAAAATGAAAATTGGCCAAAAGCTCTCCAGCCATCCTAATTTTAGATAAGTTTGTTTGCTCATCAGAACAGATTTGAACAGTTAACATCAATTCATGTCTTGTGTCCATTATCAATAATAATGCTTCCTCCGGTGAAAAAGACCAGCCTCTGTTGGCTTCTCTACACAATTAAAGCTCCAATCACAAACAAAACGAATATAACTAATTTCATTGTGATGTGCTAAATTTGTCGTGTTGTGGCTTGTTTCCGTTGTGTTGCGATTGTGTTGGCTTGTTTCTGTTGTCTTGTGGCTTGTTTTCGGTTGTGTTGTGGCTTGTTTCAGTTTGATTGTGTTGCGAGTTGTTTCTGTTGTGTTGTTTTCGGTTGTGTTGTGGCTTGTTTCAGTTTGATTGTGTTGCGAGTTGTTTCTGTTGCGTTGCGTCTTGTGTCCGTTGTGTTGTGCTAATTTTGTTGTGTTGGGACTTGTTTTAATTGTGTTGCAGCTTGTTCCGTTGTGTTGTGACATGTTTCTGTTGTGTTGTGATAATTTCGTTGTATTGGGACTTGTTTTCATTGTGTTGCATCGTTCTGTTATGTTGTGATAATTTTGTTGTGTTGTGCAACTTGTTACCATTGTGTTGCGGCTTGTTTCCGTTGTGTTGTGACTTGTTTCTATTTTGCGGCTTGTTTCAGAATCAGAAGAATCAGAATCAGCTTTATTGCCAGGTATGTTTACACATACGACAAATTTGTTTTCGTGACAGAAGCTACCGCAATGCCACAGAATGACAGTGACAGAACCAAAAAAACACAGATAATAAAAAGAAGGATTAAAAAGAACAAGTAAATAAAATAACAGTAAATAAACAGTTTCTGTTGTGTTGCTGTATTTTGTTGTGTTGCAGCTTGTTTCCATTGTGTTCTGCTAATTTAATTTTGTTGCGAATTGTTTCCTCTGTGTTCGTTGTTTATGCATCTTTTGTGATGAAGAAACAAACTCATCTACATCTTGGATGGCCTGAGGGTGAATACTTTTGAAAACTATTCTTTTAAATCTACTGTTTTATGAATACTGCCTATTCAGACATACTAACTCAATTTTTGAAATGCTGTGTAGTAGAAGTCGGGATATTCA
Organism: Ptychobarbus kaznakovi; assembly: GCA_027422405.1. Classification (NCBI taxonomy): domain Eukaryota; kingdom Metazoa; phylum Chordata; class Actinopteri; order Cypriniformes; family Cyprinidae; genus Ptychobarbus; species Ptychobarbus kaznakovi. The sequence continues at coordinate 15,092,290 of CM049813.1, forward strand.
GACATAGGGAGTGTCTTTATGGTGCTACATGGGTTGGTGGCTTGTAAGTCTGTCTCCAGAGGTCTGCCTCTATACCACATACTATTTGTTCAATTTCAAGCACCAGCACACCTGGTTGCTTTCAGTAACTGATGACGTAAGATCTCTAATTACCTGATGCAGGTCTATAGTATGTAGAACGTTGATGTGAGCTCCCTAAGGTTTGGGTTGGATTTGCTGATCCAAAATAGCTTGCTGAGTTAACACTGACGAGAGAAAGGCATAGTTTTAAACTTGACACCAGCCTTGATTCTAAGCTACAACAGTGTTTTATGCCACTTTAAAATAATTAAAGACATGAAGCATTCAACAAAAAAGTCTTAATGTTTTGTGAATAATCTCATATAGGCCTTTAGTCATTATTTTACTTAAATTGTGTTACATTAAGCATTTGTAACATGAAATATTTTACAAAAATGTCCACTTTACTGTTCCTCATGACTTTATTTCTCATAATTTGACTTTTTACTGACTTTGCTAAATTATACAAATAGTAAAAATCTTTCTAAATTTATTTTGTAATACTACAATCTTGTAATGTTACCTTATTCTCATAAGTTTAATTTAATTTAAACTAATAATGCTGTAACTTCTTTAGGATTTTATTCTCAAAATATTATTCAAATAAATAATTATAAAATCTTAAAATTCTACAACTTCAAATTTACACATATGTTATGTAATCCCATATTTTTTAAACTTTTTGTCATTTTTACTTTACCAATTTACCAAAATGCTTCAAATTTATTCCCATGATTTATATTTTATTCTCAAAATATTACTAAATTAATTTCTCAATACTACAACTTTAATCTTGTAATGTGACTTTATTCTCATATTTTTAATTTTATTTAATTTCATAATGCTAAACTTTTTTCACATTATTTTTACTTTATTAAAATATTACCACTTTAATCTGAAAAGGCTACAAATATATCATTATGATTTAGATTTTATTCTCATAATATTACTAAATTACTAAATCATCCAAGTGGATGCTGCACACTGGTGGTGGTTGAGGAGAGACCCCCCCACATGATTGTAAAGCACTTTGGGTGTACAACAATACACAATAAAGCACTATATAAATGCATAATTCATTCATTCATTCATTCATTCAATTAATATCGTAATACTGCAACTTTAAGCTCATGTAGCTAATTTTTATTTTATTCTTAAAATATTACTAGAAGTAGGCTCATAATGCTATTATTTTTTTCTCAAACTATATTGCTATGGTACTTTGTTCTTGTAATATTGCAACTTTATTCTCTATTTTTTTCTTTAGTTATTTTCATTTGATTTTGGTGCTAATCTGCCGTCATTTAAAGCAGCTATCTTTGAAACAGTTTTGGAGCTGTGTTGAAGCTGTTGTCCTTGTCTTATAAATGCATTGGTTTGGATTGGCATGGTATCAACTCTCATGCTCTCAGGTCATGAGTTGAGCTGGAAAGTTTGGACTTAACTCTAGGTATGATTGATTGGCTGTGCTGATGGTGTGTAGCTCCCCACCGCTGCAGGCATATGGAGGCTGCATGTCCGCTGTGCTCTCAGGGCGACACTGAGAGGGCGCAGGGGCACTAATACCACCATCACACACCCCCACCCCAATGACCCCACCAGAGAGTGTCACCCTTCTGCTTTAAAGCCTGTGTGGCATCTCTGCGTCTCACAACGTCCATCAATAATCTCAGTGCCACCAAGAAAGAAAAAAAAACTGCATAGTTCATCCAAAAATGACAATAATGTAATTGTCTTACCTTCATGTCATTCCAAACATGACTTTTCTTTTCCTTGGAAAACAAAAGAAGATACTAGGAAAAATATATTGGCGTTTTGGGGTTTATTTCTGTCAATAAAATGAAAGTAAATAGGGTCCAAAACATTTTTTTTACTTACAACTTTAAACTTGTTTCCAACTGTACTTAAAAAAAAAACTATTTTTTTACTTTAAAATATTACTTTAATTTAATATTGCCAAAAATTCTCATAATTTAGATTTTATTCTCAAAATATTACTAAATGTCTTCAATTTGGTAATGCTACTTTATTTTCTTAATTTTGATTCATTTAAAATCCTAATCCTGATATTTTTATTTATAATTTTTACTTTCAAAATATTGCCGCTTTTATTTCATAATGCTTCAAATTTATTCTCATGATTTAGATTTTATTCTCAATATATTACTACTTTATTCTTGCAATGTTACAACTTTAATCTCTGTTTTTTTTATTATTTTTTTTTAATGTGGGGGTAATCTGCCATCATTTAAAAAAACTGTTTTTGCAATCCTGTTTTCATTATCTTATAAATGCATTTGCTTGGATTGGCATGGCATGGGCATCAGCAGTCATACAGTTTTAGAACGACTTGAGGGTGACAGAATTTTTTGGATTAGTATAAGGGATGAACTATCCTTTTAAATGATCTCTTAAGGTTCCAGTAAAAAGCCCAAGTCTCAATCACCATTGTGCAAATGCGTGTACCCTTGCCAATCGCCTGTGCCAAAGACCCTAATAAGTGTCTGCTGGAATTTGTGCCTACTAAGGTACCTTGCAACTTACGGCGGATGCTGGCAAAGCGCCCTGGTCATGATGCTGTCCCGCAGCTCAACCGGCCCCACTGCCCATTCATCACTCTCCATTCAGGGCCTTGCGCCCTCCTGGCCCTTGCATTTTTACCATGCCATTAAAATGCTTGTCAGCTCATTCAAGGATAGCAAATTGTTGCAAACAAAAGGATTCAGAATTTGGCTTACACAGGGAGAAAAAGTGCCGCTTCAGACCGACTCGCTTCTGGGATCTGTGAGCATTCCAGCCACTAAATGCATGAATCTAAACTCTTAGGGTTGCAGCGTAGATCCAAGGACACGGGCGCAGGAGAATGAGAACAATACAGCGTCCATCTGAATGACCTTCAGTAACGGTCAGTCCTCTCAGCATGCCTTCATATTGTTTTATGATGAGGGGGAAAATCAGCCATGGTCAAGGATTTAGACTCACATGCACATTCTTTCACAATGGCCCTCGTACACTCATAATCATGATGTATGTGGTCTTCGCAGGCTGCATTTAACACCTAAAATCCTCAGCTCAAATTAGTTTTCTGTGTTTTCAAGGATATAGCCCCTATTTTTTTTAAACCATAATTTTTATTATTTCTACTCAATTTTACCCATCATCCATATCGCCTATCAGACAAATGCTGCAGCAGCATCTTCCTAAATGGAGTGACTTCATATTTTAATTTAGTGTTTGCTGTTAAAAGTGGGCGCGAGGGAGAGAGTAAGAAGAAGGGGGAAAAGTATAAAGGTGATGATTTGTGGCGATAAGTTCGAGCGCAGATCCGCGAGGTTAAAAGTTAAAGTAATTCATTACAGCAGATAGTGGTGTGATATTTTTCATTCTGACGCCCGGCACGCGCCGCCCAATCACGGCCATCAGCCTGGAATCCGGATGCAGAGATAATGGCAGAATTGATGGTCATATTTTACAGTGGGTCATGGCAGAGCAGAGTGTTGAACATTGTAATTACAAGTTTGGTGGAGGGGAGAGATGTGGAGAGAGGTGTGTGGGGGGAATGAGAGGTCTTTGTCTGGCCTTAGACAAGCAGGCAGCTTAATTGAATGGTAACCTCTGGAAGTGTTGTGCTAACGCAGCCGTGAGAGAAAGAGGTAGAGAGAGAGATGAGAAGTGCTGAGCGTGGCTTTCGAGGTGCTCACTCGTCTGTGCCCATGTGTCTGATAAAGCACTGGCCTGCTCTGCACAGCAGCACTGCATGCACAAGACTTGGTTGTTCATGCATTACATACATATTCATTGGACAAAGTTTTGAGGTGTTTGGAGATTGTGTAGTTTATATAAAAATATAAAAACAAATTGCGTATTAAATCAGTATTACAACCCGAATTCCAGAAATTCCGGTTGTTTTTAAGGTATTCCACAATCTTTTTACGCACTCTTTCACAGATTGGAGAGCCTCTGCCTATCTCTACTTCGGAGAGACTCTGCTTCTCTAAGACATCCCTTTTATAGCTAATCATGTTACAGACCTGATGTCAATTAACTTAATAAGCTAGATGTTCTCCCAGCTGAATCTTTTCAAAATGTCTTGCTCTTTCAGCCCTTTGTTGCCCCCGTGCCAACTTTTTTGAGACCTGTAGCAGGCACTTATTTAGTGGATACAAGTGTAACATTTCTCAGTTTAAACATTTGTTATATTCTCCATGTTCTATTGTGAATAGAATATTGGCTCATGATTTGAAATTCTTTTAGTTTTCATTTTATTCACATTTTAAAAACGTACCAACATTTCCGGAATTCGGGTTGTGAAATTGATTCAATGTTATTTAGATTTTTAGCATATATTTTGGGGTTTAGGTCTATGTCTTTGTTACCAGTTCCCTCCTAGGCAACATTTTTAAATAAATAGTTAACCCAAAAATGAAAATTTTGTCATCATATACTCACCCTCATGTTGTTCCAATGTGAATTTATTTCTTCTGTTGAACACAAAATAAGATATTTTGAAGAACCTTGGTAACCAAACAGTTGCTGGTAGCCATTGACTTTCCTTAGAATGTTTTTCCATACTATGGAAGTCAATAGATCCCAATGACTGTTTGGTTATCAACATTCTTTGAAATGTCTTATCTTGTGTTCAACAAAAGAGAGAAAGGTATACAACTTGAGGATGAATAAATCATGACAAAATTTACCATAACACTTTAGATTAGGGAACGCTATTCACTATTGACTAGTTGCTTATTAGCATGCATATTATTAGAATATTGGCTGTTTATTAGTACTTATAAAGTGCCCAATAATGCCTTATTCTGCATGTTCATATTCTAGATCGCTTATCCCTTAATCAAACCACATAAACATACCTAGTACAACAACTACCTTACTTACTATCAATAAATAATAATTAAGAGTTTATCGAGGGAAAACTCTTATTTAATAGTTAATATGTGTTCCCTAATGTAACATGTTACAATGTTACTTGTTTTTGTTGGTTCTTTAAATGAATTGGTCAAAAAAATTGTAAATTCAGGTTTGAGTTATTCTAATGAATCCTTCACTGATAGATAGATAGATAGATAGATAGATAGATAGATAGATAGATAGATAGATAGATAGATAGATAGATAGATAGATAGATAGATAGATAGATAGATAGATAGATAGATAGATAGATAGATAGATAGATAGATAGATAGATAGATAGATCTTAACAACCCAAACACCCACATATATACGTATGAGAGTATTACTAATGAAAATGAATAATATAAAAGTACTGGACATACTTTTCCTCCTCCTCTCATATACTGTATATATATGTTTTTTTAAAGAGATGAATGGCGGCACTCTTTTTAAAGGAATTGATGAAGACCAGAGTATGTACTTCTCTTCTTCCTTCTTTATTTCTTCTCTTTCTTTAGCCTAAACACCAAATACTCACAGCCAGAGATGAAATGACCCTGTAAAGCTTGGTCTCCCACTCCACTGTCCCCTGACACCACCTCATCTGCCCCACAACCCCTCACTTGGACACCAGTGACCTTTTGCCCCTCGCATAATAATCAGACTGCTGGCCTGGACTCCACAAACAACGGCCCTCAATGTCCTCATATCCACTCGTCTCTCTCGTTCTTTCTCTCTATGGGTTTTCTACTTGTCCCTCGCTCCTATTTTCTACTCTCAATCAAACGGAATGGATTGCAGACTCATCATAGCCCTCGTTTTAGAGTCTTCCTCTCTTTCATTTTCTTCATCTCCTGTCTCTCCATTTTTTCCCCTTTATCCCATAATCTATTTCTTTCTCTCTCGGACAGTTTCTTTTCCAATGTTCTGCCGTAATAGCAGAAGGGAGAGCCTGCAGTTATAGCAACAGGGACAATTTAGTTCTGTATGGGATATTTCTGTGTGTGTGTGTGTGTGTGTGTGTGTGTGTGTGTGTGTGTGTGTGTGTGTGTGTGTGTGTGTGTGTGTGTGTGTGTGTGTGTGTGTGTGTGTGTGTGTGTGTGTGTGTGTGTGTGTGTGTGTGTGTGTGTGTGTGTGTGTGTGTGTGTGTGTGTGTGTCATGTACACATACATAGACACTGTCCCGGCTCAGCACAAACACTTCACTGGTCTTGATGAGCCAATTTCATTTCATCTCCGGATACTCATTTCCCTTTAATGAAAAACACAACAATTACCTCAATGCTCTGAATAGTCCTCAGAATTGCTTGAGGTAATGATTTTTTTTATGGGTAAGGCAGAGATGGACTCTGTATCTTCCTTTCTTTAGTTTTGTAAAGCACTGGTTAGGACAACTGGATTTAAACTTAAATATCATAGACAAAAGTTTTTGTTACTTAATTTAAAACTATAGAAGCAGACTCGGTGCCCTGCTCACTCGATGCTACCTTGTAAGTGAACAGTTTAGCCCTACACAGGCAGCAGCTGTTATACATAAGTTATAAAAATGCAAATGTAGTAGAAAAAAACAACAACAGAACATTCAAAATGTATTAATTAAATGTACAAAATGTATACATTTTTAATTAGATTTGTCTTTATATATAAAATGACGTTACATGAATTAATACATTTTAGTTAGCCATTACCCTAGTCTTCAGTGTCACATGATCCTTCAGAAATAATGCTGATATGGTGGTGAAGAAACATTTTTCAATATTAAGTTGAAAACTGTTGTGCTGCTGATTATTTTTTCAGGATTATTTGATAAATACAAAGTTCAAAAGAACATTATTTATTTGAAATTGTATCATTATAAATGTTTTGTTGTCTCTTTTGGTCATTGTAATGTTTCCTTAAATTAAATTAAGTTAAGTTAAGTTAAAATGAAATTAAATTAAATGAAAGTAAATTAAATTAAAACCATACATACCCTCTTTTGAACGTTTGCACATAATTTGACATTCATTTATAATCAACATTACTGTCACTTTGCCCTCCTTTTTTAGATTTTTTTTTGTAGCTGAGGTTGTTACTGTGCATTCTAGGATAACATTTTTCGTAAAAGATACACACTGTGCTTCCTTTGAATTAGGCGCAAATGTGGTATAATTATGAACTGCCTTTGCATTAGGATTGCACCTAATGACACTTTAAAGTGCTTCTTATGCAGTCAGGTCATAGGGTTCTAGAAATGAGCTAATCATATTGTCTTTTGTTTGTCATCTTAAGGTTTGCTAAAATAATCCATGATGTGTTGCCATGGAAACCAGATTTGTTGATGCCTCAGTCATCAGTCTCGGCTGACCCTGCTAACCTGGCTGCAGGGCCCACGCTAATGTTCACCCAACACCCCCCTTTGTAATGCACTGCAACTTTGCATCACTGTAATGCACCCGAAGACCCTCTGACTTCAGTTTGACCTTTTCCTCTTGTGGGTATAGAAGCAGCCTGCTCAGGTGCTGAAGATTTGTCTTGTTTTTGTTTTCAGACTCATAGTTTTAGCAGTCTTAGGCCATCTTCAGAGGTCTTTGTAGGTTGAGGTTAAGCATAAATTATACTTTGCATGAATATAGTACAAAATAATACCGAACGTTTTCTTTTTCTGTCACAGTAAATATTATATGAGTGTTTTTACTTATACTTTTTACTTATATACTAGGATTGCGAAAAAAATTTGCGACATGTCTAAATTAAATTAAGTAAACATCAAAAATAGAAATTAAAAAGCATCTAAAGTAAAATGTTAAATAAAATGTTCGATAAAATACCAGACTGGGTAACATTTTTTAAGGAGTCTATATGCTCCCCAAGGCAACATTTATTTGTTCAAAAACACAGTATAAACATTAATATTGTGAAAAGATTAAAGTTTAAAATAACTACTTTCTATTGTATTGTATTTTAAAATGAAATAGAATTTAATACATTTTCAGCAGCCATTACTCCAGTCTTGCATAATATTAATAATGCTGCTTAATATTGTTATAGCAACCTTGCTTGCACAGCTAAATTTGTCACATGTGTAAAGCCAGTATACAAATCTGATTTGTAATTTTCTAGCAGTAAACATAAAATAAACAAAAAATGCTTGAAAAAACATCTTAAAATCTAAAATAATATGTAAAAGTAGATATCAGATTGCTGTGTTGCAAGCAGCATTGTTGCATATTTAGCATAAATTAAGCTCACAATAAAATAAAATTAATAATCACTCAAAATTAAATTAAAATTAACCACCAAATAAAAATAAAAATAAAAACATAATAAAATATGGCTCACCACAGTGTACCACATTCAAGGAATGTTTTCTTGCTCTTTTTCTCTCTCCTTCGTTTCTTATGCATTTTGGACAGTGGTGTGACGGCGGCAGAGAGAGAGTCAGTATGTGAGTGTGTGAGTGTGTGTGTGTGTGTGTGTGTGTGTGTGTGTGTGTGTGTGTGTGTGTGTGTGTGTGTGTGTGTGTGTGTGTGTGTGTGTGTGTGTGTGTGTGTGTGTGTGTGTGTGTGTGTGTGTGTGTGTGTGTGTGTGTGTGTGTGTGTGTGTGTGTGTGTGTGTGTGTTTTGAGTCAGCTTGTCAAACATGCCACTGTTTAATTAATTTTGTTTGTCCTGTGCGGCTTTTGATAGTCACGGGCTGCCGGGTCTCCCCGTTGTGTAAAAAAGACAGAATGAAGGTAGAACTGTTGCATACTGGGAATAGGCCTGTCTGCAGGGTCACGGCCCTCGTAGTGCAGCAAACAACCCACAGAGTGAGAGTTCACGTCATGAAACTGTCTCACATACATCACATAAAACATTTGATTCCAAAACATGAGTATGAAAAGCTTTAGCATAATTTGTTTGCAGATGCATCTTGGATTGATATGTTGATACTTGCCACTATATGTGTGCGCGCACATTTTGCTGTGTGATTTTATATGAGTGCAAGCACGCATGACCGTGTGCATCCTGAAGTGCATATTTGTGCTTTATGATGCAGCGCTGAATTGTTTGTTGGTGTGGTTGTAGCATGTTTTCACTCAGTGAATGCAGGTGCACTTTGTGTGTGTGTGTGTTTGCAAGCCACATTGCATTCTGTTTGTGTGTGTTTTGTGCACTGTGTGGGTATTTGAATGAAGACTACAAGATCTGGTTTCTCTGGCGCTGTTTGATTATTCATAGAAAATTGTATTGGGGGGGCTTGTGAAAGTGGGGAGGGGAGGTGTGGGGTAAATAAATAATAAACAATCACAGCACCCCTCGCTGCACACACCATGAGGAGCCAATCGCTGTGTCGGCCAAACGACTTGGAAATTGTGTGTAATGAGTAGGAAAAGATTAGACGCAGCTCTTGCTAGCCTGTAAATTGACATTAGTAAAAGAAAACTCTTTACCAGGCGGGCTCGGAGCGCTAAATTAGTCCATAAGAAGAGAGAGTAAAGGGAAATAAGGGAAAAACAAACATGCAAAAAAGAGTGTGCAATTTAGGTGCAATGTGTCCTGGCTTGTCTTGATTTTACTTCCATCTTGTTATGAAGTTATACGGAATAATGCAGAATCAGATTAGCCGTGGAGAGAAGCAGATTGCTGTGTTGTTTTGGCATGGTGTTATTTGTGAGGTCCGCCTCAGCCTGTGACCCAAACGGAGGAGAAGTCATGCATGAAATGCAGTGGAAATGAACACCCAGATCCCTGCATGGCGCCGCTGCTAGTGCATTAAACTGAGCACTGCTGCTCCACCGCTGCACAGGTGCTCTGCTCACAGCGTCATGGTGCATTGACTTCCTCTCTCATTGTTTTCTATATCCAGTGACTGACTAAAAGCATTTATAGAGAGAGAGAGAGATACAGTAAGCTCTGTTTCAAAACCTAGTGAACTTTGCTGTCTACTGCCAACATAGGCAGCATTATTAAAATGTAACCTAATAACTGAATGATTTGGATCACTCTAAATCAGTAGAAACTTATATAAATCAGGAAAAGCTCACAACTTCAACTCAGAATTGGTTTTAATACATTTTGGAATTAGCTTGCATAATAATTCATTTTTAATTCATTACACAGCTATGTTTTTTTAATGTTTTGATCTCTTATGCTCACCAAGCCTGCATTTATTTGATCAAAAATACAGTAAAATTTAAAATAACAGTTTTCTATCATTTTTACATATATTAAGTATATATTTCACGTAATTTATTTCTATGATGCCAAAGCTTAATTTTCAGCAGACATTACTCCAGTCTTCAGTGTCACATGATCTTTAAAAAATCATTCTAATATGCTGATTTGGTGCCAGTTTTTTCTTATTATCAATGTTGGAAACGGTTGTGCTGCTTAATAGTGTTGTGGAAACTATGATCATTTACTCAGGATTCTTTGATGAAAAATGAAAACATTGTATTTTAATTCATTGCTACGAAGCCTTTTGTATACAATTACAATATATATTGCAGAGATTAAATATTATCTGTGAAGGCAGGAAAGACTGAAACAGGATGCTAGTCAGTACACTGAGAAGTTTACAATAAAATACAAATAAAGTTCATGTTTATTATTTACAGAATTTTACATTTATTATCATATCACCATACGTTATAAAGACTGGCCAAAAAACATGAGGTTAAATATTTACTTGTAAGTAAATATTTTTCAGATATTATTTCACTTATTTCAGATATTTTCAGATATTAATCACTTCTTCTGGCTTTAATGTAATGACAACATAACATGTCATTATTTAATAAAAAAACAACATGTTGTCTTCACACTTTATTTCAAGATTTCATAACGTTCATCAGACCATTCCTGGTAGAGAAACAATAAGGTTTCGAAAGGGTTAACGTGTGCCGTTTGGAGCGGGTGGACTGTGAGAGAAATTGTGTGTAAAATGTTGAAGATTTGAGCTGTGAGGAGGAACGAAGCTCCAGGGCATACGCTTTGCTACAGTCATTACCGTTTCCACACTGGGCTCTGTCGTTACTGAAAATTCTGTTTGCTTTAATCTCTTGAAAGCGACTACGCCAGCAGCAACTCTGGTAATGAATGCTATGACAGACTATGTGAGGCCGAGGCTTCTCGCAGTGAAAGAAGTAGGCACAAGCAGCGAAGATGGTCAAAACTCCCTCCCTTTCCATTTTCCTCGTCTTTCTAAAGGGCCGTGTTGTGGGACTGCTGAAAAGGGTTTATGTTTTCCAGAGCAGTTGAAGGAGTAAACATCCACTGATCCCAGAGTCCCGTCGCCACCCACAGCAATTCTTGTATCTAGGCAGTCGGAATAATAACAGTTTTCATAATGGCGATAATAGCAGACGATTACAAAAGATAGAGGAGGAAAAACATGGGGTGGGGATGGGGGGGGCAGAGAGAGTATAGATTTCACTTGTGTCGTGCAACACAAAGGATTGCATAATTTGGATCCTTTCTTCCTCTCTCCATTTACCTCTATCTCTCCGTTCTCCCTCGTTTTCTCTCTCTCTTACAACCCTCCCCAACTCTTTCTGGCTAATTTAAAATTTGTCAAACCAGGGCGTCTTCTGGATCGCTGGCCTTTGATATTTTGCTCACTCCATTTGCTACAAACAAGCCGCAGGCCCTGGTTCCTGCTGACTGCTGCAGAAGAGCGTCGGCTCCATTTATCTTGCCCCGGCCGCTGAATGCTTACTCATTAGAGAGGGCCTCACCAGGTTAACCCTCCCATCTCCAACAGCATCCCGCTAGCATCTCCCCCAACAAACACTATCATTATGAAGACACATACACACACATGCACACAAACAGTCCACTGGTAACCACACTCCTAGAGGCAAGCAAAGGTCTCTAAATGGACATGCTACGACTTATTTAGATTAGTTCAGCAGTGCTCAGCGTGCCACTGAGAGTCGAACTGAGAAGCGCTGGTGAGGATACTAGTTGTTTGTGTTAATGGCAGATCCTTTTTTCCGCTGAAGTTGAGTATGTGTTTGTCCTTGGTAAATAACAATGCTTTACTTTTGTATTATGAAATTGCAAAACCAAAAGGTTTTATTTTTTTAATTTTTTTTACGGGCAACACAATTAACAAAACAGTATTTATTCATCTTAAATACAACATTTAATAATACAATTTAAAAATAGTTTCTGTTAAAATTAGTTAATGCACTGTGAACTAACAAATGAACAATGGAAAAAAAAAACATTAACTTAGATTAATATATTCCTCAATTTCTAGTTCATCTTTGGCAAAGGCATTAACTATGTTAACAAATGAGAACGTATTGTAAACTGTGACCCTTCTGTTAAATGTCGACTTCTGTAATGTGACATTTTTGAGCGAAACCTCTGGATTTGATTGGATGAGGGACCCAGTTGATGGTGGCTGTGAAGGTCAAATACAACATTGTAGAATTGTAAGCAGCGTCCTTCAATATGGTTCTTTAAAATCAAAGCAATATGAATAGTTGAAATGAATGAGTGATGTAGCTAATTTAGAAAAATAGGAAAGACAGCACTTACATTTAACTTCTGGTTATATATTCACTATATAATTGTGTATGTGACAAATATAAATCTTGATGTGTCATGTAAAACTAAACCAGGAATAGTGTTGTTTTTATTTCACATTCTCTTCAAAACAGTAATCTGACTTGATTATCTGTTTATATTTCACAACGTCTTCTATATTCATATGAATTGATGCAAAGAATTCATGAGCGCTTTGCTGAATTAAAAAAAAAGATTCTGAAAATTATTATTATTAAATATTTATTTATGATCTTACTGTAAACTAGCAGGTACTGATAAGTATTGACTTATACAGAACATTTATTTAGAAAGGAAAACAATTAATATAGTACTTTTTATTTAATAATAATCTAGACAGGCATCATGCGTCATTAAAACTAGGCCAGGAATTTAGAAAGGAAAACAACAACTTTTTAAAATAACATTTATTTTTTACTTTAATATATTGACAGGCATTGATGCGTCATGTCAAACTAGGCCAGGAATAGGGTTGTTTTTATTTCATGTTCTCTTCAAAACAGTAATTTGACTTGATTATCTGTTTGGCTTTCAAAACATCTTCTGTATAATATGAATTAATGTAAAGAGTTTATGAGCACTTTGCAGTATGTAATTCTGCATACACAGTAGTATATGCGACAGTATCTTTGTGTGTGTGTGTACTTGTTTTTGCAACACTGTGGGGACCAAATTTGCCCAGAAGGATAGTAAATCCTGACATTTTTGACCAAACTGCGGTCCCCACAAGGGGAAAAATATGATTAAAAATAGTAAATTATGTTTATCTGAAAGTGCAACAATCTAAACAGGTTTTCTGTAAGGCATATGTTTAGGTTTAGGGTGTTAGGGGATATAAAATATTGTAATATCAGTATAAAAGTAATAGAAGTCTATGGAATGTCCTCACAATTCACAGAAACAAACGTGTGTGTGTGTGTGTGTGTGTGTGTGTGTGTGTGTGTGTGTGTGTGTGTGTGTGTGTGTGTGTGTGTGTGTGTGTGTGTGTGTGTGTGTGTGTGTGTGGCTTGAACTGGCTCATCTCATCCCTGTGGTGTCTGTAACCCTTTAGAGGCCCTTCCCCGGGGAAACGTGTCAATCTCGTCGTCCGCAGATCAATCAGCGGCTGATTATGCTCTTCATTCTCCAGCAATTGATTTTATTCTCAGCTGAAAATAGGCATCTGCTGTCAGGACTGTGTGTACGGTGGACTGTGTGCGGGCTGACGGATTGCTTTTGACAGAGATCAATCTCACAGCTGATGGGCCAGGGATTCTGGGAGCTGACAGCCTGCTCCGCATAACAGCGAGGAGGCTTATCGACACCAATGCTGATAGCAAACATACACACACACACACGGTTACTGATAGTACACTCTTTCTCTTTCCCCTTCATTTTCCTCACCTCTCTATCTCGCACACATGCTCTTGCAATGTCTGAATTTAGTACACACAGTCTAATCATGTGTATAGTGTCCATACCATAAAGCACAGCTTGTTGACAAAATTGGCCCACAGAAAGTGAGAGAGCAGAGTTTTGTGTGACAGTATGGCTGTGTGTTGTTTCCAGCTCATCTGGGCCCCAGCGGGGCCACGTGAAGGACTACCTCCAACTAGAAGATCTCCCCAATGAAGGGCCCTCTCCCTGCCTCTTAATTCATAATTATTTTAAGTGATCCGCAGGCCTGAGGTCATTTAAGTAATTACTGAGGCGATTAGATACTTAAAGGGCATTTAAGTATCTAACATGCCACAAACCCAAGGGGAGTGTTTGGTTGGACGAACATGGGTTAGCCAATATAGCAGTGCTGAAGTGGCATCTCAACACCTTTAGGGTTCGTAAAAAGACACTAAATTTGAGCCTCAAATGAGTCTAGAGTCTTCTGACTACGTCTTGGGGACTTTTTGTTGAGTTATTTTTATTTATTAACCAATATTTGCTATCTTTTTTGGGTCATTTATTCACCACAATATATGTAAAACCTCACCCTACACACACAAACACACACCTTTTACCTTTTTAGATCATCCAAAAATGAAAACTTTGCCACCATACACTTACAAAAGAAGATATTTTAAAGAATGCTGGTAATCAAACAGTTGATGGTCCCCATTGACTTCCATAGCATTTCCTTCCTTACTATGGAAGTCAGTGGGGACCAACAGCTGTTTGGTTATTCAAAATTCTTCAAAATATCTTCTTTTATGTTCAACATAAGAAAGAAACTTATACAGGTTGTGTTTTGAAGAACCAAACAGTTGTTATCAAATGTTTGATAACTAGCCTTCTTCAAAATAACTTCTATGTTCACAGAAAGAAACTAATACAGGTTTGGAATGAAATGAGGGTGAGTATATTTTCATTTTTGGGTGAACTATCACTTGAAGTGTGTGTTCTTGTACCACGTGGGAAGTGCAAGCAATCTTTACAGCTGAGACGCTGTAAACTGAGCAGAAAATAGACATTGACATATTTGTAAAAATCGTCTCAATTGCTGACTGAGCAGGCAGACGGGCTCGTTCGGTCGGACTCGCCTGATGAACCATCATTGGAGTGATCAGGCCATGATCACACAGTATGTTTGCCAATGTCTGTGTCAATATCTAGTCAATGCCATACAGCCTCTTAGTTTACATCCTCTGCATTAGATGTGATAGTAGACTGTGTGACTGTGAACCCTATGTGCCTCTTTCGTGATGTCTTTTCCACAGGATAGAATTGATAATGACTTTTAAATTCCAATTTATTTTCTGATTTTGAATTCAGTTTAAATATGCAGCAAGCATGATGCAGAATTGCAGTTCGACTGTTCGTAGAATACATTACCTTTCATTAAATTCCACTTGTCATTGCATTTGAATTGTAATTCTAAATGATATGGCCAATTCAAATCAAATTCTGAACTGAGTTCACTTTTCAATTTCGCCCAACCCTGGTTTTCTCTAGCCTCTCCTGTGCTAGGAAAGAACCTTACATTCCAGTATCTGTCATCCTTCTACTCTAAGTTGGTCATGATTTTAGCTCACTATACTCAACACTTTCAAAGTGTGTATTTATGTGACTGTATGCGTGAATTATACCTTAAAATACTCTGTTACAAACTCCTGTTAAAGAAGCTGGTAAATAGCTTGTAAGGGGCATTTTTCCTGTAGACCGTGGTTCAGGACCTGTCACAGAGAGCGCATCATGCAATTCCTGCTCCCCGGCAAACTCTGAACCTCCCAACCGCGTGCGCACTAGTGAAGCCTTTTAATTATCTCCTGATTACCTGTTATATCACCTTAGCTAATGGAGAGCGCACCCCAGGGGAGATATCCAATCAAACTCTCATCACACACAATGGGCTTCTTCAGACGAGAGAAGTATTTTAGTCATCTGAGAGATTAGCACTGGAAATATCCATCTATTTATTCATTCATATACCAAATTACAGACCCCCCTCCTGTCTGCGCACATCGAGCCCTTTTACTCTCTGATTGATCAGAGTGATAGGGATACATCGCCTGCCCAAAGCAATAGAGATCTCGCTAGAGACCAGCATACAGATGGGTATCTTGAGTGGAAATGAATGTCTGGGCGAGTGAGGATGTTGCACCTCCATCCATCATAGAGACTTGAACCAAAATGGACTCAAACTTTGGCTTCTGCAAAGCTGGTGCAAACTAGTTAGCCAAGTGTGTTGTGTTCATCTGGTTTTGTTTTTTTGTGTCTGCATGCAGGGAGAAAGTGTTCAGATTTTTTTCTTTGCTCCCTCAATCATCTTACAGGAGCGTTAAATCTGCTTTGCACTCTTCTTTTTTGGAGGAGTAAGAAGTGGGAGCAACACAGATTGACCTGAATATGTTGCAGAGGAGCGGAGAGGCTGGCATGAAAACATTATTACTGAACTGCAAGGAGGTGGGGATGAGGACAATGCAAGTGTTACATAAACATATATGCATATAGATCCAAACTGTATTCACTGTAAAATACTGCAAAGATTTCATAGTAGCTTTTTATAATTTAGAATCTTACCTTGATTTCAGAGCATTTTCTTTCATAACTCAGTAAATGGCTGTAAAAACGAAACATTTTGCTGCATTGTGGGATAATAGTGCAAATAGTTGTGTTTCACCATTATAGTGATCAGTGTTGGGGTAACGCATTACAAGTAACGCCAGTTACGTAATAATATTACCTTTTTCAAGTAACTAGTAAAGTAACGCATTACTTTTACTTTTTCAAAAAAGTAACGCCAGTTACTTTTTACCCATTTATTGACTGACAGTGCGCTGTGTGTGAACATGATCTTACTGTAGTTCTAATCTAGACTAAATGTGAATGTGTATTAATTCATCCCACTCGCAAAAAACAGATTCAGTATTCATCAAAATGAATTAAAACAGTGAAATGCAAACTCAGAATATTACACAAACCTGCAATAATTAAATATGTTAAATAACACAAATATATCTAATCCCATTATTATTAACCAATGTGTTTGCTGCTGACCTTTGATGATCCAGTTCAACCATACTAATAAGCCAAAATGACTTTAGATAAACTAACAATTGTGCTTCATTGTTTTTTTATTGCTGAAGAGTGTTGAACCTTCTTCTCCTGCGTTCTACTGTACAGACGTGAATTTACTCTTCCTTCAGCCTGAGGTTTATTCATTACACTTTTGGTGTGAAAGGCTTTTAAATTTGCTATAAATAGAACTTCTTGTATTAAAAACAAACAATCAAGCCCTGCTCATATTTAAAAAGTAACGCGGAAGTAACGTAACGCATTACTTTCCATAAAAAGTAACTAAGTAACGTAATTAGTTACTTTATAAGGGAGTAACGCAATATTGTAATGCATTACTTTTAAAAGTAACTTTCCCCAACACTGATAGTGATTCGTTTTTCATTTGACTAGAAACTTTCACTTATATTTACTTTTCTCCAAGCTAGTATTTACTTCTCTGTCTATATATTATAATAGTGTGTTCTCCAGAGGTCGTATTTGTCAGTCGAATACATCATTGGAGGTTGCCAGAAAAGTAACCATTACATTTCAAAGTAAGAACAAAATGACAACAGTTTATGCCTCACAACAAATAAGTCATTTTTAAAATGGTTGCTTTTCTGCTATGGGACAATCACTATGACATATGCAGCTGAAAAAATGTGACCCCCGAAGGGCGCAGCCTTCGAAAATGTACAATCACCAAGTCTTTAATAGTGAGTCATTGAATTGTTCACTCAAGCGATTTGTTTAAAAATACAGGTTCATTTAGGAGCACCAATGTCACTACTGTATGTTGTTCTGAGATGTGCAACATTTGATCCTGCTTTGGCATTCTTTGGGAAAGATTTTCACTGACTTGCCAAAAAGAGACAAACTGTATGTAAAATGAAAGTTACTTAATATTTACTTATTGTTTATCGAACTGTTAGTAAAGCAATTTCACATCTGAATAATGTATATTATAGATATAATATATTCATACTATCCTTTACTGTCTTTACAGTATAAAGAACCTGCAGTATTCTGTAAATTTGGAAATGTAAGTGTAAATGACATTTATTAAAAATGGCTTGATTAATTAATTTGTGCAATAAACCATTACTTTCGAATTACACCAAGAGTAAGCAGTTACCCCTATAAGACCTCTCTTCTCCCTGAGAGTCTGCTCTGCCCAAGGCACCCTATCCCGTCTGTCTCGGAGCATCTCAGCTCCAGCAGGCTTCAGATGCTGATGCCCACCAGCCCCTAACACCATGCCCTGAGGCTGCAGATCTGTAGGCCCACCCCCTATGGAGGTGTAGATGAATGACTGATGGATTTGACACCTCAAATGAACTCTGGCTACTCCTCCCCCTAGGTGTCCCACCCCAGGGGCCTTGGTAGGGCAGAACCCAACCTGACTAGGTCCACCCCGCTTGTCTGTCAGCAAAAAATCTCCGTTTCCTCTGTACCAGCTTTCGCTTTGGGAGCGGTGACTGGCAGCGTGGTAATGAAAGCACAAATAATGCGGCGTGCTGAGATGATAGAAGCGTCCCCAGCACTCCAGACTCGCCTTCAAATGGGAGCCGCGCTAGAAAGTAGATATGAGGGGAGGAGGGGAGAATAGGGGAAAAAAGGGAGGGAGAGAGAGAGAGAGAAGCCCTGGAGTGGAGCCAAGTTCCCAAGGTAGTGTACAAGTATCTTTAGAAGCCGGTGTCTTGTTAGCTAATACATTACACCAATCACGGCGAGCTATCTTAAGCTACAATTAATCTGCACCCTGGCACGCGCTGATAGGACAGCAACATGCTGTTTCTTAATTAAAAGCAAACGGATTAAAAATGATTAATAACGGTATTAAATATTCTCATGGACTACAAGCATGGGGAATCTGCCTTTCTTATGCGGGCTTAAAACGAAGAAGTCATTAACGCTCTCACAATCTTCATAAGCCAGAGCTTTACTTTGTTTGGGATCAAAAGTTGCTTACCTCATGCATATGCATTTCTCTATCACAGCGAGTCAAAAAGGCATCAGTGTGGTGTTTGGTGGCTGTGGGACTTGTTGACTTTTGATATGGACATTTCTTTGCGTTTCCTTTAGAACCCGTCTGCTTCATTAACCTGCTCCTCACCAGGTGTCCCGTGCACCGGCGGGAGGCCCGTGAGGGATGTGTGTATCTGTGCGTGTCCGTGTTGTCATGCGTTCGCGTGTGTATTCCTGTCTGTCTACAGATGCTGGTGTACACAAAGATGTGGCGTTCTGCAGATTGGGTTTAATAAAATGACACAGACATTAAGCATACACTATGTGTATCAGTGATTGGCTTTCACAAATGTGTTTAATGAAATTGGACCACTGAAAATGGGATTTGAAAAAAATATAATAACTGCAGACTGAATATTAATAAACTCTTATGACTCATAGGAAATCCACACACTTATGAAAATGTAAAGATTTTACACTCTTTGCACCCTTTCACTGCTGGACTGGAAGCTAAAAATGACAAGCAATGTCTGATGCACCTTTTAGTTTGTATGTGTCTAGTCAGCCTGGTCTCATGTTTATACATAGCTATTAATACGTAACATTTACAAGCACAAAACTTAAGTTTTTATTGATACTAAAACGTACAATTTAGACGAATTTCAACAAATCGATACGTATTTGTAGCTAAAAACGTAAAAATATTTACTTATCTTTTATATCATTAAGATATTCGTATAAAGGCATTTTTATAATTTTATCAAAAAGTGATTTAGATTTTTAGACCCCTTAACCTACCCCCAAACCTAAACCTACCCATTTTACAGCGAATATGCATTTTTATAATTTTATTAAAAAGCTATTTAGATTTTAGACCCCTAACCTACCCCCAAACCTAAACTTACCAATTTTACAGCGAATATGCATTTTTATAATTTTGTTAATAAGCAATTTATATTTTAGACCCCTTAACCTACCCCCCAAACCTAAGTTACCCATTTTATAGCAAATATAAAATTATATACAATGCAATTTACCTAAATATGCAGGAAAATAAACATTTAGTAACAATATAGCATTACAAATGTTTTTATAGTCGCTAATCCCACTCCTACATCTAAACTTAAACATAGATTTTTCTGTACAGAAAAAAGAAAAACATGACAGACAGATAAAAATCTAAAAAAATCAAAAGCACTAAATTTGACGGTCAAAATTAGGTTTGTGTGACACAGAATGATGTGTTAATTGCTGAAAATATTATCCAGATACTTCTTATCCTCTCGCTCTCAGAGGCTGCTCGATCACCTTAATATCAAACCTATATAATGAATGATTTAGTCGCTAAATTCTTATGATATTTAATCGACTGATATAAAACTAAATGGCATTAATTTTAGTTTTGCGCGTCCACTTGATAAGGGCGTCCCAATTCTCCTTTTGATCGATAGGGCTAAGGGGAAGGGGTAGATACTCATTCGCGACTTACTAAAACCCAAAAGCGGCCAGATATCCAGAGAAAATACACACACACACACTAACGGCAAGTTTGTGATCCTCTGCGTCCTCTGCTAAGATGTCAGGAGTAAATGAGGGACAAGACTAGGGGTAAGACAAAGGGGTATATTCATTATCACAAAATCCAACAGGTGACAAAATGATTTGCACATAGATGCTTTAGGCAATCGAGTATTGGCTCATTCACTTCAAAACAAAAGTAACATTAATCATCTGTTTCCTCTGAGATGTCAGGAGTAAATGACTGCTATGTTCTTCACATCCATCAACAAAACACCTCAATCGCTTACGGAGACGGAGTTGACACAATGGCGGACAGCTCTCAGCTCACTCAGGGCGGGTCTAAGGTAAGACGGTCTTGTCAATCAACTATCGTGGGAGCGGTCTGTGCAGAACTACGTCATTCTGACAGTAATCTCAGAACAGCCTGATATGTTCAACCAACTTGAAAAGTGAATTTTGCATTCTATGATAAAAATTATTTCACACATGAAGAATCAGGGTGATAATTGATGATGCTTCTTAGTTGTATGAGTAACTGATTATAAACCAAATTTTAACTTGATAAATCATGTTCTCTATAAAAAATGTTACACTGTACTTATGTTTCATATTTTTAGAGAAACGTATGAAATGTGATTTTTTTAATCTAATAATTTCAGATTTCTGAACACACTGTGTAAGTACAGTCATGTTTATTTTGTTAATTTGATTTATTGTGTTTTTCATAGTTATTATTATATTAATTTATTTTACTAATAGCCATTTTTTAAATGTACAAACAATTTCAGTTTAATTTAGTTTTCATTAATTTTCACTCAATCATACATTTTTAAGAGTTTTCCAGACATCTTATTTTAGCTTTATTTTTAGTGTTTTATAGGTGACAAAGCTAATATGCTAGTATCCATTTAAAACTATTTAATGGAATTGCAATCTAGTGGCAGTTTCGTGTTTCATTTATGTTTAATGCAGGCGATTTGTAAAGGTTTTATAATACAACTTTTTTTAAATCTAAATCTATAATCTATATATTTTTTGATGGCTTTGCAGTCATAAACCATATATGTTTTTTAGTTTCAGTTTTCCCAGTTATGTTATCTCTATATTGGATTTTGAGTCGATTTTAAAGTCAGAACAACATTAATATATAGGCAACATAGGTTATTTTTTAAATGACTTACTATTTTTTTTCTGTGACCACAACAATAATATGTGTGTACATTTTTACAGAATTTGAGGGTTTATGTGCTTTGATCCTGTTGATTATAAGTATATGCCGTATATGTGTGTGTTTGTTTGCTTGTGTGGATGTACTGTATGTGTGTGCATGTGTAGACAATGTAAATCATGGCCCCCCCGGTGCGGTTGTCTGAGGCGGCTGATTGGGGAAAGGAACGAAGAATTATGAACAAGCTGATTTTATTGTCATCTCTGTGCCAGGAGTTATTTTCACTCGGGTGCCAAATAGAAACAGGTAGCAGACGGTCATGACAAAATTCTGTTTAGAAACCAATTACCCGAGTGCTTTTCAAATTGATTTCATTTTGTGGCACCCATGTGCTGTGGCGGCCGTCCGTTCGAGCCTCTCTTCCCCTCTCGGTGTCCCTCAGGATTCCTCATCTAAGTGGCCGTGTTCCTATCAGCCGCAATGTAGTCTGTAAGGAAAGTAAAGTTGAGAAAAAAGAGAAGAGAAAAGAGGAGGCAATGAATTATGAGGAAGTTTGAAATCATAAAGGAGGGGGGCGGGAAGAGAAGGAGGCATTCATGCGTTCACTCCTTCACAGCTTGTTCTCTCTTCAATGCCAGTCATCAATCATCTGCAGATTAATGATGGACACACATGAATGGGGGGCTGCGGCTGGGAGGCGTGTTCAGACGTGTGTGTGAGGAGACAGAGGGGTTTTTAATGAAAGCGGCTTCATGCGTGGCCTGGCTGGAGCGGAAGGGTAGCATGCCCAAGTATGTCCAGTGTGGATCTGGAACAGAATTTTCAGGTCCATTATTGGACATTTGGACCTTTTACTGTCTATGTATTCTTAGTTTCTATCTGGTCAGGTACTGCCCAGACTCAGATCTCCTTCTCACTTTGCATCTCACACACTGATCAAAATTGAGAACTGCAGGTTGGCGGTTGGTGGGGACTTTTCTAGTTCATTCTGAAGGAACTAACATGGACCTTCACACTACAAAAAAAAAAAAAAAAGGGGAAGTTTTGTTGCTTGTTCAATTAACTTTCAATTAAAACTATCTAAAGCAGTGCAACTGCTGAATATTTTATCTTAATTTAGTGTGTTCAGTCCACCTAAATATGTAAAATCGTAGTTTATTTAAATTGTGTTGGGACCACATAAATAATTTTTGTTGCATTACAAAAATTGAAACTACCTGAAACTACAATGATGGATTTTTATGAAATTAAATGTTATTTATGCATACATTTTCAGTAAAGGCAAAGACCTAGTGTTTTAAGTTATGTTAGACATTGTGGTTACGATTGTTCTGAAGAGTAGAACTTGTTGTTGGTTTTAGGCTGACTATTGTGTTTGTTGCTTCATTCAGTTGACATAGCATGTGGTGATTGTTCTGAAGAGTAGAACTTGTTGTTGGTTTTAGGCTGACTATTGTGTTTGTTGCTTCATTCAGTTGACATAGCTGTGGTAGTGTTATTTTAGTGGATTTAAAAAATGTTTGTCTAAAATTAAAGGGAATAGTTCACCCAAAAATGAAAATGATGTCATTACTTACTCACCCTCTTTTCGTTTCAAACCCGTAGGACCTTCCTTGATCTTCAGAACACAAATTAAGATTTTTTTTATGAAATCTTAGAGCTTTATGTCCCCCCATTTGTATTGAACAAGGGTCGCTGGCACTAACAAAAAGGCTAAAGACTACAGCCCCTAGCATCAGTAGGTAGTGTGCCTCTTGAGATCAGGGGAGTGAGGTTTACCTGCACAGCACCTACCAGCTGGCCTCAGAGAAATCAACAGAACTGACACGTTTCAAGGCCAAGAAAAGTAGTAGGGACATCATTAAAATAGTCCATGTGACATCAGTGGTTCAACCTTAATTTTATGAAGCTACAAGAATATGCGCATGCGTGTGCATTCCTCTGCTTGCAAGCAAGGCGCAGCATACCCGGGTTCTACATCAGAACGCCAGCTCCTGCATCAGCAGCAGTCGTGAACGTGTGTCAGCTCACATGGACGAGAATACATTTTTGAATAAAGTCGTTATTTTTGTTTTCTTTACGCACAAAAAGTATTCTCATAACTTCATAAAATTGTGGTTGAACCACTGATCACACTAGTCACATGGACTATTTTAACGATGTCCTTACTACCTTTCTGGGCCTTGAATATCGTAGTTGCGTTGCTGTCAATGCAGGGTCAGAAAGCTCTCGGATATCATCAAAAATAACTTAACTTGCATTTTTGGGTGAACTATCCCTTTAACATGGTAAAATGCATCAAGCTGAGCTGAGAACTGTATTGTTACTGGTAGCTGAGAGTCAGAATATTGTCCAAAATGTTTGATAAACAACACAGAAATAAGTATATATATATATATATATATATTATATATATATTATTATTATTATTATTTTTTTGTGAATAGGTTTTCTTTGGAGCTTTCTGATTCCATGTCATCCTCTGTATTAGCCTTTACTAAAAATACATAAAGAAAAAAAAGACATTAGGTTGCAAGTCAAATTGAACCATTTTATGTTTCTGAGTTTTGAGTAGTTGAAATACTGGGTAACCGATGATGTGCTTCTTGAAATTTTGTGACTTTTTCTCATTTAGAGTCATGATCATACCAGTATCATGCTTTATCAGTTCATGCATTTCTGTAGGAATCAAACCCATGATTTTGGTGTTGCTAGTGTCATTCTATATAGTTTGAGCTTCAGCAACGCATGCAGGATTACTCATTCGCACTTCTGTTTAAAATGTTAAAATCTTAATTTTACAATTTTCACAGTTTGTGAAAATAAAATAGGACTCAGTCACTATATTCCAAGTATTCTAAAGCTATATAATAGCTTTGAGGAATATACCTAAATTTAGGTCATGAAATGACATGAGTTTAAGTAAATGATGACGGATATTTTGGGGGAATTGTTTTGTTTACCAAGTACAGTTGTAATTACTGTCAGTATATAACTGATTAAAATAATATTAAGCATTTCACATAGAACCTCTATATCAGTCTTACATTCATGGCTAGCAGCATTGGAGGAATATCGTGGACTAGAAAGTTTATCACCAACTCACTCCGCTGACTAAACTGCAGATAGGCGAGATAGAAACGATTGCATTTCACATCTATCAGAAAGTGCTCAGCTTTCAGAGTGCCGTTAGCAATCTAGACATCAATAAGTGCAGTGGATTGATCAGGGCCTGTGGATTGGGGGTTGAAGCGTGCGAGGGGATTCAAACATCTTCAGAAGGAGTACTTAATTGATGATCAAACGCGGCAGGTGTAAATAGCTGTTGCATGCACGCTTCAGAGCGAGCGTGAGTGTTTGCGTGAGTGTGTGAGCAGCGGTGAGAGCTATCAAAGCACAGAGAGGAACTTGAGAGGGCTCATTCAGGGCAAAGCCTTTCAAAATGACCCTGGGGTCAAAACTGGACAACTGTACACAAACGCTGCAAAACAGACATGAAAGGCTGAAAACACACACACACACACACACACACACACACACACACACACACACACACACACACACACACACACACACACACACACACACACACACACACACACACACACACACACACACACACACACACACACACACACACACACACACAGAGACACAGACAGATAGACTCCTCTCACCTCCCCACTCACCCTCATTCAACAAACATGCACACAAAACACATTTGCACATGTTCAAATACCAAATTGTGGACCTAGATGAGACAAAATTGCCCTTCAACAAACACATTTTGTGGTTTGTTAAAATGTGTACAGCACAATAGGAGAAAATTGCAGCTGAATTAAATGCACTGGTTATGCTGTACCAATTTTACATGTCATGTTTTGCACTACTTGGTTTCACCTCCAAATGTGTTTGTAGTTGCCTATTTTAGCATTAAATATAGTGTCAGAAACTGAGAATTCAAACATTCACATTCACTTTATCAGTTTTGCTATAACTTAAAACTGTAGTTTTTGTATCTTTTCATGTTTTTGTGCTTTGATTATGCTATCTCTCTGAAATTGGTGCTGGTCACCGGAGGTATAGTACACTTGTTCACTAATCTGCTCACAGATATTTCACAGATGGCTACATCTAGAGTACTATGCCACTGTAACATAACTGAATCAGATAATGCTAATTCAGTGTGAGGTCACTGAGACTTTTTTGTGCCCTTTGTACAAAGTGGTGTGAAGTACCAAGGGACTGGTTGGATGACACATGTCTGGCATGCATTAGTTTTGTGTCAGCTTCTGTTGTGCATACATTTTTTTGTATCGTTTTTTAGTGTTTCTATAATGTAGATATATCATGTGCATGATACTTCATCTCACCAGCACCAATCCAGCAAGTGCTATTATGCCAAAAGCAATAGCAATGGAAAAATGTAGAAATATTTTCTAAACCTCATCAGATTACATTACTTTATACAGGTGACTTTGGTTGCTATAACCTGATTCTTGGACACTGTCTATAAAAATATATTTACCACAATGTGTACAGTGTGTCTTTGTGTACCTACTTTACCATATTTTTGGTGACAAATGTGTACCCAGAAGTGAGATAAATTTGGCAAAATCTTTTTTTTATTGTAAAAATGCAGAAAGTGCTTTGCTAGGTTGACGTTTACATTTTTAATTTGAACAACTAGCTGTATATAAAAATAGCCTAGGTCTATGGAATCAATGGAATGACCCCATTTAGATAGCTACTGTATAAACGTGTGGGTATATGCGTCATTATGCCATTTTTAAAATATAAGTATCTGATTTGGTTCTGTGAGCGTATCAGAGAGAATCTCATTAAGTAGATAGACTGCTGTGATATTCTATATTTTCCTTTTCACTGACCTGTATGTCTGTCACTAATTTAGTATAGTTTTATCTTATGAGTAAATAATAATTATGGTTTTCTATGTGTCTAAATTTGCATTTGTTGCCACTTTAGCATCATTATCTGAGTTCCATGGCTGTTTTTTCTATTATTTAATATGCCATACAGGTTGTAGCAAAGGCTATGGTGTGAAATGAGAGCATGGCAGTGACATGGCATATCAGGAGCTTGTGTCCCGAGAGCCGCATAAACCTCTTGTCTAATCCTGCCCGGGCACTGCCTATACCTCCACATGCTCACAAAAAGCTCCTGCCGCAATATTTAGGGAGCCAGGCATTTCATGATTATCTTCAAACCAGAGCCCTCAATGTTCTGTCCTCTAATGCCTGATGCTTCCCTCCTACAGCTGATCAAAGTACTATTTTCTAAATTTCAAGCTTTTTAACTTCAACGGTCTTAAGAGGGATGAGGCAGATCAAACTAAGACGATGAGAGAGGAGAAAAAAGAGAGAAGGGGAGAGGGAGAACATCTTTGTAGTCTCTTTCCTTTGTTTTTCCTCTCCTACTTTTATACTGGGCCGCTAGATAGGTCAGCTCTATTACCAATCCGCCAGCCTACAAATATTTAAAACAAATTGAATCGCACACCCAATACCCATCACAATTACGGGAGGCACAATAACTAAATTAGCAATTCAACACAATAATTGGAAATGCGGCTTGCGCGGTCCCGGCGGCCTCCCTGGAGGGCCCTGCTGATCTACGGAGGCACGTCAGTGCCGCTAATTCCACAGCTAATTACAGACGCACAGCAGAATGAAGTTGTTTGTCTCCAAATACCATTTTCAGTGTTGAGAAGAACAGAGGCCATGCTGAGATAGACTAAAGAAAAGTGTGTGTGGTCACGTTTGTTTGTGTCTTTTGTGCAATTTCTTGTTTGTTATTGTCGTTTAAAAGAAATCCGATAATGGTAATGACGGTTTGAAAAAAAACACTTAGATATATTTTTTCTTTCTGTTTTATCAAACTGAAAGTTGCAAAGTCCTTTTGTATTTTTATTATCATTATTATTACTTTAATATCAATATTTACTCATGTTTTTGTTCGTATTTTAATTATAGAAAAGTAATGATGCAAATTAGAATGTGTGTAAACATTTGCATCATGCTAAATTTTAATAATAGATATATACAGTATATATAGTCCAATAGTTTTTTTTTACATAAATAAATGCTTTTTTCAACAAGTATGCATTAAATTGTCAAAAGTGACTGTTAAGACATTTATAATATTTTTTTTTTTAAATCTATTTCAAATAAATGCCCTTCTCTTTCTATTCATCAAAGGATATATCACTGTTTCTACAAAACATGTCAAGTAGCATAACTGTTTTTAACTTTGATAATAAGAAAGCTTCTTGAGCACCAAAACAGCATATTAAAATGATTTCTGAAGGATCATGTGACACTGAAGTCTGGAGTAATGACTGCTGAAGATTCATCTTTGCATCACAAGAATAAATGATATTTTCATGAGTTAAAGTAAACATGTTGCTATGACTTATTGATCATATTAGTTTTTAGAGTGAACATAAGAGGCTTCTTTTGAAAACATAACAAAATTCTCACTTACTCCAAACTAAAAATAGTAAACAAATAGAAAATAATTTAGAATGCCTCACTTAAGCCGTGTATGATCTTGATATATGCATCATGCATCTTTATAATCTGATATTTTAGGGGGACTTTGCATTATATCACATTACAGTCACTGGCTGCCGGTCCCTCTTAATTACTGGGCAAATTGGCCAAGCAGTCCTGTCCGTCAGAGACCTTATTAAAGAGTTTTGCAGCTAGCTTTAAATCACCAACATCAGATCAGTGCACTCTGATTGAACGAACATTAATATCATATTGACTTGTCACTACGTAATCCGCAGCTTTATAGGCCTATTGACTTTCATATATCATTGCAACAGAGGCATAGAGTGGCCTCAAAAAAGTATTTGGACACTTCTGAAGATTTCTGAAATTGCACTAGATGCAAAATATGTGCAAAGAAATGCCCTTCTAAGAGGACTGCAATTACTGTTTTGCTTGAAAAGTGTGTTTAAACCAGTGTTACTTTAGCATTGAGTTACTATTATAGTTTTTATTAATATTTTGAATTAGTTTTACTATTTTCTTTTTTTTATTTGAATGTTTAAATCTTAGTAATTTTTTGTCATTTTTATTTATAGTTTTATTTATTTTTTATTTCAGATTTATAAGCTTTATTTTTTGTAAAATATAATAATGTTTTAAAAAATAAATGCCACTTGAATTTTTCATGTACAATCTTGTTTTATAAGCAAATTACTGACTACTACTAAAAAACAACCTCTGCTTTTCATAACAACACTTTAACATAGATTAAATCGCATGTTTGCATGCATGTGTGCTGATTTGGGAGAAAAAAAAAATCTTAATCTGAGTCCTGGAAGAGACAGTCTGCAAAAGTACT
Organism: Ptychobarbus kaznakovi; assembly: GCA_027422405.1. Lineage (NCBI taxonomy): Eukaryota > Metazoa > Chordata > Actinopteri > Cypriniformes > Cyprinidae > Ptychobarbus > Ptychobarbus kaznakovi. The sequence goes on from CM049813.1 coordinate 15,121,297, forward strand.
TAAACAAACACGAGAAATCAAATCTCTCTGTGTAATTAAAATCACACCCAGAGATGACAGGAAAAAGCACCCTGATTTTTGGAGTGTGGTTCTGCCATGAACTGGTGCAGTTGAGAAACGGGGCCTTTTGGCAGCTGCCCTTCCCAGCTCATCCCTTCAGAATGGGGGACAGCAGATTGAATATTTTAATAGGATGGATGAGAGCACATCAGTGGAAGAGAGAGGATTCAATCAGGCGCCTCTGCCAGGGTATCATTTCAGTTTCATATGTTTCCCTCGACTTGACAGTACTTGAAAAACAATGACAGTGACCCAGTTGCAGGATTCTAATTAGTATTAGATATGCAACAGTTGAGATTAGAATGCAGGCTTGCTTTATGGCGGACGGGCTCTCTGATTACCCAAGCTGCACAAGTGTCAGGCCATGATAAAAGCGGGGAAATAGGGATCCAGATAAGGCATCGCAGCACCCGGCAGCAGATCATTTCACTGGGGGTAATATTTATTTCTAAATACTTCTACTCTTCCTGCCATACACAAAGTTATTTTAATCAGCAGGGTGTTTTTTTCTCAAAGATACAGGCAAGGGATGTCTGTCTTCTCACGAGTGTATGTGCTTGGATATCTGGTGAGATGAGAGAGTATATTTTGGTTAGATGTATTTACCAAACACTGTCTCGTACTGTACATATACTCAAAAAAAAACTCTCATTGTGGATTTTAGAAGGGGTAGTTCAGTGAGGTAAAAACTCATCATTTACTGACCCAACCCTGTATGACTTTTTTTCTGCAAAACACAAAAGGTTATTTTGAGGAACATTGGGGTACAAATAATATTGGAGCCCATTGACTTTTATGATATATATATATAAAAAAGGCTATGTTTTCAAAATATCTTCTTTTGTGTTGCACAGAAGAAAAAGTCACGTTCACTCTTAAACATAAAGATTTTTTAATGGAATAGTTGCATGAAGAACCTTTAACATCTATGGAACATTTGTATTTTTTTTGTTACACAAAAGATTCTTTAGAGTGGAGTTTTTTTAATTATTAAAATGTTCTTTACACTAAAAAATATATGTTTTTTTTCAGAACTCTTCATCTAAATGTTTAAAACCTCCTTTTGGAACCTTTGTTTTTAAGAATCAAGTAAGAGATTTTAATTTCTGGTTGAACTGTTCCTGTAACGTTTAATTGAACTGTGATTATAAATGAAGAAACCAACATAAATTCCTTGTGTGTGTAAACATACTTGATAATATTTCTGACTTCTGACTTCTAAATCTCTTGCTAGCAAGAAATAATTTACATTAGCATGCTTTTAAAAAAAAAAACAATTGTAATGTATGGGGTTGGCGGAAAGTACAAGAATGAGAAAGCTGGCCACTCCACTAGCTTTTTCACAGTAATGTACCGTAAAGACATAACACACAAGCACCACTTTACGGTAACCTCCTGAATGCCAGAGACACACTCACAAAAATGGGTTCTTCAGTGATTATTTGGTGTGATTGAGGTGCTTTATAGCACCACTGCCAAAAAGAACCCATTAAGCCCCTGTATAGTTCTTTAAAGGTTCTCTAAGTCTAAGTCCCTTTTAGTCTCTTATTTTAGTTGGGGAAAGGATATATATATATATATATATATATATATATATATATATATATATATATATATATATATATAAGATTTTAAAATACAGTATTTTCTGAAGATAATGTGGTTCTCAACCTTTTTGCCCCCAAGGCCCCCTATAAGGAAATATTACAGGGCCCCAACCTGAGTCTTTTTGGCCTCAGAAAAGCATAAAAGTGATTCAAAACAGCTTTTGCCATTGTAGTAAATTTCCATTCATAGAGAACATATGTAACACATCTAAAATCTAACGAGGAGAATGGGGTTCCTCTACATAGCACCATTTAGCTGTAATGCCAATGAACCACTTTTAGTGCTATTTATCACCATTTTTGTTTAAAGTGTACTTACTGAATCCCAACATAGCAAAACATTAGTCACCTTCCTCAAAAACAATTAAAATAACACCTATTAAACATTTACTCTTCTTATCCATTGCAAAGCATGGGAATTCAAAATCCTCTGTCCAGTTTCAGTAAAGCTTGCTTCATGCCAAATTATTTGTGTGTAAATTATTAATGTTATATAAAAATAAAATAGATTAAGCAAACTTAAATTCAACAAAATTAAATGGATAAACAAAATTGGAACTGAATGTTCAAGAATTGTGTTGAATTAGTGAAGTTAATTGTTCAAAAAGCTGTTTTATTGTGTATTATTTTGTATATTTTTGTGTTTATTGTGTATTTAACTTATTTGTTGAATGCAATGGACTGTGATTGCAGGACACCTGCATAAGCAATCGCATAGAGAAACATTCAATACTGACAACTGCAATCAACGCTACATGCCAATTCTATATTACAGTTCTTATTCAGGTGTATTTTTTTGTGTGTGTGCTATTCTCGAAGGCAACCAATATAAATCAAAAGATTTACATGTTATATATACTATATAATAAAATTGACTAATTCTAAGGATTATAGGTGGACAAAAATATGATTAACTCTAGTGAAAATCTATTAAAAGTAGAATTGAAAGCATCCAAATTACTTAATACTTTATTGAAAGGAGACATCTTCATTCAGAAGATTGAAATAAGGATATTATTATGTATTTTATGTCTTTATTCATAGTGGACATGTACGCTCAGAATGTAAAAAAGTCCATATTTGTTTGGTACCCATGTGTTCACAGCTTGGCCGTTAGAAAAGTCTGGAGACTGTGGGTTCACGCTGACACATCCTCATTCTGGACCCTCCACCAAATCCCATTAACTCTCTCTCTCTCTTTGCTCAGTATTAGTCACAAGTCAAAGATCAGCAGCCTGGCCATTCTCTCTAATTAACCCAGCATACACACACTCGCTCATACACACATGCACAGCAGGTAGCTACAGAGGGCTGGGATGTTGGGTCAGTTGAAAGTCCACAGAGCATTTAATTAAAACTTTCTGAGCATTCTGCCTAATGGCGCAGCTGCACGGAGACCAGAGGCGGCTTCATTTGGCCGTCTGAGCTCGGGTCAGTGGCTCATGTTGTGACACTGCTTTAATCCACTGGACCTCCACTCGTCTCAGTGGGCTTGACATCCCTCACCTGCAGTCTGCCCATAGAAAGGTTAAACTAAATGGTTCTTTAGATGGTACAGTTGTTGCAGTGGTAACCACATGTCCTTATGAATGTCACGGCAAAATGAGTCTATTTGTACTTACAGTATCTACACATGCACACAGTGTATGTGAAATAACTCTTGACTGAAACTTTCCTTGTGATGCATTTTGTTTTTTTAGGGCTCACTGATATGCTGTTAGAACACTAGATGGCAGTGCTGCACACATGTGCTCTCACAGCTTCACCATCAGTATCATACTGTACATGTAAACAATTGTTTGTAAATACCAGATATCAGGCACCACAAATTTATGAATCAAGTATTATTATACAAATAAATTAATTATATTAATTATACATTTTAATGTATAGTATATTATGTGTATATATATAGTATGTGTGTGTGTGTGTTGTGTTTATAATTATTAAATTTGTTATATTAAAATTTATACATTTCTATTTAAATATTTTGTCAAAAAATATTAGTTTTGGAAGGACAATCTAAAACTATACATTTAGAAGGACAATCTAAGCTTTTTATATACATTTTAATTATATATATATATATTAATTTAGGCATCTAAAGACCCAGCATTATTTTCTAGATTTATATTTAAATTTATATTTATTTTAATGCCTCTTTAGAAGTGAATTGTATTATAAAACAGTGCAAAAATCACCTACTTATAATGTTGAATTATTCATTTTGTTCAGACAAATAAAAACTAAATGACAATGAAAGACACTTAAAAGGTTTAGCTTTTCTCACCACCTGCGTCTTTTGTTGGCATGTGAGTATCCTATACTGCATGGCGACGGGGTTCCTGAAAATAAAAGAACCTGTAAATGGCTGGTGTTAATAGCTATAACATTTATTCTATGTGTTAAAGTATATTCAGTTCTCTCATTAACACCAGCGTGCCTTAAAGGCTCTTTTCACACTCATTTGTTTTTATGAGTGAGTTTCACTAAACTCCTGCTGTGACGTTGTTATAGGAAACGAAACAGTCATTGGAATTTTCATAATTTAAGTCATTAATGTCAGACAAATGGACAGAGAGAGAAAGAGGGAGGAGAGAGACAAATTAGATGGTGCTGTTATTAAACACTTCAATTTATTGAAAAAACATTCAACTAATACAATTTATTTTATTGTCTTTTTTTTGGTCCTCTTACACTGACGTAGTTGCACTGCTCTAGATTTGTGGCCCGAATTTTTAGATTTGAATCAAATACATGGATGTTTGAACTACAATAGCTTGCTAAAACTCAAGACCTTGGTATTCTTCCAGGTGCCTTTGCTTTCCTCTCCCTTGATCTCTCTCGTGTTCTCGCCATCCCTCTGTTTTTTGCTCTGTTGTCTCTGGCTCGTAGTGTGCACAGTAGAGGTCAGATGAAGGGCTTTCAGGCCTATTCAGCTTGTTCAGGCCCGAGGTTTAAATAACACCCAGAGCCCAGTGACCCTACACAGACTGCGGCTCAGCAGCCGATGGCTAGTACAGCTAGCTGTAATACAAGTACAAGCACACCTCTCTAGCCCTCTTTCACTGCCTCCTGTCGTATCTGTATTAGGCTCTTGCCTTTCTTTGTATTTCATCTCACATGCACACAGACACAGTGCTTTCTTTCACTCTAATCCATGTCCTGAGGAGAAGTGTGATGTTCTTTTTTCCTACACAATCAGACACAGTGTTTTGCCTAGCAGATGATAAAACTAAGTAAAAAAATCCCATTGTTTTTCTATGGAAATATTTGGACATTTGGACAGTAAGCTACCCTTACAAAAATAAGTTTATTCAAGTGTGCTATTAGTATACTTTTAAATAAGAAATAGGAAAGTATACTTTTAGTTAACTTTTTATGTACTTCTCAGAAATATACTTCAAATGACATTTAAGTATGCTTGACTTATACTTAGAAAAAGTCTAAATATATTTGAGGTATACTTGTGCTCCTAGAATCCGTGTTTTCATTGTTATATGGTAGGGGGCGCTAGTACATATCTTCTGTCAAACCCGATCTCATGAAATGTGTAAAGTATAATGTGGTATTGATACGCAAAAATGACGTATATGCTATGCTTACATAAGTGCATCATTCAGTGTTTTATGCGTATCATATGGACAAAATTTCGTATCATATGCACAAGACGTATCATATGCGTATTATATGCACTACATTTATATGTATCAATACCACAAGTGTAAACGTACAGACTATGAGACTTTCTGTATTTACAAAAAAAAAACACAAGTTTACAACAGATGCACTTGTAATCTAACAAGTATAGTTCAGTGCAAAACAACACAATCACAAGACACACATCACTCACCACATCAGTCAAGCATTTCTATGAAACACACATTTCCAAGCACACAAGCAGATACACACAAACATCACAATGACACACTGACACACACACACACACACACAAATGTTTACTACAAAATACTACACATACACACACACCAGCACACTGACATCACACACCACCTTACACACACACCTGTAGACACACCACAAGCACATTCACAAACACAGACAACCTTACACACACACACATTCTCAAACACATCACAACAATTCACACACACAGACACATACACACACACATTGACACACACACACACATACACACACACACACACACACACACACACACACACACACACACACACACAGACACAGAGAGAGAGATACAGAGGAGAGCTGCCATGAGGAGACAGGAGTCAGGCTGTCAGGACCAGCCAGCATGCATCTAATCCCCAATCCCTGTTTGAAATGCAGGGCCAGGGTCAAGGATTACAATAAACTCTGATTATCAAATAATTCATGCATTCTTATTCCAACAGAGTGCCCCATACCGCCACCCGTGAATACAGAGCTGGAGGAAGCAGACGGGGAGGGCCACATCAAAGAGGAAAGAGAAAGAGTGAAGGAAGAAGAGAGACAAACAGATAGGCTTAGGGCTTCTTTCCCACTGACATGTTCCTTCAGGCCACAGCACCGGCATCCTCACATCCCCAATCTTTTCCTGTATCTTGTCCTCAGATCCCAAAGCAACCAGAGGCACACAAGACGGAGAGTGCTATCTGTCAAATATCTGACACGTTCAAAAAAGAGCAGCTATGATAGAGGCATTTCATGCATGAGCGTCTATGTGTGCGCGTGTTTGTGTATGCATGTGGCAACCAGGTGGAACATCACCTCCTCACCGTGCAATCCCACAGGCTCCTCTGGGTGTCCTCGTCCCCTGTCCCCTGGCTGGACATTAGCATTCATAGAGCCAGTAGGCCGTGTCATTCTCCATGCCGCCTCCCATTGAGATGTGCTGAGAGGTTCCAGCTGCTACCCCGCAGGTCACCCGCTCTAGCTCTTACTCAGACAGTTCAATGACCGCTGCAATATTTACGCAATAGATCACAATTATTACTGTAGTGTATTGATCGTATGTAGATGAGGCTAACCTTGTGCATGGATCAGTGAGGGAGGTTAGCGAGCGCTCCGCACCCGCCCTGCATGCTGAACGTGGGTTATCGCCTCCCAGTTTAGCTCTACAAACACATTGATGTCGAAATCTGACATTCGTTCACTCAAACAGCGATAAAGATCTTTTAGGTCAGGGCGCATTGTTTCTGCTTAATATTTATATTGCTCAGTATCTCTGAGATCATAATAGAGGGAGATTGGTATCAGTGTATGCTTCTGTTGCACTTGCTTTTTTATTTCTGTTATCGCTGTATGCTTCTGTTTCTCTTTTTGTTTTAATTGTTTTTTGTATAGCATACTTTCAAACTTGGCATTTATCAACTTTTGCATTAGAGGTGACAGTACTATGGCAGTACATGTTACAGTTAGCATGCTATTTTCTGCTATATTGATACTAAATTGTTACATTCGGGTTGGGGAAACAAGAACTTGTTCTAAAGCTACTTTAAAAGAAGCATGAATCTTCTTTTGACAATGCGGACTCAACATCATATTCTGAATAAACTATATTAGGCCTCTATTCAGCATGCAACATACAGCATGACCAGTAATATCCGATTCTTAGTTTTTAATAAATATATATGCAACATGAGTGATTGGTTAGGTTTAATTCTCAAACGAATTAAATGTCATGCAATCACTTAAGTCTGATTCTCACTCATATGAACCGGGATTCTAGAACCAAGTTACTAAAATTAGTGAGGATGCTCTAAAAGCCCAAATGTATAAGCACCCCCTTAAAAAGAATAGCAAAGTACAGTGAGTGAGAGACTTACAAAATTACTTTTACAAATAATTGCAACAGTATATACAAATATTTCAATACTAAAATGATAAAAGGCTTATTTTTTTATTCATCTTAATCTGCACTTACATTGCTTAACGTACATATCTTGACAAATATATTTGTCCCGTTAGTACGTGGACAAAACCATGCAAAACAAAAAATGTCATGGTTTTGTCCACGTACTGATGGTACAAAAATAGTACACCCATAGAAACCGGGCCTGGCCATGCAACCAGTGAAGTCTCGAGCTAATGACTCATATCTTTAGTGAATCAAAGGTATGCCGTGCGACCAGAGAAGTTCAAAAAGACTCTGAAAGACTCTTATGAGACGTTTTTTTTAGGGAATCATAAACACATGAATCAGTTGGAGCATTTCTTCAAGATATCCGAATCACGTACTTAAACGCAAATCATTAATTTAGTCAAATCTGAAGACGTGCCAATATATTTAGAGACAGACAACGGAGTAAAACAAGTGTAGGCTAAACATTGGCGGTGCTTTTCCAAAATGGAAGAATTTGATGTAATGTTTGAGCTTCATACGAGCCAGGTAAGCTAAACTTTCTCTTTGTTTTACCACATGTTAGCCCTTTCATTTTAAAGACCCGTACGACTGTTTGATAAGCTGTGTTTTTTGTGATGTTTGAGTTGGGAGCGAGGTGCGAAAGGGTGTGATGAGTTCAAAATATGCTTTATTTTTGTAACAGCTAAATGACACTAGTAGCGCAGAAACTGTTTATAGCCTGTATTGTTTCATAAAATATATTGCTTTTTGTGTGTGTGTGTTTGTGTGTGTGTGTGTGTGTGGGGGGGGGGGGGGTCGTAACTTTATTCAAGCTTTTAGTCATTTAACAGCCATTTTTTTTTGTAAATGAGCTTCACTTGTGTAAAGTACCTTTTGGCACTAAGTGGCTCTGTGGTAAGTCCCAGTGGTAGCCCTGGCAGTGTGAGAGAAGTTGATTTCCTGTCAGTGCTGTTCTCAGCAGATGCCTGGCTGAGAGGGCACAGGCAGTGGGAACAACACTCCATCTCTACTGCCATGGCACTGGGCACTGTCTGCCACCACTGCCCCCTGCCCACTTCAATCAATCACTCAGCCATTTGAAATCATTCCCCTTTGTTTTGTCTGGCCCACCATCTTGAAGTAAAGACTTTTCTGTCCTAGACCCCTGCTTCATTGTCCTCTGTTCAATGCATAGATATAACAGACACTTCCATTGACAAGAAGTTTGCGATGATGATTTCTAAGAGTTAGCTAAAGTGGCACTCAGAATAGGGGATATATTTTATTGGACAAAATCAAGGCTATATGGCAGTGTTTCTATAAGGGTTTTCACAGCAAAGCTACAGAAGGCTTTCATTGAAAGGTTTTTAAAAGAGACAGATGTTTCTTAGTTTAATAAAGAATATTAAATGAGAAAACTGACCTTATTATAGTCCACAGAATTTTATGCAGTGGAATGTATTCTAAAGGTACTTCTGGGAAACAGAAGTAAATATTTCCTGACAAAAAACCATTCAAGTACCTTTGTTTTTAAAGGGACAGTTCATCAAAAAAATGAAAATTATGTCGTTAATTGCTCACCCTCATGTCGTTCCAAACCCGTAAGACCTTTGTAAATGTTCAGAACACAAATTAAGATATTTTTGAGCTCTCTGACCCTCTCTAGACAGCAAGGGTATTACCGCGGTCAAGGCACAGGAACACAGTAAGGACATCAGTAAAATAGTCCATGTGACATCAGTGGTTCAACCGTAATTTTACAATGCTACGACAATACTTTTTGTTTTCATTTTTGGTGAACTATCCCAAGTACACTTTAGCAGATTCCAGGGGTTATTTTACAGATTTTTACAAATTAAAAGCTTTTGGCAATAAGTATATTAAAACAATTAATCATACTAAATATCATGTTTGTAGCTAATGCAACAAAATTCTTGACATTTATTTGGGATTAATTGAGACGGTCCAAATTTTTTCTTTTTTAAATTAAAATATATAATATAGACTTAAAGCAAAACATATACTGTACACAGGTTGATTGCAATGTTTTGCGTGATTAATTATAATATTATTTGAAATCTAATGTCATACTAAGTTTAAATGAACCAGTTGGGTGTCAATGAAAGGGTATAGATGGAACTACAAGAAAGGTTGAAAAACACAAGATAGGAGTAAATGCAGGCTGTTGAAAAGGTTGCACTGCTGTGTACCTGTCAATCAGTGGCGTGCAGGCATCTGGAGGGGCAGGGGCGAAATGGCTTTACAAGGGCACAACCGCGGACCGGGGGGGGGGGGGTTGTCGGTTGGGGGATTTGGGCAGTAGTGTTGTTCCCCCTTGGCTAGGTATCACGATTCACGATTCTTTGTCATGTTGGTTTTTCTATTTTGCAAGCTGTTTGAGCAGTACAGCCAAACTAATTTCCCTATCATAAAGACAAAGCCTTTCAAGGTAACAAAATATAAAAAAAATATGGCAGATATTTAGGCCAAAGTGGGAGAAGATAAAAATCTTTGTCAATATTTTATCTTTGTAATTAAAAAATAAGAACAAAGATACACATTACAAATACACATAATATACAAATAAAATAAACTGTGTTTTATTTTGAGGTACAATAGGTGTATTTAGCAGAGCATTCAAGAAAATGTATGAACAAATATAAAAATAAAACACTATATAGATTGATTCCTATAAAATAAACTGTATTATAGTTTTTCAGTCAAGAGTAGTGAGTGATTTTTCTCTTTGTGTTTGGTGTTTGATTAACATTAAAGGAATAATTCACCCAAAAATTTAAATAGGCTAGTATTTTATTTTCATACCTTCATTTAGTCACTCAAAAGTTGTTTTAAACCTGAGTTTCCTTCTTCTGCTAAACATAAACACTATTTTGAAGAAGGTGGAAAGCCAAACAGTTGCTGGTCCACAGTGTTCCCTACTGTCAAAGTCAAAGCAACTGTTTGGTTACCCACATTCTTCAAAACATCTTCTTACTGATGTGAATGTTTGTTGCCTGTACGGTATATTGATACGGCGGCGCCAGAACTGCAGCTTATAGAATATGTGCTGTAGCAAGTTACGACAATATTTCTCCAAAAGCAGATCATGGAGACATCTTTATCAGGGCTGCTACTGGCCAAATCGGTGTCCTAAGCAGGATTTTATTGAAAATAAAAAGTGAAAGTGACATACATCCAAGTATGGTGACGCATACTTGGATTTTGTGCTCTCCATTTAACCCAACCAAAGTGCACACACACACCGTGAACACACACACACGGAGCAGTGGGCAGTCATTTATGCTGCGGCACCCGGGGAGCAGTTGGGGGTTCGGTGCCTTGCTCAAGGGCACCTCAGTTGTGGTATTGAAGGTGGAGAATGTGCTGGATATTCATTGCCGCCACCTACAACTCCTACAAATACAGTTGTCTGATTGATTTTATGGTCTCAAGCATTCTGAAATCACACAAAAAAAATTAAGCAGTTTTACTACTCAAACCATGGTTAATTTTTGTAAGGGCTGTGATGTCCACATGTTTTTTTTGTTGAAAAAATTATAGAGGCTGTGTCATCTATACAAAGGCGGCCAAGAAAAAAAGATGGATATTTAAATTAAATGTTTGGTCAATAGCCTATTAAGTAAGGATATGATCGTCCTGTAAGTGTAACAACATCAATTACCAGGCCTTTGGCTCACTTTATAGGCATTTGTAACATGTAATTTAAATACAAAAAAACAAATACAATAGACACCATCACAAAATGTGTAATGGTTTTACTGGTTATAATGGGACTTGTATTGTTTTTACTGGAACCTGTAATGGACCCTGTTGGTCTCTGGTAATTGGTCACCTTATATTGGTGGCTTGTTAAAACCAATAAATCCTAATGGAATATGTCCCAAAACACACTACAGAAAATCATTTTTAATGGTTAAAAGTTGATGGTTTGTAATGCATTTGTGATTTATTTGTGATGGTTCTATTGTGTTTTTTTCAGCAGGGTTGCCTCATTGTTTTTATATCATGCATTTTAAGTCATTTTAAAGGTTGTTGTTGGCTTAGGTCTGTTTTTATAACCACACTATATATATATATTATCTTAATACTTCTTTGATAATGAATGTAGCCTACCTGAGAGTGACATGCGGGCTTTGTTTTCATATTTTTTTGCTTATCTTTGCTCGGTGCAGGATTGCTGATGTCTTTTCACATATAGTTGTCCATAAATTATGATAATCTGCATTCAGCTGCAAACATCAAGTGTGAGCGGTCGCGGGCGTGGGCGAGGATGCGGGAATGGCGCATCACTTTTTTTTTTTTTTTGAGCAACTGGGATGGTGTCCCCCAGGGAGTTGGTGTCCTAAGCAAACTGCGTACTTTGCATGTAGGGAGAGGCGGTACCGATTTTTTATCGTCCACGATATCATTCATATTGCACAGACCGGACCGCAAGGGCACCTTAAAGGGGCAGGGGCTCGAACCCCCCCGCCCAACCTTTGCACGCATCAAATAAGTGCAACATGTAGCATGGACTTTATTTACAACGTAATCAACATGTCATCTACTCTATGTATACCAGCAATCACATAAAGTAAGAACGTTTTCAGCCTAGTTTGTGTCTTTTCACTTCCTAATTTAGCTCAGCCTAAACAAATTGTCCTTCCAATATAATGATAATGACACAGTTTACTATATTGTGTGAGGTGACAAGCAGTGGATGTAGATGTAGCTCCATCGATAAACCTCAAACTGAGTGGATTCACATCAGGATCAATGCAAGAAATGGACTATTATGACTATTACCAAGAAATGGATTATTATATTGAAGGTGAAAATATTTATTTTATTTTTGTTAAGTCAACGCTAGTGCTTTATGCTCTCGTCTTCATTCAGGAACACAACATGGTTTCAGCGCTCTCTCACACATGTGAAAAACACTCACAGTGCATTTCTCTCTATAAATGCACACTGCTCATGACAGATCCTTTAGATGTTAGAGTGGGATGATACCACATCTGACACTGTTTCAATGGACCTGAAAGACTGATGAGAGGTGCTTGTTTGAACAAAAGTCCACTTGAGAGAATTTTCCGTTTTGTGGAGCCGCCCGCTCAAAAACCTCCATTAAAAACAGCAAACATGTATCAGTTGTTTGGTTGGATGGCACGAAATTCACATTTATTAGCTTTTCTGGAGCATCAGAACTGAGAGGATTGTGTGCACATGTGCGAGCGACCGTCTTGTGAGGAGGTCCAGGTGTTCAGCAGTGCAGCATGGTGACCAGGTGCATGTTTGTTTGTCTTTAAGTATGCTCGGAGAACCATATCCATTAGCGTCATAGTCTCATATCCTCTTGTATGATTTCCCTGGAAATCATCTGAACCACCCAAGACAAAAGGAGACCTCAAAACACTCTCTATGTCACTATTAATCAAAGTGAATTAAAAGCCATGCCAACAGCTATGATTTATGAATATATTACAGGGCTAATTGGTATTCTGTAGATCATGTTTGTTATAAAACATCACTGTGGAGGACTAATGCATCAAAAGTAGTACCTTTCTAGAACCACATGTGAGAAAATTTGGAAGAATCCGTCAATGAAAAAAAACTATTTTTTTACCACAATTTGAGCAACTTTCTTTTATTGTGTGTATTGTCTGCAAATGTGATAGCCATGCTGACAAAAAGCATGTTTTGAACCAGTGTAAGCTGTTTTTTTCTGTAATTGGTTGGTTTGAGCATGAGCTGGTCAAAGTGGTTTCCTAACTTGGCAAGGTTGGTCTTCAGCTAGCCTCTATCAGCACTGCAGTACTGTGCATATCATGACTTAAACCTGAAAATCAGCTCAACATAACCAGTATAAGACCAGCAAACATTTTAGGTTGTTTTAAAATGATTTGTTTTCCTAAAGGGAAGATCACAAATACACATGTATATATACATATATTCATATATACAAGATTCAAGATTAAAAAAACTTTATTAATCCCAGAGGGAAATTGCTTGCCATATTACAATTGCTCTCACTCAATATATACCTATTGTAACAAATTATATAACAACAAAGCACACAACAATAATATAAAAAAACACCAATAAAAATGACAATTCAGATTAAATATGAAATTAACTGAGGCCCAATGGAACTACAAATGCTGATCACAATAAGTCCAGCATAACGGCAATCAAGAACAGCATTTATACAGTACGTACTGCACACCAATCTCAGCACTAACAATAAATAAGCAGCAAAAATAATAATAAATTGTATTGCACATAAAAGTCCCTTATTGCACATGAATAAAAAAGTTGCATTGCACAAAAAAAGTCCATTATTGCACATGATAAGAACATGTATTGCACATGCATTACCCAAAAATAACCCAAAAATAACCCAGCACTTATAAAGACGAGTTGTACAGCCTGATGGCCACAGGGATGAAGGATCTTCTAAAGCGCTCCGTGGAACACTTGGCAGTGATCATTCTCTGACTGAATATTCTCCTCTGGTCGACCAGCACATTATGTAGTGGGTGAGGATTGTCCAGGATTGAGTAACATTTTGACAGCATCCGTCTCTCAGTCACAACGTGAACAGGGTCCAGCTCCATGCCAAGTACAGAGCCAGCCCTCCTAATTAATTTGTCCAGTTTATTTCTGTCTGCCACCTTCATAATACTTCCCCAACAGACCACCGCATAGAAAAGGACACTAGACACCACAGACTCATAGAACATCCGCAGCAAAGTGTTGCAGATGTTAAAAGACTTGAGCCTCCTCAGAAAATACAGCCTGCTCTGACCTTTCTTGAAAAATGCAGTTGAATTTAATGTCCAGTCCAATTTGTTGTATATATGTATGTGTGTGTATTATATATACAGTATATTTATATATAACACCAGGTTTGCAGGTCTATAGCTGTTATAAGCTGGTCTATGAAGTAAGGCAGTGTGGACAGTGTAATTTTAGTATCCTTCATATTAAAGTGTTTTTTTATATTTTAAAATTAGCTTTTATTTTTATATTTCCAATTTTCATTTGTTTTAGTAATTTGATGTGCTTTTGTCATTTTATAATTTTTTATATTTAGCTTTATTTTTATTTGAGATTTAGTTTAATAATTTTTAGTACTTAATTTTTAGTATTTTTTCATCTTAAATGTATAGTTTATTTTATTTCAGCTTTATTTAAATTAATGAAAACAACTTTTGAGCATTTTAGTTCAAACTAACACTATTGATCTTAGGTTGGTATAAGTCGTTCCATTTTTTTCTCTCTGTAGAAAAGATGCCAAAGTGAAGAAACAAGACGCATCACAAGAGACTCATCTAGACCACTTTATTAGAGATGAGGAGACACTGTTCTGCACTGCACCTAAACTGTTCTTGGTTCATATCTGATCTAAATGCAGTGGCTCTTGCTGAAATCAAATCATCTATATACAAGGTCTGTTTGATTTGGATTATTTCTTGTGTAACTTTCTCATACCCAGAAAGAAAGAAAATTAGCAAATAGGAAACATGCACCAATTGTGATGTAGATCATTAACTCTTATTCATTTTTTATTATATATAAGTATAATTCCACTCTGGGAAGGGAGGGATCAGAGCAATGAGCATACAGTATATAGAGAGACATGTTTTGGGGTATAAAATGACAGTGGACCGAGGCAGTGACAGATCACTGACTGCACTGAGGAATGGTGATCTGATAAGAGATGGAAGGTTGAGGAATGGGTCAATGGAAGAGAGGGGCAGGTGGAACGCCTGATGAACGGTATTAATCCATTTCTCGCAGCCTGTTATTCTTCATGCCACTCCGGTTAGCAAGTGCAGGCGAATTCAGTCTCGAGGTGTAGGGGGAGCTCACACTGTAGCTGCCATCTAGAAGCTTCTGACTGAGAAGAAAAAGGAATAATGGACAGTATTCGTTCTTGACAGAAAACTATTGACTATTTCAGTGCTTTATATGACACTTAAATGCATACAGGAGCATTGCTAACTGGGTCAATGCAGATGTATTGAGAAACTTCAAGGACACTTTGGGTTTTATCAGCATGAATACAGCTCAGTTGGCAGTAAAAACAGAGTTATAGCAACAACCACAAAAATTCACTGTGCAATAAACAGATGGATATAGAGTCTGTTTTTCTACCATGTGACAAGAAATATTCTTCTTTTTATACTAGAACATAATGGAGTTTTCCACTGTAAAGCCTGTTGTTTAACAGAATGAAAGAGTGAGAAACTAAAGAAGTGCATAAATGCATTTATACAACACACTTTCGTTCCGGTCCTCGAATTTGATTGGTAAGTGTGCTGATGTATATTATAGCACTGGAACTTTTTACTGTTTGTATCACTCTTGACTTTTTATTTCCACCAGTAGATGGTGATAAGCTACTGTCTTTGTGAGTGGGTCATTGATTCATTCACTCAGATTCATTCAAACACACCGATTCATTCGAGACCCTTTTTATAAGAAAATGTATTGAATCATTTACTTACCCGATTCAGTTCAGTTTCGAACTAAACAAGTGACTCATCTATGAGTGAGTAATTTAATCACTTGTTTAATCGATTTGTTCACAACAGAAATGAATGAATCAGAGGCATGCAATGGTTCTGTTGTTAGAATATTTTCGTTGGGGGAGCAAAATTTGCCAGTTGTTTTTATTGTTGGCGTTTTATTGTTGGCATTGGTTATGATAATCTTTGGTAACTCGTTTGAAGCCAACTTAAATATAACAGGCCCATATTTGAAGAAGCACTTAAAAAGACCCGAACCGGAAGTGATGTAACATGTTTTACAACATACGGACATTTGTTGCACATATCCCCTATTGCAGACATTGTGGCAACAACACAATAGCCTCCCTCTTGATTGCGGATGCAACCTTTAAGTATCTGTACACAAACAGTTTTGCTAAGGGTCTGGGACATTTATGTGACAAGGCCTTAGATAAGATAAAAGCCTGTTTGCATATGCAATGTCACAAAGCCTTCGCAAAAGGACATAATTTATAAGGTAGCACGACTGCATAACAGCAATTAGTAATTCGTTCAACTTTTACCTTTGTGGTAAGGGGGGCTGATTCAGAGCTGCTGAACTCTCCATCATTCACTGCGATGCATTCTAATAATCAATCAAGGAGGAAAACAAGAACACTGCCTGTGACCTTTCAGATGGGGAAATTAAAAGAGCAACTCTTGCTCATGGGAAAATATTTAAACGTTCTTTCTCACCTTGAGTGGCAATGCTTACCCTTTAATTATACGTACATAAAGTGTTAGCAGCTCGTGTTTATCTGCTGCTCCTAATAAATGAACAACTTCATTTTCTCTCCTTCGCATGTTTGACTGACTGTACTGCGTGAGTTCTAATAAACTGTTTTCCAATTCTGTCTTTCCCCTAATAGATGAGAATAATCTTTTGAGCTGAATGGAATGCATTTTATTTGTGTATTACATTGCACTATATATCGGTTGTAATTGTCAAGCTTTTGTGGACTTGAGCAAAGAATGCAATTTGCGTTAAAAAACAGATCTTGAATCTTGAAAAAAAAATCTTGAATCTTGATATTTTGCGATTAATCTTAATCTGCTTTTGAACCATCTGAATTCTTAAAATACCTAAATCAATTATTTACTCTCTGCCAGTGTTTCCTACAAGGCAGTGTATCACAAAATATTGGCAAGAAACCACATCTTTCTATTGAGTTGTCCTTGTGAGTTGCACATGACTAGTGTAGTCCAATTCACTAACAAAATGACTCTTATGAGCTGATTCTTCTTAATGAATCAAAAACCTACAGCGCAACCATGTAGTCCAATTCATTAACAAATGAATCTCATGAGCCGGTTCTTTTTTGGTGAATCAGAAACCTACATCGCAACCTGTGTAGTCTGAAACATGAACTGGTTCAGCAGCATAAAGTGCAACCAGTCCCATTCACGTATAAATGTCTCTTATAGACAGTCCTTTTAATGAATAATTCAAAAAGAATCACAAATTATGTTTCGATTTGAATTAGTGAATCATTTAAAAGAGCTTATAAAAAGATAAAAAAAAATTGTAGGATTCCATGATACACAGTAAATACAAGTTTTTGAAGTTCCCAGAGTAGTTTTATTGTTTATTTTTTTATTATGCCACTGAACAGCATAGTTTGGGCATCATGATTCGCAACACTTTCTATTAATTTAGATTTTTGCTAAACAATCATTTAAATTTTGTTTTATATCTCACCAAACCTTATTGTGTATCTTCAGAATACTAGGAAAATACAGTATGAGTCATATGGAATACTTCTGAGATGCTTTTTCGTCTTTTTCTTTAAAGCTTTATGCAGGTCACTCTTTATTGACTCTTTACTTACAAGCACAAGCAGGACTTTTTTCCTCTCTTTCATGGTCTGAAAACAGCTTCAGAACAACATCAGGGTGAGTAAATAATGACTGAATTTTCTTTTTTGGATGAACTATCCTTTTAATATTTTTGGTTGTGTTCCAACATGGACATTATAACAGAATGAATCTGAACTGGGTAGAACAGAAACCTTGCAGTTGGCCCTAATTAGAATGATCTGCTCTCACACAGCCATGTGGAAACCAGGAAAGATGCAGGAAACACTTCCCTTCCCTATCTGAGTCCTGATATCATAGATTAACAGTCAGATGGGCAGATAACAATGTTAACACATAGTTTTCTTTCAAATATAGAGCTGATTTCAAACACATCAGCTCCTTTCTCTCTCCTAAAATGCATAACCAGTTCTCCGACCTCTTCCACCCTGGATTAGTTCTACTATCTTTGGGTGTTTAGCCTGCATGCTGTTGGGTAGAGGCGGGAAGTGGGCGGAGGGGGTGAAGCTGATATCTCTGGTTCTGTTCTCACTTTTGTTTAGGGAGCTCTCCGAGGAGAGGAAGGTGTGAACAAACACTTCTGTTTATTCTTACCGAGCGCGCCATCGGAAATTCAGGCGTACAGAGATTAGGGAGGATTCTTGCTCTCGTCTAAAGCCTTAGCGATTTTCTACGCATTCAGTGGTGAATATCCAATCATGACAAAATAATGCTGTAATGAGAATACAGTGTGGCTGATACGAAGAAAATAAAATGTGAAAAACAGAGAACTACATCGTTGCGTTTCTTTTTGCTTAGGGAATGGTAAATTAGACCACGAAGCTGTTTCATAGTCGCGGACATCCTCTTCCACGCCATATATTTTGAAGGTGAGAGAGTTTCTCAAACATATCTACACTATACAGTGACAACAGCTAATGATTTGTGAGCCAACAATCTGAAATCCCATCAGTCTGTGGGGCTACGCTTAAAACCTAGTGTTAGCAGCCCGCTGTAATTCCAAGCAGAGATGCTATTCCATTCTCTCTCTCTTTCTTTATCTCACCCTCTCGCTTTTCAACGGCTACTGTTTTTTCTTCCTGTCTCTCAGCTTCTACCTCTCTCTTTCCCCTGTAATTTCTTCAGGTCTAGAATCTAATGCACCCGTAGAACGACAAGTTTATTATCACCAGAACACAGAGAGCTTTTCCTCTGCCATGTTTATCTGACCCATTCCCCAAATTTCAGTGGCAGCCAATCTATCAGTTTATCACCGCTACTTCATCACCGTCACTCCTGGCAGCTAAATACAAGCTCCAAATCTGCTGCTACACACATCTGCGCCATTGTAAAGCTGTCGTGTGGCAGGCTCGGTAAACAGGGTTGCCTGGGGCCAAGCACAATAAAGCTGTGGTTTCTTACGGAGCCCGGTTCGCTGCTCTCTGCAGGGACCACAGCTCAGCCGCCACACATGAGCGCGGGGACCTGAAAGTACACCAGCACACATGTACGCACACATGGCAGCACCTCGCAGTTAATGCGTCAGCTTGAAATCACACCGCATATCTCTTTTGGTGGTGTTTTTGCTAATTGTATTTGCCACCTGACTCGTATCAGGCTATGAGGCCTCTGAAGTGGCAGAAAAAAAAATCCAAGACTTTAGCATATGCATGAGAAATGTCTACATTTACACAGAAAATATTAGCATGAACACATGTTAAGATTTGCATGTACCTAGTTTTCTCTGAAAGTTGCTTTCTATAAATCATCCAGGTTAATGACAAATAGTGATACTGTTGTTATGGAAAATGGAAATATTAATAAGCACGGAAGCAGTTATATGCCAAAATACGTAAAGCTTTCTTTTTAAAACTTTTAATTATTTTATGAGGCAATATGACATTGGAGCAGTTGTATTACCCTGAAATATTTTTTTTAAATAGTCAAATATGATTTTAATATAGAAATGTAAAACATGCTTAAATAAATGAATGTATATGTGATTAATAGTTTATAGATGGTTTTATAGATTGATCTCTTCCCATGTCTGCTTATGTATTAACAACCAAGTGCAATCATTTTTCATTTTAAGATTTTCATTCTTTTAATGAAGCATCATGATATCGGGACAGAAGTATCACCCTATATCACCCAATATTTCAGCTATTTTGAAAAAAAATACTGAAATTAATTTTCATACAGAAATAAAAAAAACATGCTTAAATCAGTTTAATGTTATATATAAAAGCATAAATAAAAACAGATATAATTGATTTCATTGTATATCTACACACAGGATTCTTTTAATGAGGCATTTTTGCAACACTTTGAAGCCCCCAACACTCATGTCAGAGACATTTTTGTGGACTATAAATCTGCATTTAATACAATAATTTCAGTTAAACTTTTTGATGAGGTAAAGCAATTGGGGATTCAACACTCCCTTGCTCTTTGGATTTTTTGCAGAACAGAAAACAAGTAGTTTAAAATTAATAATACATTTTCAGGTATTAAGACAATTAGTGTGGGGGCCCCACAAGGATGTGTACTGTCACCATTATTGTACTCTGTATACACTAATGATTCTGTTTCACAACGTAAATCAGTGCAAATTTTTACGTTTTTTACGTAAAATTTACAGATGCAGATTGATTGGTTTAATAATAAATAATAATGAATCGGACTATATAAGGGAGGTTTCTACACTGTTTGAATGGAGTTGTACTCATAATCTGAAGTTGAATGTCCTAAAAGGAAATGGTATTTGATTTCCGACGTAGAAAATGCAGTCTCGCCATTAATGGTCAGGACATTGAAAATGTTCAATGTTTTAAGTTTCTCGGGACTACCATCTATGCAATATTAAAGTGGGATGACAACCTAAGAGGCATTGTGAAAAAATCCCATCAAAGGCTTTTTTTCTTAAGACGGTTAAAAAAATGTTGTGTATGTAAAGTCGGTATGCTAAATTTGTATAGAGCTGTTATTGAAAGTGTGCTGACTTTCTCACTTACAGTATGGTTTGGTAGCTCCGCAGTACAGCAGAGAAGTCAGATTTGTAATATCACTCAGACTGCTTCAAAAATTATTGGCTGTGATCTTCCCACTATTGATGAGATCTATGTCTCACGTTTGCAGAAAAAAGGTTTAACAATCCTGAAAGACCCCTTGCATCCAGCCAGACACCTCTTTATGCCTCTTCCTTCAGGCAGACGCCTTAGAGCAATTAAAACTAAGTCTACACGTTTTCTGAACAGTACTTATTGTAGGATTGTCCATGCTCTTAATTACTCTGGTATCTATGCATCTGCATTTCACTCCTTATAATTGATAGGACATACATATATGTATAGTTGGATTTATGTATGTGCATGTACTTATGTATGTATTTAATGTATGTTATCATTGTTGATGAGCTCACCAAGCAAATTCCAAACAACTAGGGGACTGACAATCAATCATACATAAATAAATAAATTAGGACTTTAGGAAAATTCTATTACCCTGATATTGTTTTATTTTATATATTTTTTAAATACATTTAAAACATTTTTTTGAATAACAGCATAGATAAGGCACATTATTGATCTCATTTTATGTCTACTTACTGTATGTATTAACAAGCAAAGCATAGTTTCACTTGCACAAATCTTTTTATTTCTCATAAAAATAATATTTTGTTATTAATAGACATTAATGCCAAACTGCTTAAAACGTTTTCTTAATGGGGCATTTTGATATTAGGAAAGTTTTATAATTTTCACATTATTTAAAACAACCAAAATAATTTTAATATATAAATGAAAAACATGCTTAAAGCGGTTTCATTAAATAATATTTGAATAACAACATAGAGAAGACACATAATTGATCTAATTTTATCTCTACTTATGTATTAACAACCAAACTTTGAACACAACACACCTAACCTATCCCAGGCAAAAGTGCAAGTGTACAGAATGAAGACGCAGTAAAAGAGAGTGAGATAATGGCTGGCGGCGCCACAGATGTCTGTAGTTGAGTAAGAAGCAGTGGTGGCAGAGCTGCCAGACAGTGGCTAAGTGATTAGGGAGTTCTGCGTTTACCCCGCGCCATATTTAGCTTCGGCGGGGTGCCGGGCCGGGTGCACACCTCCAGGGCCCTGCCAGATGTTAGGAGCCGCTGTGGCATGCATGGAGAAGCATGGCGGCAGCAGTCAGCACAGCAAGTCTACGATCAGATAGGGATGAGAGCGTGTCCCCCCTGCAAACTCATCTCTTCCTTTCACACACACACATTGTCTCTCTCTTTCTCTCTTTCGGAGTTGCTACCAGCAGATGCTACGCTAACAAGTGCCGTTCGATATTAGTCATCTCTTCCTCCTGCATCCACCTTGCTGGGACGCTCTGCTGGGGGGTGACCAAGATAAAGTTTTGACTGGCAGGACCATTTGTTTTAATCAGGTGTTTGCAGACACTTGCCTGACCTCCATTAGTTGAAATTTTAATTGAAATTAACCCCCACTACTACCCCAATTAACCCACTCCCCCAGCACACGCGCATGCCACACTCCTGGCATCTGTTCCCGGGGAACCGGGGCAAAGGGAGAGAGAGTGCCGTGTGGCTGCGAGCACTGAGTGAACATGTCCGTTGAGCAAGTCCGTATGCACATGCACACTCAAACACACGCATAGACCTTCCTGTGCCCGTCTGATCCCAGTTTAGCAGCTGAGGGACAGGAAGTGACACAGAAGGAGCAAAACAACTCCATCATGTTTTTGTTAAAGCTCATTAAATACTAGTTAATAAATATCACACACACACACACACATATTAAAAAAATACTAAATATACTATATATATATATATATAGTATTATAATAAATAAAAAATATTTAAATATTATATAACATAATATATACAATTTCTGTCGTGATGTTTCAGAAATAAAATTATTGGATTTTATATTGTCATTCTATCAAAGAAAAACAACGTTTGAAAATATTATCATCCATCTATAATATTAGTAACTGATATATATATATATATATATATATACATATAATGTAATCTTATATGCAATGCAATATATTCTAATGATATCTGTGCATTGTGTGTATTACAGTTATATATATTAATATTATACAATTAATAAAAAATGTGATATAATATAAAACAAATTCTGATGTGATGTTTCAGATATTAAATAATTCGATTTTATATTGTAATTCTATCAAAGATATAATGCCACAGTTATAATATCACTTTATAATGAAGGGTGTGTAACACACACACACACACACACAAATAAAAAAATTAAGATTGGAATATGATTTACACAAAATTAATATTTACTATATATAGTTTTACTACTTTCTACTTAAAAATGTTATGTTTAATTCAATATGTTACTTTACATTTATTTGTGAAATTTACTAACAATTTTCTAAGTATAATTGTTTCACCACCATTTTTTTCAGGACATATATCAAAATTTCACTAGTACAATATAAAAACTAAAGAAACCAATGGTGCATATGTGCATGTGTGTGTTTGTGACACACACACAGTGTGTCCTTGGCTGCTGAGGTATGATTTATGACACACATGAGTTCTTGCTGACTGAAATGTTCTCAAGAGTGGTGGCACAGCAGGTAGACACACACACACACACACACACACAATAGCATATTTAGTTCAATCCCTAATACATGACTAGCCCATCAGCCTCCAACCGATAGGAAATAAGCACCTCCCTCCACAAGATATCTTGAGCGAGGGTTTGTCACCCCGTGAAGGACAAAATTGCAGTGCCCTGAGCCCGTGCACCCAGCCACTACAAAGCCATCTTTCATGCAGACCCCCTTCCCATCTTGAATAGCACCTGAACATTCACCCCGGTCCAGCTTCAGCTCAAAGGTCCGGTTTGAGGGGTGATAGGTGCAGATCCTGGGAGGCTGTGCCCTTGAGCAAGGTGCTTATATCCAGATTTAAGCAGTGTTACAGCTCAGTTGAGTTGAAGAGTTGAATTACTGAAAACTGTTCCTGTATACAAAGACATTGTAGAAATAGTAAATTGCTTACATTATTAAGTGTGTTTATGTTTCAGAATGGATCTCCTACACATCCTAGACAGTCATTGGATATAGTATCTTAGCACCTGGTCTGTCTGTGTGAAGAAAATGATCTGAAAATAAAAAAAACACTGCTTGTAATATATTAACCTACCTGCAAATGCTTATATTCTGAAACGAATCGGCAGCTTATGCCGAGCTGATACATCCAGTGGGAGTAAATTATAGTTGGGATTAGGATTGGAACGAATAACCCAGTGTTTTATCAGCGGGCCCATGTTCCAGTGCCGAGCTGCTTATATTTCAGGTAAACATAATCCAGATGCTGTGCAGCAGGGATAGATTCAATTAAGATACCGGACAACTTTGTTAATACAGCCATATCTTAATACCCCTGCTGCAAGTGGTAATGAATCTGGCTCAGAGAGCAGACGGAAACAGGACCCGGGACGGCAGACACAGCTTGCTGAACAGTGAGGCTGCTCTGTCTCAGGTGTGCCTCGGTTGAGAGAGACGCTAACTGGCTGCACTTGCTTACTGGCTAGCTGTTGATTCGCAACGCAATGTGTCATCTGTGCTTGCTTTGTGTGCTTGTATTATCGCTGATGCTTTTCTTTGCCCTGCACTGCCTGTGCGTGTTTTCCTATGTTTTTGACACAATTCCAGCTAGCTGTCTCTGAGGAAAATATGTGTGTGCTAGCCTCCCATTTAGCCATAATCCTTTTTAGAATCTTTTGATAATTGTTTTTGTAGTCCTTTTAGTAGTTTTTAGTTCTCTAGGACTCCGTATCATCATCCAAAATATCATGTAAACAAGTGCATTATGTTTTTGAACAATGTGATGTTTCACTGGGGAATATTATGATTTGTTCCTCTTAATGGATATGAACCTGTTCTTAGATTGGACTGAAACAAAGTTTTCGGGTCAAATTAAACTGAATCAGCCAAACAAAAATACTGCGTAAATCAGCTGAATCAAGATTTATCATTTTCAGTATTATGCTATTTGAAACATGGTAAAAAATAGATAATGCCTAATAATAGCTGACTTATAGCAAATTAAATATAAAATATAACGGAAATATATTTACTATGTTTTTGAAATGTTTTATGATGGAATATCAAAATACTGCAAATGAAAATAACATCCACAGATAAATAATGAAGATTGTTTAGATGTTTGTTTGTTAGTTATTGTTGAGCTCCGTATTTCTCACAGTCATAGTTTTTACTCTTTGCTGTTGTGTGACGTTGCAGTGCCAAATCAAATCGGAACATATGAATTTACACAAATTTAATAAAATCCCAGTTGACTAGTTTAATTAAAATACAGAATGTGCATGCTTTCTAATGATGAATCCTTTCCTTGATACTGTTGAATAATTTCCTTGCTATTTGTAAAGAATTGATTCATCAAAATAAGCCAGATTTTCCAATGCTACAAGCTGTTTAATTTTTATATCTTTGTTGTATTTTTGTATTTTCTTGTCTCTAATGATGGCAATTTAATGTTGTCAGCTACTTTAAATATACTGTGCATTAATGTCTACATGGAGGGAATGTTGCTGTCACAGCCACAAAATGACATTGCCATGCCACTGCCTTTTCCCACAGTCACAGCGAGAAAGCAGCTCAATGGATGTGGCTGCGGGACTGGATGTACTTGGTTCCAATATTAATATTTATTGACAAATGTAGCCTGGTGTTAAAACAGGCCTCAGGGGCATTTGGCTGGACTTAAGCCCCAGGAGGGCATGCTGACTCAAAGTCTTATTCAGATGATGTGCAGTAGATGCTTGTCCTTGAAGAAAAGGCATTGAAGCCCGCTGGAGTCAAAGAGTGAGAAAGTGAGAGGCAGAAAAGCGAGTGAAAGAGCGCAACAGAGGGAGGAAAGAGAGTGACTAGAAAGAGGCAAAGCCTGGGATTCTTCATAGGGTGGATGATGTACAGCACACTGACTCACACAAAAGTGTTTCCACGCAATAGAGCAGACAATCCCCTCTTCAGGAAATGGAGATCAAAGCAGAATTAAGTAGTCAGAGATGTTCCATGCAAATTTGCGCTGGCCTCCAGCTGTATTTCTTGCCATGTTGATTTGGGCGTCAAGCAGCGGGGTGTCAAATGCTTGGGCAGTGGAGTTCCACAGTGTTGCTTGGCGGGGGAGAAATTGGGTATATTTGTCTAACACTGGAGCACATTGTAGCTTTTTTGTTTAAAATACAGGAGGAGCCTAGGTGTTTTTGATGTTAGAATCAGAGCTGCAGCATAAACCAGCATACATTCCAAAATTATCCCAAGGAAAAATGAGCTGTGCAAATTCCTTCCGGTTTTTTTTCTCTCTCCGGTATTCCTTAATAATAAAGGGGGCCTTTGTGGATGTGAAATAAGCCAACAAAGAATATTGCCAACAGGATATGATGTGCTTTTAAGCTGTCTTTTTAAATGCATAATACTTAACAGATTACCAATAATGTGTTAAAATATTATATGTATTATAATGAATTAATAAAATAAAAATAATAAAATATAAAAAGCTAATATTATATTATATTATATTATATATATTATATTATATTAAATTAGATTTAGATTTAAACCAGTTTCTTGCAATACTGCAAAAAAAATGCTGTTTGTGTTATTTGTATTGAGGAAAAGGTTCAATGTGATGTTTACATCCTCTGTTGGCCAAACATCTTTTTGCTATGTGAATTTGTAGGTCATACGCAGCATGTGACCTTGTGTTTCCTCAAAGTCTAGTGTGACTGCACTTTAATATGCTATTTGGGATTCAGTAGAATAATTTCCTGT
The DNA here is from genome assembly GCA_027422405.1 of Ptychobarbus kaznakovi. Lineage (NCBI taxonomy): Eukaryota > Metazoa > Chordata > Actinopteri > Cypriniformes > Cyprinidae > Ptychobarbus > Ptychobarbus kaznakovi. The sequence goes on from CM049813.1 coordinate 15,147,977, forward strand.
TACTAATGTGTGAACAACAACCCAGCATTTGGCTAGAGAAAACGAGAATTTAACAGTATAGGTAACAGTATATTCTAATGAGTGGCTCAACGGCAGACATGAAGATAAGCCACTGTTCCCACATTCGCATCTCTCAGGCTTGTGCCTAATTCATTTTGGCCGTACAGTGACAGAGCAGGACAGCAGTTAGGGAGGGGGAGGAGGGATGGGGCAGGGCAGGCTTGCAGCACAGATAGCGGCAGACAGCGACAGAGACTACAGCGAACTGTGACAGTGTACAGATAGAGAGACACAGTATGGGGAGAGAGATAGAGAGATACCTAGATGGATGGAGAAAGCAAAGAGGCAACAAACAGAAATGGAGCGCAGATATGCACAGGCGCATTTGAAGGGAAGGGGGTGAAGAGTCCGCTGTAACAATAATTCATTATTTGTCTTGTTTTACAAATGCTGCTCCTCGAGACATTCAATTTATTGTGGCGTGGAGGATTGTCGTCTATGTGTGAGGAGGTGTCAGCACCATGGAGTGCTCCGCCGTCTCCCTGCGTGACAGCACTCCAGATGCTGAGAGGGGGCCGACAGTGGGGGGCACTCACGCAGATGCAGGCAGACACATGTGTGAGCACACTCACACATACACGCATGCGATTGAGGGGTTTGTTGAAGGATGAGGAACCAACCTGTGTCCAACCGGGGCCCCCTTCCTTCTCAAACTCCACCCCCCTCTAGTTAAGCCAGGAAAGGAATTCATTAAAATATAAGTCCTCCTGAACTGCACCCATAATCCGACAGATTAATGGCAGAGCATGAAATCTGCAGTTTACGTTGACAAAAGTTACAAGTTGGGGGAGGGGCGGCAGGGCCCTGCAGTGGATTACGGCGAGCGGGTCTTAATGCGGGAATAATTTGATGTAGCTGCCAATTTGCTGCGCACGCACTCACCGGCACAAATCCGACTTTGCTGTGCACTTCTGAGGAAGTTTTATGGGTGAAGAGAGCTCCTTCAGCACGTGGCCAGCAGACCTGATTCTCTGAATGCACACAATGGACTTTCATCAAGTTACTACACAAATGTGACCTGCTCTATCATTGAGTCAGAAGTTGCAATGAGCCATTTAAGGAGGAACACATTGGTCAATTATTAGCAAAAAAAGATGAACTTTGACTGTTTTGTGTTGGTTATTTTTAAAGTAAGTATCTCAAATCTGTTAATACAAAAATCAATAGTAAATGTTGTTTTGGCGCTCTTTAATGTGGTGTGACAGATCGCTGTAGCCACTTCAGTGAACGTGCACATGAAACGATAGTCTGTTCCATTTTACTACTAGTTCAAGGTTGCCAGGTTTGCGAAACAAAACCAGCCCAATTGCTATTCAAAACTAGCCCAATCGTGTTTTTTTCCACGGTTTTCCTCTCCATAGTGGGTCCCTTTTGTCGAAATCATGAGATCAACAGTGCAAAAGTTGCCCAGTTCTGAGTAAAACCACGGACTTGGCAACACTATACTAGTTATAGCTAAAATAAACTTGAATGAACATCTGAATGTAAGTTAAAGACAATACAACCTACTGTATAATGTATAATCTCTCATGAAATCGCATTATCAGTGTTTCAACTGGGAAAGATGCCAGTAAAACAGCTTGTCACCCAGCGTTTACCTCAGTAAACATTGTATGTTAAGTATACTACAAATACATTTTCATAATGTATGTACTTAATAAAATGCCCTGCAGTTGTACTTTTAGTATACTAAACTGGTATACTTAGTCTGCTAAATTGGAACAACTAATTTTGTAATTAATGCACTTTAATTGTGTGGAAGTAGTGCTGAGATCCAATTAAATATGAAGTATATTTGATTGTGCTAAAGTGGAACTATTGCAAGTATACTTTAGGTACACTTTAAATATTTAGCATTTAAAGACGATATTATTCAAAGATCCTACAATACTCATCAAAATTGACATTAAAACACATTTTAGACTTAATATTAAGAAATGTGCATTGTGCACAAATAGTACGCAAAAAGTAAATTATAATTTTTACATCTGTAAGTCTTTTTTATCAAACTGTTACCAAACCGTTTTTATCAACAACGGTTTGGAGTTGAAAACTAACAATTATTTCATTAGAAAGCAGAGACGAGACTTTCATTCATTGAATAGATAGAACTCAGAATGTATTTTAGTGTCAAAACGGCTCAAAATGATGGAAAAGGTCACAAATTATCATATCCAAATTAGAAACCTTTTACAACAGCCCTGCTTGTATGATTCCATTTAGATGGCGTTGTCCACTTAGAATAGTAAGGGTCTGTTTTAACTCTAGTTACAATTCACCTCCACACAAACAGAACTCTATCAATAGAATGGGGTTTGAGAAAGGGGGTGGCGCGTCGAAGAGGTTTAGCTCTTTAGCTACAATCATAGGACATTTCCAAATTATCACTCAAAATGACAGAGGGAATCGTCGCAGGTGACCCCAGAAACAATCAACCTCTTTCAAGCCCAACACAGAGCCCACCATCTCCCGCCTCCACCCACAATTAATCCCAGCAAACATGTTTGATTGAATCTTTTCAAGCAAATCCTTTGCTTGGGCTTTTGTTAGTTCACTTCTTGTCAACATCCATTAAAATATCCTTTTAATTCTTACGCCCGCCATCTCCGAAGATATGAAAAAATGGGAGAGGAAACAAAAAGGAGGGGAAAAAGTAGCGGCAAGCGATCCCAACGTCTTCAACTTTAATCAACTGTATGCTGGCATCCCCCCCTCCCCATAATAATATGCTGTTTGGGATTCAGTAGGCAGGCTCCACATCAATCATTCCCCAGAATTTTTTTTTCCGCGCTGCAATAAATATGCAAATGAGGAGAAGCCAGCCACTGGTAATTTCAAGCTCAGCTCACTAGTGTTAAAAAAGGACACGAATTTATTAATTGCCATCGGCCAAAGGAATCCTATTTCTGTGGGCATTGATTACAAAGAGGCATGAGTGATTATCGGGAATGCTGCGGGCGCCGCGCCGCACCACGAGGGGGGCGCTTTGGAGAAAAAAAAAGCAGATTATCACATCCACTGCCACAATAGACATCCTGACATTACGCTCCTCGGCATGAGGCGAAAGGCCTGTGTGAATGCTACGGTTAGGGTAGAGATTTAATTGTAAACTAGTCTTGTGATAAATGACATAAAGATATGGAAATGTGGGTATACATGTGCTGTGCCCATTGATTCTATGCCCATTGACTGACTGACTGCCATTCAAGCAGCGCTGGGCTCAATGAATCCACAACAGGCTCAACTAATGTAAAATGATGCCATCTGGAAATGAAATATTTCCTATTGATGCCTACTATAGCAGAATATTGCTAAATGTGTTAAAAACATACAAGGTTAATGTGCTTCAATGATAGGGGAAATAGGTGGGAAATGAAATTGTGTGTAGAGTAGAGAGAAAACTAAAGGTTCTTTATTGGCACCAATGGTCCCATGAAGGACCTTTAACCTTTCCATTGCAAAAAAAATATTCTTCAAAGTAGAAAAAAGTTATCTAGACTATTAAAATGTTCCTCGTTCTTTAGATGATTAAAATGTTCTGCAGACTGAGAATTTTTTTTTCTTTTAAGAATTGTTTGCTGATTCTTTGGGGAACCAAAAATGGTTCTTCGCTGCTGTAAAAGCCCCCTTTTGGAACCTTTTTAATAGTGTATTTAATGTGTTTACAGCATACTGCATTACACACTGGTGTACGTCAGTATTTTAAGTCACCGTGCAGCAGTAATCACTGAGTCACTTTTATGGACACACCAGCATGAACCTGTCAGAGAAAACCTACAGCTGACAAAATCTAAATTGATGTCGCAAGACAAAAGTTTAAAAACAACCACAACACAGGAAAAAAATAGAAGGCCAGAGAGAGGCTTCTGTCCAAGACATTTCATCTCCCATAAATAATGGCCGTAAACTTTTCCGGCAGCACCAGCTAATTAATTCCTGTGCTATACACAAAAGGAAATGCTGGGTGACAAATGGGAGCAGGGCTTGAAAGCTGCCAGGTCTGCAAAACAGTTTCTTCTTCAATTTACAAGCAATTTTGCTGTAAATCATCAACCAGAACTGGCTGCTTTAGGACACAGCCTCTGCTGCCTCAACATACTAAAACAGTGTTTCAGTAATGTGAACGTGAGTTCGAGAGAGCGTGTGGTAAAATCTGCCAGATTCCAGATGTTAATCAATCATGATTTATCTCATAGACCCGAGGTGAAAGAGACCATGTGCTGTCCGTGCTGTCATAGACATAACATGTCCTGTGTAAAGGAGTTTTTAATTTCACTTCATACAATACAATAATTACATTAGGATGTTGTTTGCGGTGTGTTTTCTGTTTGCAGTATTGTTTAGTTGTACTGTGATATACTCAGAAATATACTACAATATTATCAAAAATATACAATTCAATATTCAATTTTTGTCCCTGACCCTTAACTTTAATTTTAACTTTTTATATATATATATATATATATATATATACAGATAATAGAGAACAAATATGAAAATCATAAGGAATAGTGTGGGGAAATGACTCTAAATAATTGTGACTGCATAATGGCTGCATTTATTTGATTAAAAATACAATTAAAACAGATATTTTTGAAATATGATTACAATTTAAAATAACAGTTTTCTATTTTAATATAATTTAAAATGTAATTCATTCCTGTGATGGCAGAGCAGAATTTTCAGCAGTCATTATTCTAGTCTTCAGTGTCATATGATCTTTCAGAAATCTTTCTAAAATGCTGATTTCTTATAATCAATGTGGAAAACACTTACTGCTTAATATTTTTGAGGAAACCATTCTACATTTTTATTTTCAGGATTCTTTGACGAATAGAACAATTTGAAAGAACAGCATTTATTTTAAATAGAAATCTTTTGCTACGTCTTTACTGTCACTATTGATCAATGTAATGCATCCTTGCAGAATAAAAGTATTAATTTCTTTCAAATAAATGAATATACACCTTTCTACAACAAGGCTGGTGACAAACCGTTGATTCTCAGCTGCGCTTTGATTAATTTCACTTTGTTCAGTGCAAAATAATGTGTATTATTGTTCTGCACCAAAAGCATCTTGTATAAAAATCATTAGGCAATGAAAGCCCATTAATGTTATCTCACAGAACATAGTTACAGTTCAAATGTGTTTGTCTGATGTGTTTGTATCAGTGTTGACTGTGGCCTCTAAGCGTCTAGCCATTTGCTTGGTCTGACATTTCATTTTTCCTCTAGTTGCCACATTGACGAAGTGAAGACACATATGAAGAACGTCTGACTGAGGACAATAATCCAACAGAAGTAGCATTTAAACCCATAATGCAAAGTTGCTCTCGTGTCAATGTAACCCCCCCGGGTCCGCACCATCACACCGGTCTCGAACCCGGGATTCCGGAGCTCTAACAAAGGCTTAACGTCATCGTAGAGCGCCTCTTTTGAGGTCAGGAGAATCACACAGCCCTTACTGGCATACATCCGTTAACGGTAAATGGCTGTGTAGCACCTCGTCAAGCAGACAGGAAAACTTGTTTGTTTTTGACAAAGAGGTGAAATGGCAGTAAAATGAAAGCCTGCCTGACATTATCCTTTTAAATGCAGCCCTTTCCTCTGCTCGAAACAAATCAAGAACACGTTGTTTCCCCCTACAGACCAATAGAAGCATCCAAGTGCTTCTCACAGAGCTCTCCTCAGCCACTTGGAGCTAATCAGAGCACAAATAATGACACATAAGTCCATGTGATCGCATGCTGGAGTAGCCGTCTCTCGCCTAAAGTCTGTAATTGAAATAAACAAACATAGTATTCAAAATAAGACTATTTTACTGTAAATTAAGGCTGATGATTATCACATATACAGTCGAAAATAGTCTCAGTATTATTCAATCTCATCTAGTCTGTGAGCTTTTAAAAGGTTATTTATGTTTATGAGATGTGGTTTAACTTTGTATTGTTCCCTGAACAGAGGTGTGGACAGTGCCATTGTGTGGTGACCTTGGGTAGCACACATGGACAGAAGAGCTTAGGGCATGAATGGCAGACGAATTGTTTTCCGTCACACCTCCCATTGCTTTGGGAGTTTTCCTTCTTAGTAGCTCAGCAAAAAACAGAGACCATTCGAGTAAAACTTAAAACATTCATCTTTCTGGCTTCTGCATCCACAGTGTTCATAAATTACATTTCACAGATCTCTCTTATCCAGTCGTCCTCATAATAAGGTCTATAAAGAAGAGGGGATTCCAAGCTGATTAATTGTTTCCAGCTTTTGTTTTTAATTAATTGCATGGCTACTCCGTCTACTGGAAGTTCAGTCGGAGCCGAGGTGAAACGTGCGGATGGCGTTTAAGTCTGTACATTGTGGCACATCCTGTGCTTCCCATAAAAATGAAGCACTTGGATTTACATCTAAATATTTTGACAATTATAAAATATCACAATAAAGAATTGTTACACAAAATGTCAATAAATATGTTCTAACCTTCACTATTAATGGGCATAAGGTGGCGTTGTAGTACAATAGGGCTGTATGGATCTGAGCAGATGTTGAAATGCATGCATGCACATTTCCTACCACACACAGGTAAAATACAACAAAGACGCGCACATTCAGCGTACACCACTCAATTTCCTCTGTAATCTGTCATCTTGCCTGTAGTTTTAATTCCTGTTAACTGCATGGTTGCATGCCACTGCTTCATTCATTTTAATGGAATTGAATAACAGCGCCGCATGGCTGCACTCGCACAAGGCCGCTTTAATTGGAATGAATGTTTAAAAATGTGAAAAATATTCATTCTGGTGGTTTTCCAGAGAAAAGGCCACATTTGTTTTGGGTGACTTCTGCCCATTTTAAAGACCCCTTCAAGAAACTCTAGAAACACTCTGACTATAGACCTGCTGCTAATTTTGCACTTGTGGATACATCTGGAATTTGGTTTGGAATTTTGTTATCAGCCATCAAACAATTAATCAGTAACATTCATCAAACTAGTAATTTGCTGATCAATATTTAGCTAAACAGTTTCTCACATTTAAAAAATAGGACTATCACATATGAAGAGTGATGCATTATACTGTTTAAAATGTCAAGAATCCACATAGAAAAATAGGACAATCCGTTATGCCTAATAATCAAACAGTGACTCATTATTGAGTATGGTTTGCAGATTCTGTCTCCATATCTTCAGGATTTGAGTTGGAAATATATGAGACCCAATGGATTGTCACACTGAAATTAGATTTATTTTGAAACTAGATTTAATGAGATCTTGATTGTGAAGCCTGACCAATTATGCGGTGAAACTGATTGTGCTGTTTGCTTTATTGTCCTCTTATTAATGTACAAACTTTCCTCTTAAAAAATAGATTTAGGGTTAAATAGAAAATATAATTAATTATCTGTGCAGTATAATTTACAGGCCCAGCATACAGCCTAACAAATATGATTTGCCACACTTTAACACACTAAACTTATAAAAATCTTTGTAATCTCATTAGTGATTATCTTTTCTCACTCATTTGATATGGAAAAATCATATCGCAAAAAGGGCAAAACGATGTCTGATTTATTCTGCATTCTGATCATTATCTTTCAGATTGCATCATTAATTTTCTGATACGCAAAAATAAACACTTTAAAAGGAATGGTTTACACATTATATCAATGTTTGATTTTAGAATAAGTGACGTGTACATCAATTATAATTTCTTTGTTTTACTAGCAAACTCATGAATCCATTTAAAGCTTAAATATTAAATTGTCACTAATAGCACATGTTTTTAACCTGACCAGATATGTGGAAATCTGACATTTGAATTCCGTATTTCCTTACAGATGTTCACGTCCTCTAGACTTCTTTGTCTATCTTTCTGATGCAAAGCAGTGTTTAAATCAATCAAGAGATCTAAGTACTCACCAAAATACATACTGGCTAAATATTATAAAATATGTTCATGTTTACTACCATTTGTGTTCATTTCAGGTGGAAACTGCAGTGAATTTCAAGTATAGGTATATATTTTGAGTTTTGAGAGAAAAAATGTAGGTACACGTATGTGTTCTCAATGAGCTTATTTTGGAGAAATCCTTGTTTGTTAGGGAAAAAATCCTGGCTATAGATGGATGGTCACACTTCACTGATTCTGTTGTTTCTTCATATGTCTTTGCAAGAAAGAGAATCAGCAAACTAGATTTCTGCTATGTGAATTATAGTACGAACTGAATGAGTGAAATAGCTTTTTTTAAACCACCTTTTTACATGACCATATTTAATATGCAATGCATATGTTGATAAGCTTTGGAATCAATAACAACAGCACAGAGGGAAATCCCTCAGTTAATAAACTATGCATGAACTACACATCCTGTGGGTATTAAGCAACATAAACCCGTCACCTCCAACTGACCATCACATCAAAATTATGACATTAGAGCGATGCATGTCTGTATTCAAATCCTGCTCTCAAGATTAAAAAAAACACTCCAAACATTTATATTTAATGTGTCGACAAGGTCAGGCCGAACCAATAGTCGATGTTCAATCAATATGAGATTTGAATTTAAAGAGCTTTGGCCTCCTGGGTGACAGAGCATGGAGTCAGCGGTGTGGTTAAGCCCCGGGCTCAGGAGGGCCTGCAGGCCTGTTTAACTCTCAGGACCATGATTAATTCATAGTGGATTATGTGCTGGGTGCAGCAGGGGCACCGCTGGGCTCCTTCACACTAAAACCACACACTGCAATGAGATAAAGGCTTTCCCCCCAGATAGCAGGCTCAATTTGATGCCCGTCTTCCTTGCCTCCGTACCTGTGAAGGATTCCCCCCACATACGCTCCCCACTGAGAGTCAAATCACTGAATCTCATCTGACTCTTTTGTTTTTCCCCGAATATGAATTGAGATATGAAATGAGATGAGTTCAGTGATGTGTTTGTTGCTTTTGAACTTGTTTCTCCGTATATCTATCGTCGCAGATGTAGGTGTTGCTCTGCAAGTCTAATGCCACTTTTTAAGATTTTTCACGTTTTAGATATGACTCGGAGGTGTGTATAGTGAAGTGATTGTTCTCGAAAAGGAATGATTCTGTCATTATGCCTGCAGTAGTACTTGTTAGCATTGCCAAAAAAAAAAAGATTTAATTTATGATGCTGGTATATGAAATATAATTAATGATACACTTGTATGACACAAAAATACTGTCAACTTGTCATATAGTCACTGTCAAAAGTGTTATAAAAATGAATATTACTGCTCTTAAGTACATAGGCAACAAAACGTATTTTGAGGAAGCAGCACAATTGTGAATTGTATTTTTTTTTGAATGAATGAATGAATGATTAAAGAAAGATTTTTGTTTCTTTTTGGAGTATGAAAATGAAGAGATAAAAGCACCAGAAAATAATATTATCAGTTTAAATATTCTCAGCTTGTGACTGTATGCCCTTTAACCCTGTTTGCACTGAAAGCAAACCTCACTCTTTTCAGCAAGGATATGCAAATACATTTCCATTCACAGTATATCTCGAAGTGGAAATGGTACAACCATAATCACAAGGCATCATATAAAAACATTTGATTTAGCTGATTCGATCGATGAGTAAATGTGTGTGAATGTTATCAAAATGCTGTATCATGAAAGGACATCACAAGAGTGTTGCACATATAGCAGGCAAGACAAACTTGTGAGGGTTATGTGCTGTCCTCCACCATGTCAAGTTCATCCTGAGAGATGCTAATGTCTCACAGTGCTATTCTCAGCTAGACTGCCACACTCGGAATATTCTTCAGAAGCCATATTTCTCAGAAACCAGCCTCTAAATACTAAAGCGAGCATCTCAAGACATGGAAAATCCCCTTGCTTGCTTCTATTTGATGCTCAGCTAGGCCAAGGAAAAGCACCTATCATCTGAATTTCATATTTTCTAATTTTATTAAAAACTCACAAATTTGTTCAACATGTCGTATTTATACAGTGAATGGTCTAATATGCACTGGAGGTCACGTAAGCTTAGGTTTATTAGAACAATAAAAGACATACCATGAGAATTTGATATTTAAAGAAAGTAGCAGCTGCTTGCTGCACATTTGACCATCAATTTCAATAGTTTGGATTTTCCTTTAAAGACACAAAAATAAAACTTGTAGGTCTAAGTATGTTATATTAACAATTTATGAATGTTCTTTTCAGCAGACTAAAAAAATTAAGAAGTCAATACTTCTCGTTGTTTTTTAAACACTTACACGTTGTTTCAACACGTTCTGCAGATAATGGTGCAAAGCACTTTTACAGTATTTGTGCTATGTTTTTATTTGGTAACTGTCTACTTGATTTTTTTTGTTCTTTTTTCCAGGTTTTTTTGTAAACAACATTTTGTACAAACTAGCACAGTGAACCACAACCCCAGCAAACTTGTTTTCATCATACAATATAAATAAAATCAATACAAAAGTTTGGTTGGTTGCTTGGAACATTTTTTTCTGGATCAAGAGGTTCTAAATCATGGTTGATACTTTTAACTCCTGAATTAAATATATTACGTAAACAGTTGACTGTTCTATGTCCCTTTCAGACCCTTGTTAAAATACTTTTAGAAGGTAGACTTCATTTATCAACATTTCAAGTTCTCTTCCATTAAATAAACGGTTCACCATCCATACACGTTTTAACAGTTTGCCTTTTGAAGGCTAACTTCTTCAGATTTGGTGGAATTCTTGGGGGAAAAAACAGGATATGTCCAGAATGAGAAAAAAAAGCTTTTTCTCCCTGGCCTTCAGAAACATATTTAGTGTCGAAAGGGTTGTTTATGTGTCAGTATGGCAGAGCCTTGAAAGGCAAGGAGGTCTGAGGAGTTTTCAAATAAATAAATTAGTCAGACGGCTTAGATCTTTCCTGGAGTCAACATTGCAGGTTAGCATTAGATCAGCCGCCTTGGGTGTTTCTCTGTAAAGCTGACAAGTCTTTGACGGTAGCTGACGCTGTTAATGTGTCGCAATCACTGTTTTTAGAGCGGCGGTTTAACCGGTGGTACAAGCGTTTAGCTTCTGGAGGGACGCTGCTACGCTGGGCCTCATAGCTGAGTTCATACAGCGACCGGGTCAACAGTATCAATTCTTTCTCTTCTTGAGTTTGGACTTGGGATAAAGAAAGAAAGAAGGAAACGGAACATCAACACAACAAGTTCAAGAAGGTAAATGTCAATGCCCATGCTGCCCTCTGCTGCTCTCTATGTGAGCTGTCCGACCACATTTATGACATGGAAAAACAGGGGGGAAAAAGACAAAAACGAGAACCAGAATGTGCTGCCAGTGTCCCTGTTCCCACCCTCCCTCCTTCCTTTGTTTATCGTAACATCTCTCTGCCGAAATGTCCGTTCACAGAAGCTACCAGACCGTGCCCTCGTTCATTTCTGACGTAGGGTGGGAGAGGTGGTTGCTGTATCCGCTGCCGTTGAGGGAGAGCGATGTAAAGGACGGACTGGGTCCAAAAACATCGGAGGACATACTGTGCAGGGGTCCAGGTATCCCTGGCTCTGGACTGGGTGAGTCTCCTGGGTGGTGAGACATGATGTCTGAAAAGCGCTGTACTTCACTGGACGGATGGTGGCCTGGGATAGGATGATCCATGCCCCCTAACGGGGTACCGGTGGGTCCTGACGATGGAACAAAAGGGAGATCTACAGGAGTGTGTGCATGCGAAGATGGGGGGCCTTGGGGAAAGAAGTCGTAATTCCCTCCCGGACCGTAGTACTCGCTTTGATAATCTGCAGATACACAAAGGATACAATAATTGTGGTTTAGATTTACAAACAAAGAGCAGGAGAAAATTCCTTGTTTGAAAATTCATCGAATATGTAGTCTGTCATTCTTTGGAACAAATCTCAATATGCCACATTAGTCACAGAACATGTTACACCAAAATCACAAATGTAGCTGTGTGGGGAGAACAAAGCTCTGCTAATTACAGCGAGGAAGGCTTTGAACAGCTGAAAACTTATAAAACAAAGCTGTTATTGATATGATAGTGTATATATAACAATAACTGCCTTGTTTCATGCATATGGACAAGAACCTAGCAGATTATGAAAATATGTGGAAAATGGGGTTTGTACTTAATGTTTATTTTTACAGTCAGTTTCATACTGTGGTGTTTATTTTTGCCACTTGTTTACACTTTGTTTGTAATGTTGGAATATTAGTTGGAATAACAAAATTTACAAAAAGGAATTTTATACTAATTTAAGAGGTTAGATTTTTGAAAAAATTTGTATCCACTGATAGCAACAATAAAAATGTGTAATAGCCTACAACGTTTGATTCAAGAGACAAGTGTGACAACTAGCCCCGGTCTTATTAATATTTATATATGATATATAAAACTAAATAAAACATAAAGTGAAATAAAATTAAACTAGATTGAATAAAACACACATACAATGCTGTCGACTCAGGTACAATGCCGGAACATGCACGCCGTTGTAGATTCAAAGATTAAATAAATGGACGAAACGGCTAAGCAGCTGTCAACATTTCAAGGAGCAACACAACAAATATCAATCACGTGTTTGACGATATCAAAGCATTTAAGCATCAAACACATGGACAACATGACAAATTAGCCAGTTATAATTGTCCACGTTCAGAAGCCACTAATTACAAAACAAAATGCATATTGGCAGACCATTTAACTATTTAAAACACTAACTAACAGACGAATAATAAACATATTGAACGTGTATTTGTCGCGTAAGTCAACCATTTTCACTTCTGATGCGTAACGAATGAAACCAGCGCGAGAAAGAAAAACATATTTCACGCAAATGTTTGAGACAGAGAAGTCTACAATACGCAATTATATCTTACCTCCATAGTATGAAAACGGGCCGTTAGGAATTAATTCTCCAGGCTCAAGTCTGTCCACGAGCGTTCGCATTCTTCTCGGACTCCGGAAGAACGCGTGTCTCCTCGCGCCGAGCGCGCTCAGCTGTTTCATGCGCCGCTCTTTGGACCGCCGGTTCTGAAACCATACCTACATGGACAAATAGCAATGGAAACCTATTAACTGCTTATCACACACACACACATATATATATATATATGTTTTCTAAAATCGGTTACACTTTATATAAGGGTGTCAGAGTAATAATGGCAAAAGCAATAACAGCGTGAATCGTAGGCTATGTGGAGCTTCACGAAATAATTACATAAGTAGCCTATTAATTTATTAAAATTATGTGATTATATATTTATAGTTATACATGCACAGTAACTGTGAAGAAAAATAAAAAAGCAAATATCACCTGACAAAAAATAAAATAAAAATAATACGTTTTATTAACCTCTTTGTGTATGTGACTGATAAATGTTATGATCTGCAACTGCTTTAACGGTGTCAGAATTATAACATATATGTTACCACCCATTTAATTTGTTACAATCATTTCTGCCATTTCTACTTAATTTTACTACTTTTCAGAGGGTCAACTTGGTTTTATTTATTAGTAATTCAAAGTGGACAGAAATGCAAATATCTGCAGGCCTTTGGCACCATTTTGACTTGAACATTTAAGGCAGCAATTGCACTTTAGTATTTTATTTTATTATTATGCATTGAAAAAAAGAGTGGTGCGTTAAAGTAAGACAACCTACCAGCAGACCTAACAGTCTGACACTATGGCCTAATGTTTACCATTTTTTATTGGTTCAGAGCAGTGTCTTCACAGTCTACTGAGGTAGGCCTGTGAAGTGCCAGAATACATTCGCATTGTGGTGACAAGATTACTCGTAATTATCGTCACTGTTAGAGAGTCGGATCTAACCTCACTTTAATGATCTTTTAACCCTCCATTTACTCCGACTGAGGGGGCAGCAGCGGGGACTTCAAATGTCTAATTAATACTTAATAGGAGGGTGGTTACCGATATATTAACCGGCTCTATGCAGTTATTATTTCGTAATCTATATATCCACCCTTGAATTCCTTTTGCTAATTATAGTTTTCTCTGACGGCCTTAAATATCCAACCTCGCCACTCTATTAATCTCAACCCCTTCCCTGCACTTGATCTTACGTTCAGTCTCATTTTAAGGCTTTATCACCACAGAACAAATCTATTAGGACGCTTTTAACGATGATGATGCTTTATCTGTGTTCTTATCGGATTTCTCACGCCGAAAAAATAACCAAGATGAGGCTCTTTAAAACGATGCTGACAAATCCCATATAGCGTGCGTAAATGAGGGCGCACAACGAGCATGTCCTGCGCACATTGGCTGGACTCTCATTGTTCAGCGGATCACTCGACATAAAAAAGCAAGGATCGATTCTCAATTTCTCACTGAAAACCACCTAGTATGAGGTCCTTTGACGGACACAGAGACAGATTTCTGCGTTTCCACTTGACTGAGAACCGTCACAGCATGTCTAAATGTGGTCGCAAAACGTGATGGCGCGGCATTGCCAAGACTCCCATCGTTCTCACCAGTCTGATGCCAGCTGGCGTGCCTCTCCATCTCTCGAGTCAAGTATAAAAGGGCTAACCATATAAATGTTACTTCCAAATATTTACAGGTGCCAGCAAAGAAGTGTCCTCATTTCTATTCAAATAGTCTTGCCTCAGGGATTGGAAAGAAGAGGCACAATGAAGGCGTGTGTGTGCTTTTTTCTATTTCACCCAGGAAGATAAATTTGTGAAAGGATGTCTTAGGAATCACAAACTATACATTCTCGTCATAGGCCTATCTCATTGTGTTTGTCCTCAAAATTACTAGCAGCAAACATCGTTAAAAGTAATTACAGTTAGTTAGTATTGGTGTAATTGTGCATATTTACATGTATTTTCTTCTGTTATAATGTGGAGGTTTACCTGAATGACTCGCATGTTGAGCCCCGTTTCCTGCGCCAGTTGCTCCCTGATGTGTCTGGTTGGTTTGGGGGTCGCCGCGAACGCCGCTTTCAGTACCTCCAGTTGCTTTGCTTTAATGGTGGTACGCGGTCCTCTCCGTTTGCCTCCGAGGTTCTGGTCGTCGTTTTCGTTGTTACCCGCTTCTTTGTCCGATAAGTTCGCGATTTCCCCATCCTTGACATCGTCCTGTAGCTGGTCTTGCGAATCTGGTGATAAACTAGGATCACTGCAAGCTGTAACTGAATGGGGAAAGAAGGGCCGTCGGATACAGCGGGTCGAAATAAAAACCTCTCAATTAAACATGGGGACCAGAGAAGTTTTAGACTCTAAACAATGGAATGCAAAATAAATAAATAAACACAAAGAAAAACGAAAATGAAGATTTAATAAAACAAAAAGAAACGAATAAACAAAGAAAGAACAAAGAAACACTGTTTTTTAGAGCTGAAAGAACAGCCACAATGCACTAGTCTACAGTGAAAATTATAATTAGGAAAAAAATGGCTAGAAATAGGCCACGAAATGAATGCAGCAAAATCGGTATTTCATTTTACATGGAAATTGGAATTAAAAAAATGAAATGCTTTTTAAAATATATTATGCATGGTACCCTCTGAAGATTTATTTTACTTTTTTGTGAGACACTGCATTGAATAAAGGACTTCAATAAAGTCCAGTATATTCCTCAAACATTTTCATATTTTTTAGATCAAAAGATACCTTATTAATTTAAAGTATTAAAAAGGCCTATATTAAGTATTATTGATAAAGCGAGATAATAGCGCGTGCAGTGTGCATCCCCCCCCCCCCCAGTTCTCATAATTCATTTTACTCACCTGAAAGGAGATTTGTGTCTTTTCCGTTCGTGCTGCTTAAATAATCGTCTTTACAGACAAATTTATTTTCGTCTATGATGTACAATTCCTCCCCCGTGGATAGTTGCTTGTTACACATCATGCATGTGAAGCAGTTGAGATGAAACACTTTGCTCCGTGCCCTCCGGACCAAGTCATTCGGCGAGATCCCCTGAGCACAACCGGCGCATTTTGTTCCAAAGCGCCTGCAAATGAACAGACCAGAAAAAAGGTCACTAAAACACAGTAAAACAGCAGATCAAATATAAAGGAATCTGTTTTCATCAGCTGAGACCAAGGTAGCATCGTTTATATTTGAGTGTATATAAAATGAGTATTTGTAAATGTTTAATATTATCACTGTTATTTTCACAATTATTGTTTGATAAGTTGTTATTGTTTATGCACTGTTAACGCAAATTAAAATACATTTTAGATATGTATTCTTACGTATTTTATTTCTGTTGTAGAAATAAAAAAAATGTTAGGCCTAAATAAAATTATATTATAATTTGGATTTATTTGGCATATATTTTAATGTGTATTAAAACATAATTAATAATCACCCTGAACAAAATTACATGCACAAACACCATCGCAGTAAATACTCACCACTTAATTGTGACCAATAATGTGTATTGTGGTTCTCTGTACAGATTGTTTATTCTGAGTCTGTGATTACATAGTCTGAGGGTTTCCAGCTCAAAGTCGTTTATTATTCAAATCCACTTATCACATCTTTACTCGAACCACTGCAAACACACGCGGGGCTGTGCATACAGCCTGCCACTGGGCCGCGTTACACTTTCAACTACCCTGGCAAAGCATTGATCCCTGCGGCTTCCCTGGCTGCCATTCGCTGTAAACAAAGTGTGATTTCCTTCAAAACCCTTGCTGCGGACGAGTACACAGACTATTAGTGGATCTGCTCGGCATTTTGCATAACAATTCAAATGAACAAGCATTTAATGAATGGGCGTCCTAATCAGAGAATCAAACAAGTCGGTCGTGTTGACAGTACTTAGGATCACACTTCATGTTGGTGTGAATGCAAGTCCTAAACTCTAATGAAATTAGGCAAAATTGGATACGCGTATGCAATGTGTAAAGCTTTAACGCGATTTTGAATTTAAGTTTAATAAAGAAGAAAATTCAGTTGCACTGTAAATATTTTTGAGTGATTGAGAAACGGTTGATTTATTACTTTTGATGCATTTTGGTGTTTTAAGCTAGTTACCAAATAAGTGAAACCTCTTTTAGAAATTAATATTTTAAAATTATATGTTGGTTTTATATGTATAAAAATGGTAAATTACACAAAACTGTAAAAATTCTTTAACAACCAGTTTTATGTATCTTATGTTTTTTTTTAATATTGCCAACTTATTTTATTGTTCTTGTAGACAATTATACCACTATCTTTGAAGCGCAGGTTATTAAATAAAGTAACATATTTCCATGTATCACATTAATATAACTACACCGGGGGGGGGGGGGGTTATTATATATTTTACGAGTCGAACTCTCGCAAGGAACTTACCTAAAGAAGTCGTTTTTGCAATACAGTTTTCCTTCTCGAGAGAAGCATTTTTCTGTTAGGTTACATTTGCACTCGCAGCATTGTACGCACTTGATGTGCCATGCTCTGTCCAGAACATTAAGGAGAAACCTGTCCAATATAGGCCTCTCGCAGCCCGCACAGTGGACCATTGTCTTTGGATGTGCTCCCACAGTTACCGCCGTGGTGTCCACAACCTGAGAGTCTGCTCCTGGAAGGGTCGCAATGATGAAGGATGCTCCAAGCCAGTCTTTGCGAAAAGGGTCGAAAGGAAAAGCCCGCCCAATAAGTTTTAATTATATTCACCACTTCTGTGTATATGGATGGACCTGTAGCGGTCCAAAATCAGGATAATAAAAGAAGATCTTCTCATGAGGTAGTGCTTCAGTTGTCAGTCATTATTTCGCATCCTCTTCCTTGCCAAATTTTGAGATGCATAAATGAAGCCAGCATAGATAAATCTTTCAAAACTCCAACTGCTCGTTGGCTACAAAGACAAGGACGTCATTGCGGGGGGGAAAGCACGTCGCCGTTTGTCAACAACAAGGTGAAGCATTGGTGATGATGTGCATTAAAGTCTTTCATAAACAAGCATCTAACGCAACCGGTCTTGGACGGAACTAGCGCACGAGACATGCGAGCCCAGAGACACTAAAGCGCACTTTACCATGTCCACGTATCCACTGTTGTTACGTCCCTCTGAAAGATGCAATGGCCAAACGCGTTGAAAAGTGCGTCTCCCTCTGTAACGTGTGCTGTTTCCTCGGTAAGACAGAAGAAGTGAAAGATGCTAGTGTGAACAGAATGCGCGTGACATCTCGTTGCAGGTATGATGTCGATCCCCGAACAGCCTCCGGTGTTCTGCATGTTCCTGAAAGCACACGAGCCAGCCTTATTCACAGCCTCCTGACGTCACTCCGGGCCGAGGCCAATCAGCGGCTTTCCGTTCAAGTAACCATTAGCTATCCCCTCACCGCTTTACCGGCACACTCTGCGCTATTTATAGGGAACAGAAGACACCAATTGTCAAAAATCCCAGAAACTGTCATATCTTAGTTAATGTGGAGATTCAGAAAACAGACCTTGCTATTCGAAAGTCTTCTTAAATGTTATTTTTAATTTTCCTCGTAATTTCCCCATATTCGTCCGTTCTGCTGGAACCGAGGATCGAGAGAAGCATTTGGTAAGGTTCATATCTGATCATTTAAGCATTGCTTATGTATATCTAGATCATGTGTTAGTACTTTGAGATGCACCATGCTGTGAAAAATGTTGTGTTGTGGTTGCGTTTATTTCTTAAAAAGAAATCTGGCGTGAAGATGCTTAGTCTGGAATATGCATTGGCACTTTTTTCTTCATTATTTTATATATCGAATAGCAGCACAAGCATGATATTTTTTTTTTTATTGTATCTGACAAGTAACTATCAAGACAATTTACATACTTTTTCCTGAAACCTTCATGAAGTATGCCATACAATAATGACGTATTTTGTTTTATAATATCATACGTTTATGTCTATGACGAAATCTTTAATAGTTAATTTCTTCTTCGCTGACACTAAATCTAATTTAGAACCATTCTGTTTCCAAGTACAGTTAGAAACAATTTTACGTAGATTTAAAAACTAACTTTTAAAGCTATATTCAATTTAAAGAATTTACGCAGACAATTTGTGTAACCTTTTAAACGATGTCACTCAATTAACGAAAAGGCACTTAAGAACTACATCCTCCTTTGGTCCTTTGTTAAACGAGAGAAAGTGAAAGACAAGAGTGCTCTAAACTTTACAGGATGTTAGATCACATCAGCAGCCTCTAATGGCCCAAACACCTTATGGTGTTTTGTTAGATCTGTTAAGTCCGTTCTTCTGATTTTAAGCAATATACATAGTGTTCTTCAAGTGTATGTGGCTTATAGTTACATTTCATTGCAAATACAAATTTGGGTAGGGCTACTGAATTTAGAGCAATTTCAAATTGCGTGCGTTTGTTTCCTTGTATGGACAATTTCTATAACTCTTTCAATCTCTCTAACCATTTATCTTATTTTTTATGTTTTATATTGATAAAAAAGATTCAGTGTGTAATATGTAATTATTGCATTATTTTTTGTACAATACTTATTTACTAATATGAAATGTTTAATTTTTGCTGTATGCACGTTAATTTCATCTGAATTTTTCACTGCGAATATATGTATCATTGTAATAATTCGATGTCATTAAAGGAAACGTACCGAATTCTAATCTCATTTCAAACCTCTTGAACCTTTGCCTTCCTGTGTGACACTGACACCATTCACCACCATAAACTGACTCGGTTATTCCAACTTACACACGCACGCACGCACGCACACACGCGCGCACGCACACACACACGCACACGCACGCACGCCCCTCAACCTCACAATCTCAGCTATTTACATTCTGTCAGCGTATATTGTGCAAACGTTCCAGTCTGGATTTTGGAATCAATACCACGCAACTTTGTGCATATGGGCTACTTCTCATGTAAAACGGCATAGTGGGACTGGACCACGCCATGGCAGCAAAAGGCCTTACACAACACACAGAAACAGCTGCCGATGAGCGTCTCTAGGGAGTGCTCATCTTTGACTGTGGGACCCTTGGATGACATGTGTTGTTTCACGAAGAATAACAGATAAAAGATGAACACACTCCATCTTTTGCAGTCGCCTAAGCGGCCTGTCTCTCCTTTCAACTAGTATTTTCTCCCAGTTTGCAGGGCATGCAAATCCACGGGATGTTTCGACTGCAGTAATGGTGAGAGTTAAATATAGAGAGAAATGTAAAAAAAGAAAAAGACACCGAATAGTTTACAATAATCTTTTTTGTCACATTATTAGAAGCCAAAACTTATTTTTATTAGGCTACTGCATAATAATAATAATAGTAGTAATAATAATTTTCTCACACTGATTTTCATTGACATTATATGTTAACAGTTAAAAATAATTTGCAAATATTTTTACTTTTTTGTAATTTTTTAATAACCTAAAAGTGACCATCGTTCGTTTATTTATAATGTATGAAAAGTCTTCTGAAGAAGAACTTCCGAAGCAACATAAACTACGAGGGCACATTCATTAATATTTAGATAAAAGCTCATAATTCCAAATGTATCCATTTCGTTTGCAGACTGATATTTGACATGCTGACTCATCCGTGATGGGAATAAAGCTTTCAATTAGTGGCGTCGTCAGGTGGACTACTGACCGAATGGAAAAAACGGCGATTCTGGAGATGGGGCAGTGCTAGAGGGAGCTATCGATCGAAAGATTCTCACCGCTGGGAGACCAAATGCCTGTCAAACTATACTCGCTGCATTACGCATGCTCTTAGCGCGGACTCGTTTTCGAATGCGCTATACATAAAAAGAGAGGGAGTGAATCAACCTGTTTATGTTATCTGAGTGGTTTATAGCCTAGATAATGGTAAAAATTATCCGAAATATTTCATGGCGTAAACTTAGTTGCAGATAAAATCTCAGCCAAGTGCATAATCAAATGATTTTTTTGCAATTTGTTAAAAGGAAAAACGTTTTGACAAACATTTCTGTTGTGCACGTCATGATCAATGCATTTAGGAAAATAAGTTCACAACCTGTGATGTAGTGCAGGTGATAGGATATGTAAATACATATATCTAAAAAATAAAGTAGGCCTAATAATTTTATTTTTAACGCGCTTTAGCCTTAAGAATCAAATATTTTGGAATTCATCTAAAATAATTACTAATGTTAATTTGACTAATCATTTTAAAATGCTAAGACTTTTTTAAATTTTCGTTTCGTTTGTTTATGCTAGATATGCTAGATGCTTAATTTCTAATAGTCGTTAAATAGGCTAATTCGTTTTAAAATTGGACTGCAAACAGAAAACGGAACAAAACATAAATGCAATTTGAAAATGTCATCTTGAAGCAAATGCCTTGTTTTAATATTAAGAGAGTGTATTCCTATATAGCTACGATACATTAACTGAGCTAGTGTGGGCAGAGCAGTGTGTGATCGCCGGCCGTAGAGACACGCTGTGACTCCGGTAATAAAGTGAGAAATATTACCCCTTACTCGGGCTTTGATCAGCTGGTGCACCGGGACCGCCAGGAGCCCGAGTAAAGGGGGGGCTCTGTGCCTCGGGCCCCTCTCCATATCGCCCTGCACCGCTGCCTGTTTGTTTACGCGTTTTATTCATGATATGTGGAATGACTGTTACGAACATACCCTGTAGTAAAAAATAAATAAATAAAATTGGCAGGGTGCGACAAAAGCAAGATATAGCATACTATTATGATAGTATATACTGGAAAATAATATAAATATAATGGCATAGGCTATAGCCTATTAGCTGTTGATTTTTTGTTGTTGCAATTTTTATTCCCAATCTATAACATCGAAATGTTTATTTTTCATGCATGTTTTTTTAAAAGGCCTATCAGTGAAAACATATCATAAGGTCTGACATGGCAAGCATAGCCTACTGAATCATACCCCTATCATGTGATGTAGGCGCGCGCGCGCAGGCGTGTGTGTATGAGTGTGTGTGTGTGTGTGTGTGTGGGGGGGGGGGGTAATTTAAATATGACTGCAACGAAGCATGCACCTTGCATTTCTTTCAAGAGAATGTCTTTATTTTCGCAGTGTGGACAATAGGCGTGTGGCGCTCCAGGACCGCGTTGTGTCAATCTTTTCGGCACTGTGGTGCAGTGAGGTGATGTGCAGCAACCAAACCCGGACCCACAGCATGTCCAAACCGATTAGGGGTCAGGGACGATTGAAGCAAGACCTTCTGCAATTATATTCCTTACAGCAGTCTCCAACCAAAAATATGACCTCTAAATCGCAGACTAACTCAACGAATCTAAAACTGTTGACTTGTGGGTAAATCAAGTGTTCAGGAATAATTATCAGCACATCAGTGCAACCATGTCAAATGAAATGCTCTTGTGAGCATACAAAGCGAACATAATCCAGTAGCTTCAATATTGACCAGCTACACAACATAAACATTTTTCTTGACTTTCCAACTCTGCGGAAGACTGGCAAGAGAAATTCGATTGAGGTTATAGATCTCGTAGTCCCATCACTGGAACAGCTGTTATTTCTCCTCTAAACCCGATAATCAAACACAGACACGGCGACCGCTTAGGCCTCGCGTCCCAGACCAAGGATTAACAGTGTTTTATATTCAAACTTAACTATACCAGACGACTAAATCAGAATAAGCATTCATTTATAAACTTGCTTCCACAAATTTGATTATTAATTAATCAGATACATCTGGCACATTAAGTCTTAACTATTTGTTTACATTTGAGATGGATGAAACATTTGCAATTTAGGAAGGAAAGCGCGATGATGACACCACCATTATGCAATTTATTGTTCCCCTATGAAAAGCGATATGCTTATTAAAATCAACATTTAAAATGTAGAGGCCTAATTTTATAGGCTATATCTTATGCAAAAAGATAACCGTTCTTGATGCAGGTAAACATAAACAAAAAGCATAAGAAAATCTACCTCATTATCTCATTAGCGACTGCCAACCAAAGAGTGACAAGAAGTTATTATATTATTCCCCGCTGGGCCCGAATGGAAACGAGCAGTCTTTGAGAGTGGTCGCTATAGTTTAGATTAATGGTTCCCAGCGCTTATTCTGCAGTGCGGGTGAAAGGGCCAGGATCACTAATGATTATAATATAATGTGTGGTGATAACCACTCCCTTTGAGATATTATCGCGCAGTGGGCAATGCTCAGGGGACGGGCTGTGGGGCTGAAAATCACCAGATAGCTACTAAGCAAGAGCTGATTTCTGCACTGAAGCTCCAATAGCATGCACGAGTACAGTCCTGTCTGCAGCTGATATCAACAGCCAGGGGCTGAATTAAAATATTCTATTTTTATTTTTTGTAAGCCAAGAATATTTTTTTCCCCTTAAAGAAAGAAAGAAAGAAAAATCCGAGGACTATCATGTGAATAGCTTCCATTAAATACTTGCTATACAAATGTGATGAACTTGGGGGAACAGATTTTTTTTCGTGTGATTATGATTTAAGATGCGTTACTGTCATCTCATTATTGTACAATAAACGAGGTTGGCTCTTTACAAGCTGTAAGATAATCTTAACTATCTTACGTTGTTTTTGGAGGGCCTTTTCACAAACCAGACCTCTTGTTTGACAAAACCGGTGCAACACAATGCATCTGTCAGGCCCAAGGTATTGAACTACCCCCCAAACTTTCCTCAATATAACAATAACGCGAAGAGATGCAAAACATCGAGGCGCTTAAAGTTATATTTAAACATGTCTCAATGGAATAAAACATATTTACGGCTATGAGAAGACAGGGTTTCAGAAATAGTAAAGCTCAACTTCAAATAGCCTATAGAAATGAATGAAAGTGACCCAAACACGTTTAATGTGAGTGCACGAGATGTGGATCTTACTTTATAGGCTCCAGTAGAAAAAGTAACAGATGCAAATAGAAGAGCATAACAATGGCAGACATCAAAATTTGCAATAATTAACATGCATTAATAGCCTATTAAGTGCATCTGATAAACTGTGAAAGCAAGAAGAAAAATCCGTTTAAACTTCACACATTAGATTTAGATACTTGTGATCTGAAGCGCTCGTTTGTCTACGAACGTTTCTACGTGATAGACCAATATGTTTTTAGGAAACGTGTAGAAGAGATGAAGAACTTCTTTAATGTGACTAGCAGATAATATAAAAAAAACACTTGAAACGAAAAGAACAGGCCTACCTATAGCTTTTAACTTGAAAAAAAATGTAAACGGTGCTAATCGGTGCTATCCAAGTTCAGAAACCAAAAAAAATACGAACAGACCGGACACATCCCTTTTCATGGCAATCGACTGCCATGGGTCAATAATAAAGCTGCCTGACTAACTTCTCCAAGAGTCTGCAGTGAACACAGGAAAAGGGGGGTGATCCAAAAGGACCACGGGAGACAAGGCCCCGGCAATCCCTCCTCATTCATCTTCATTGCCTTTGTGTGCACAAAAAGCAAGCCCTGCATAAGGTAAAGCCACCATCAAAGCCATGGCTTTATTTTATATCCTATAGATCAGGAGGGAGACAAAGCTTTATTTTCGCCAGGAGAGAGATATTTTACCTCCGCCGTACGGTTTTATGTTGGAGAGGTGTCAGACAGACGAAATGAATGGCTAATGCATAGGCAAAACGCACTCACCCCAGCATGCCTCACGTCAGCAGGCGCTGTCGGGATTTAGGGCCGGTGAAAGCCGAGCGCGCGACTGAGCACGAGCATATAAATACGTGATGTTCTCCACGAGTCCAGATACACGTGCCTACAGTGCCATTTTGAAACCTATACGACCAGTGATAGTTATAGTAATAGTTAAGGAGATTTATAAATGGCCATACTCTGAATCTCCTCGTTGTTAGTCATTACCCCCACAGCAACGCTGGTTTTAAATAAGCCTGGTCTCATGAAAAACCGTGCAAAATGTACGCCAAATACAAACAGAAAATCGTGCTATTGATACGCAGAAATGGACTTGCATATACTTGTTTGCAGTGTATATAACACGACATTTTTGCGTACAAATGGTACGCATCTCCCACAACCCTGATCCAACCCATTGCGTATCATTTGCACTCCAAAGTCTATTTCTGCGTATTGTAGCCTACGCCAAATCGAAACATATACTGCTGCCATTGATACGCACTTTCATCAGATCTGGTAGTTTTAAATAGAAATCTGTGGTAGTAATTTATGGTTAGGACTTGAATATAAACAACAGGCATGCTTTTGAGTTTCGTTGAGGATGCTTGGTCTTATGAGGTTGTGAATAAATTATATCGCACTGCTAATAATCTCATTTTGCACCAGCCTCTTATCCTACTTGGGATCCCCTCCAAATTATGCAGCGGTTTCAATTCGTCATATGGGCAACATTTTATTTTAATGGGACAGTTTCAGGGAGCGGATTATATGCATTGGCTGTGGCTATCTCAGTCCCAAACAGTGAGCTTGTAGTGTATCCGCCATCATTTCTGTGTCCATCTACTCATGTTCTGTCCAGTATTAGTTCAGGACAAAATTTGCTAACTTTTTAGCAAATGACCGACCTCAAAAAAAAAAAAAAAAAACAAATACAAATAGGAGGATGAGCTTTCTGGATTTCTAGTATGTTTTACTGATCTTGGCTTTGATACTGTATAAAGCAAACTATACCGTGCACTGATAAAGAAAATTGTTAGATGATGACATTGGCCTCTGAAAACCAAGACTTTCAAAACCATTCCAATTTGAAAGGGACAAAAGTTGAACTGAACTGCTCACACAGAGAAAAAAATACTGAATGCTGCACCGAAAAGAAAATATTCTCATTTTCAGCAGACAACAAAAGCCAAGAAACTGGTTAGAATGCCGAATGCCAGACAAACCCATTTTTTGCTGCGGGCCCTCCTGTTGTTCCAGGGCCATTAGTTGAATGAGGTGCTGCTCCACTGTCCTCCAGCAGTTCCTCACTGTACATTTGGTGAGATATCTCGGCTGCTTTACTCACAGACTACAGACTTTCATATTCCTCCTGCTGTGTCCAGAGAGCTGAAACAGAGGGTGGGCATGCAAATAGTTTTCTCTGTACGGTGAGCTCAGATGAGACCGTTACCTTGTTTGGAACTGTTTTTCTTCTTGTGTGTTTGTGCCTGAATGGGTCATCAGGTAGGCATGGCGGGAGGCAGGGCTGAAGGAACGGGGAGTGATGGGTTGAAAAGGTGAAGAGGTCATGACCTCTGGGTGTTTTATGAGAGACGGAGGCTGATTTGTCTTCAGCGGAGCATGTTGTTGGCATTTTCACACCCTTGAGTTGCTGGCTGGCAAGGCAGGACAGGATAGAAGGGTTGCTGGCTGTAAATTAGCACACTGGCATACTGACAGGCAGTCAGGGCCATGGGAATGGCACCCACCTTGACCTGTTTGCGGGTCTGCCGGGTCCAGATGGCAGGGACCGCTGGAGCAGACCTTAGTTTGAATATACCATCTAAAAGAGCACACACCCTTAAGGCATCCTAATCACACTGTGTCTGAACGGACTGCAGTGTCACATTGATGAAGCTGTATCTAAACTTCATCTATACATAACTTGATAAATAGGTTTCACATAAAGTACAAATTACAGTCCTCTGGAAAACAAATGTAAAATTTGATATATACATTTATTTGATATATATAATCATATAATCCATTCAAAGTTAATAAAAGCAAAAATATGTATACAAAATTAAGCATTATATAATATCAAATATAATTATATTAAAATATAACAAAAATGCCGATATACATGTATATATAGACCAGGCTGAAAATCACCCTTTCAGTCTTTCAGTTTTCAATCAAGAATAATTTATTACAAATTAGAATATAATAATAAAAAAAGAATATAAATATAATGTATGTATGTATGTATATATATATATATATATATACAAAGACACACACAGAGTTAATCTATCTATCTATCTATCTATCTATCTATCTATCTATCTATCTATCTATCTATCTATCTATCTATCTATCTATCTATCTATCTATCTATCTATCTATCTATCTATCTATCTATCTATCTATCTATCTATCTATCCATCCATCCATCCATCCATCCATCCATCCATCCATCCATCCATCCATCCATCCATCCATCCATCCATCCATCCATCCATACCAGGTAAAAAAAAAAAATACACATTTTCACTCTGATTGGACACATCAGGAATAATTTATTATACATTTGAATATGAGAAAACTATATTTGCCAAGCTCAGCATTTCCCCATTCGCCTTCTAGAGATATACATCAGGCATCAGACTCTCACAGTATATGGTGTCTTATTGACTGCTCTAGTGGTGTGAAAGATTCTGGCTCTTTAATATGTATTCCCTGCTTTCTCCTCAACCTGTGGGTGGGAATTAATACTCAAATGCTGCTGGAAGCCAGCCCCCTTACAAATCATGTAATTCCTGTTACTGGAAGACAAACATGCCCTAGATCTAATCAGGCCTGCAGGAATCCCCTATCAGAGCATCACAGGTTCACCATTTCTCCCGCTTCCCGACCGGCCTCACGAAATGCCGATTAGGCCGACCAGCAAGTGTATGCATTAGACTGAACATAAATCTCACCTACACACTCCATTTCTAGATAACTATATATCTGTTAAAGATAGATAGACAGACGGTTGCAGAGTTTTAAGGGTGTTGCAACAAAAGGGAGAGGTTCAATGAATCAAGCTCTGGCCAACACACCGGGGCACAAATCAATTGTGGTTACCTTTTAGTTAATAATAAAAAATATAAAAAATTCCAACTGGACGAGAATTAACGACAATGTTCAGTTAAGTAATGAATGCTATGTCATTAATTATGCTTATTACATAACTTAATGTTTTTTATTTAATTAAAATAAATTGTATTGTTTGTATTATTTTATTTCATTTTTATTTATCAAATCAAATCAGCGTGTACATTTCTAAATAAACTTTTTAATTTGATGTTTAATCTGATTTCAAGAACTTGTAACTGTCCTATGTTAGCAAGCACTTCAATGTTCTACTCTTGTCCATGCACAGGAACAGATTGAGGATTGGGTGTGGCATTCTGTGCTGTCAGAGAATCCAGACCTGGGAAAGAACATCAAGATACACACTGAAAGATTGATTGATTGATTCATTGATTGCCAACAGAATGCCATGGAACTACCTTTAGCACAAGATAATGTAATTGAGCTAGCCTCACTGCGATGAGAAAGCCAGACAAATACCACTCTCCTGTAGCATCGCACAGACAAAAGCCTGCTTGATAGGATATTTCTTTTCATTGGTCATGTTCACAATGGGATGAAGTGGTCTTCCTGAGTCCCACAGGTGTGCTGTATGGTCCTGTCTGTTTGTCAGCCTAGAGAGAAGTCCCATGCTATTCACCTGAGCCCAATCCTCTGTGTAAAAGCTGATTGTGGCGGTGTTATCGACTTCTTCTTGTAATTCTCTGCTGGAAAAAAATGGGAAGTGGAAAGTTTTATCTCTGTGCGGCAGCAGTGGGGAGGGGTGAGAGTTCACTCTCTCTAAGCTTGAGACACTGAAAATATTAACGCCAGGACAGCTTTGCACACACAGAAAAGCCCCCAATAGACCTTCACTGCTCCGAGTAAGAGACGGAGAGTAGAATTAACGCAGCACAAAAAAACATGTGAGCACCAATCTGATATTGTGCAGTGTTTCCAAGATTTTCCCCATTTAAACGGCTTATATACTTCTCCTTGGATCTTCCATGGATCAGCGACAGAAATGGATTTGACTGTAAATAAACAGTGTGAGCGGATTGACTTGCATGGTTTTAATGATTACCAGAGAGCTAGCGAAATATTACGGTAGAATTTAACAATGTAAAGAGAGAAATATATATGTGGATTTATGGTGCTGTGCACAGAGCAAAAACTGACGAATTGGTGCATCCACATGCATTTAAGTTTTTCAATTTTAAAATGATTTGACTATGCAAATTTCAATAAATATAAAATATGTCACAAATAATTGATTGTAGTGTGTTTTTTTCCCCACTGTGTGTTTCGAAATCTCACGCATAGGTTTCTTATTTCACAAATAAATTGTACTAAATTAAAATTTGTTTAAACGCCCCCCCCCCCCAAAAAAAATCAAGTATTTTTAGTACATTCTAATATTTTTTGGCATATAAAAATTGGCATTAAAGGCTTGTTCACTCTAAGGACAATAATGATAACGATAAATATATACTTTTAAAAACAGATCTAAATGTAAGAAAACTAGCAACACAACTATACTAACACAGAAGAACAATATCATTGTAAAAACTGTCAGAATAAAAAAAAATATCTAGTTGATAACGCTAAAAATGTCATAATCATAATCATAATCCAACCTGCTTGAACATTTAAAGCGACAAATGACAACTGCAGCATGCACTTAAATAAACTTAAAATGTTTGTGCATTGTTATGGATGTCAATATAGTTGTGTTATAGTTATTGTTCTTGGTGTGAAAAGGCCTAAAGACTTCATAAAATAAAAATCTTTAAAAAATAAAAATTATTCCTATGACTTCCCATGCAAAATGAGTTATATCAGTCCACACCAGACACCGGTCCTGTGCATGAACACTGCCAGTAGAACAGAGAATTCAATGGGAAAGGTCATGAGGACAGTGTAAAGACATGGTGAACGCCGATAAGCTGTTTTATTTGCATGTGTGTAAGTTAAGTATTACAGTGGGACATTTTTCTCTCGTCCTTTGATTCTTGCTCTACCCCTTTGGTTTTTTTGCACGTTTTCCAACAAGACACACCTACTGATCCCCCCACCCTTGATGCCCTTCCACCCTTTGTACTCCTCTCCAAATACAGCACGTCCCCAAAATAAGAAACAGCAAATCCGCTCCCTCTTAGCCGCAGACGTGTTTACCATCCCATAATACTGCTCCCAGATTTGTTCAGCCCTTTGGATTGCCTTTTCTGCTCATATTTCCCCTCCGCTCTTATCACCGAACAAAGCGGCTTCTTCCCCCCATCGCAAAGCTCAGAAACCCCCGATTGTTACAATGGTAAGTATCGGAGGCGTTCTCCATTTCCACTGTAAAACCTGGAGACTAATGCAACATAACCACACCGCGCTGGGGGAGATTGCTGTCAACACTCTCCAAAAACTGCAAACTCAGATTAGAGTCTGCTCTCGACGTCGATTTCAAAAGGCTCGCGCTCTTATTCAAGCCCAACGTGAAATAATCTGAATCTATTCAGATATAGAGAGGGTGTATGGAAGTTATTGATGTCAACTTTGCATGCTTATTGCTGCCTTGGTTCTGCTGCTGGTATAATTGAACTGAAAAGAGGCATGAAAAATGGCTTCCCTCGAGTCTTAATACCCAGGTAAAGAATTCAGTGTTTGGTTTTGGAAAATATGTAATTTTCTAAAGTAAATGGTATAGCTGGCTAAAAAAGCCCAGTCTGGAATACCCACGGCACATTTATTTTGCCATAAAATAAGTGTTTTTTTGTTCGTTTTTTTGTATAAGAGGTGGGATACTTTCATAATACACAGCTACATTACTGCTGCTCTGTATTATGATCATTTGGCTATTGCTGCCTGTTTACACCGCATTAAATTCCTAATGTATTTCACACAATATTTTCTCTTGTTGAATCGATAGCTGTCTAAAAACAACCTCTTTTTACAAAAAAAAATAAAATATATTATATTAACAAAAGCTCCAGATTTTGAATTATCATCATACAGTGCCTTGCGAAAGTATTCATACCCTTTAATTTGTTTCACGTTTTATGTTGCTGCCTTATGTACTGCTTTAAAGGACTTTTTTCCAACATCAATCTACACTCCATACACTATAATGGTAAAGCAAAAAAAAGCTCTGATTGGAAACTTAATACAAATTTAATACAAATAAAAAACTTTCCATTGCATAAGTACTCATACCCTTATCTGGGACAGTTGGAATTTATCTCAGGAGCATTCATATTGCTTGTAGGTGTTACTAGATTTTGAGTGAAGGTAACCTGTGGCAAATTCAATTGAATAGGCACGATTTGAAAAGGCACATATGTCTTCTTAAAAGGTCCAACAGCTGATAATGCATATCAGAGCAAAAACCAAGCCCTGGGGTCAAAAGTACAGTCTGTAGAGCTCAGAAATAGGTTTGCGTCAAGCTACACATCTGGGGAAGAGTTCAAAAAAATGTGGCTTCATTGAAGGGTCACAGAAGCATGTAGTCTCTGTTAACCGTAATGGAAGAAGTTTGAAACAACCAGGATTCTTCTTGGAGCTAGCCTCCTGGCCAAACTGAGCAATTGATGGAGAAGGGCTTTGGTTTGAGTGGTGACCAAGAACCTGATGGTCACTCTAGTTGAGCTCCATGATCATATGTGGAGATAGGAGAAATCTACAGAAGGACAAATATCACTGCAACACTCCACCAATCTGGGCTTTATGGCGGTGTGGCCAAACTCAATCCTCTCCTCAGTGAAGACAAAAGTAAACATGCTTGGAATTTACAAAAAGCCCTAAAGGACCCTCAGACTCTGAAACAAGATTCTCTGGTCTGATGAACCTCAATTCTAAGCATCATGTTTGAAGGAAACCAGCTCTGCTGCAGAGTACCATCCCAAAAGTAAAGTGTGCTTGTAGCAACCTCATGCTGTGGGGCTGTTTTTCAGCAGCAGGGACTGAGGGACTCATCAGGATATAAGAAAATCTCAATTCACCAAAATATTGAGATAGCCTTAATGAAAACCCAGTCTAGAGCATACAGAACCTCAGATGGGCAGAAGGTTTACCTTCCAACAGGACAATGGATCTAAACACACAGCAAGAGTGGCTTATAGACAACTCTGTGAATGTCCTTGAGTGGCCCAGCCAGAGCTTGAGCTTGAACCCAATCAAATATTTCTGGAGAAACCTGAAAATGTGCGTCTGCCCCCAACCAACCTGACAGAGCTTGAGAGGTGAAGAGGTGAGGTGAAGAATAGCAGATAATTGGCAAATGCTGATGAGCAAAGCTTGTCGCATCAAACAAAAAAAGACATGAGGCTGTAAAGGTGCTTCAGCTAAATATTTAGATAAGGGTATGACTACTTATGCAATGTACTTATTTCAGTTTTTTATTTGTAATGAATTTACAAAGATTGTGCCAATTCTGTTTTTGCTTTGTCAATATGGTGTATGGAGTGTAGACTGATGTAGAAAAAACTAAATTAATTTAAAGCAGTTAACATAAGGCAGCAACATAACAAATTGTGGAAAAAAAGAAGGGTATGAATTCGTATTCACAAGGCACTGTATATATATATATATATATATATATACCAGTGGATCCTCTGCAGTGAATGGGTGCCAGCAGAATGAGAGTTCAAACAGCTGATAAAAACATCACAATAATACACAAGTAATCGTCATGACTCCAGTCCATCAATTAATGTCTTGTGTTTTTAAGCATTTTTAATTTAAGACTGTTCATGAATCATGAGTCCTCTATCTGAAATATTGCTTTCTCCAGATAAAATGTCATCTCATCTGAATCAGGAGAGAAATATGCACAGATCAAGCACCTTTATAAGACAAAACAGTTCTAAACAAATATGTCAGTTGATTAATGATGGATTTGTTTCTTACAAACACACAGCTTTTCATTTCACAAGATATTAATTGATGGATTTTTGTGCTGTTTTTATCAGCTGCTTGCACTCTCATTCTGACGGCACCCATTCACTGCAGAGGATACGTTGGTGAGAAAGTGATGTAATGCTAAATTTCTGTAAATCTGTTACAACTTACTTACATCCTGGATGGCCTGAGGGTTAATTTTCAGAAATGTTTAGCTTTTGTGTGAACTATTCGTTTATTTACAGTATTTTAAATACCACCTCGCATGACATGCTTATAAATGCAGTCTGCTTAGAAGAGTCAGATGGCTAAGCTTGAAATCCTGGCCATGGACCTGCCAAATTGCCCAACAGAGCTTGTATATGTGTGTGTTCAACAGAGTTTGTGTGTGTGTGATGAGATACTCACACACACACACACACACAGCTCAGGTTAAACTGCATGGGAATCGCGCAGGCTACACACTGTTTGTTTTGGACTCAATAGCATCTCATTTACACGTGTTAATTGCAGCTAATTGGTTCTAATTGGATGAACAGGAAACCCTCTGGGACCATTCATACCTTTAATTTGAGGTAAATATCATTAATTAACATATGTTAATTGGAGCCAATTAACATTGATTAAGAGATGCCAGCCATGAGAAAAAGTACAACTATCAAAATTCAATTGAGTCAGATACGTGCTTCAGGACGAGACGCCGCGCAGACAAAAAGACATCTGGACCAGTGCTGTTTGGGTGGCTTTGGGTGACAAATGGGGATGTTCAGACTGGCACGGATGCATGTTGTCTAGTGCCGCCCCTGCCCCGTGGCACACCTGCGCAGGAAGTGCTCCCATGGACAGAGGGCATCTGTAGGCCCATGAGGGGCCAGCGTGTGCTGCACCGTGAGTGCAAGAGATTATAGGAGCTGCTGCTGAGTCCGGCAGATATGGAGGGGGGACAGAAAGAGTGAGAGAGAGAGAGAGAGAGAGAGAGAGAGAGAGAGAGAGAGAGAGAGAGAGAGAGAGAGAGAGAGTGGAGCTGCGAGCCACTATATGCAAGGACAATGAGAGTTGGAATGAATATAAGATTTGAGAGAGAATAAATAAGGAGAAAGTGTATCCTGAGTGATAGCAAAAGTATTTTTTGGAAGGCCTAGAACAAAGGCTGAACTATGAGAGAGTAATGTGCGTTGAAACTCATGCAAGTATCAGACATTCAAACATTTGCAACCCTGCAAATAGTCAGGTCCAGTCACTTTTATTTATACAGTGATTTATACACTACAGTGTCACGATTTGGTGCAGCCAAGGAGAGATGAGTCAAGGATCTATTCGCAAGTGTTATATTTATTAAAGGGACAGTTCACCCAAAATAAAAATTATGTCATCATTTACTTAGCCTGAAGTTGTACCTGTATGAGTTTCCTTTAGCTGTTGAACACAAAATAAAATACTGTGAAGGATTTTGATAGCCAAACAGTTGGC
Source organism: Ptychobarbus kaznakovi (assembly GCA_027422405.1). NCBI lineage: Eukaryota > Metazoa > Chordata > Actinopteri > Cypriniformes > Cyprinidae > Ptychobarbus > Ptychobarbus kaznakovi. The sequence continues at coordinate 15,182,035 of CM049813.1, forward strand.
GGTATCCATTGACCTCTATAGTATGAAGAAAACTGCTTTGGAAGTCAATGGCTACTATTAACTGTTTGGTTACCAACATTCTTCAATAGGTCTTCTTTTGTGTTTATCTTCTTTAATTTACTTTCCCTCCACTTCTTCCAAACCAGTATGAGTTTATTTCAGCTGTTGAACACAAAAGAAGATATTTTGAAGAATGTTGGTAGCCAAAGAATTGACAGTAGCCATTGACTTCTGTAGTATGGAGAAAACTACTATGGAAGCCAATGGCTACTATCAAATGTTTGGTTACCAGCACTCTTCAAAATATCTTATTTTGTGTTCAACAGCTGAAGGGAAAAAAATGGAGAGTGACTAAATGTTGAAAGAATTTTTATTTTTGTGTGAATTTTTTTTTTCTAAAGTGAAAAAACAACCTCCTGAGTGCAGAACAGCTTTACAAATTTGACATGGATGGGAATGGACAAATAACACTGAAACAGAGGGCTATACAGAATAAATGACAAACTAAACAAGGAACAGGTGAACATCATGAATAACCAAGGGAACAAATTAACAGGAAGAATATCCAGGAAAAGAAAAAATGAAAACTAAAAGTCCATGAAAATTTTCAAAACAATAGTCCTAAATTCAATTTAACACAAAACATAAAATTCATGTGACATACAGATTGTTACAGAGTAGCTTCAGAGTTGTAAACAAGAAAGTAACAGAATCAACTTGAAATATTAGACTGAAGCCCTATTCGGACTGTAATTGTTTCTCAGGGGGACTTTACAGAGGGTAGTTTGGGATTTTAATACTGTCAGAATCCAGGATGTCAGTGTTTTTCTCTCACCACTCCCGTAAAAATCCAAATCCGAATTGCCTACTGTTTTTTGACAAACACCAAGGTCGTGTGATAATTTAATTTAGTTTACGAGAATAAATAGATTCAAAATTCAGTGTTTAAACCCTTTTTGAGCACTTCCGTACTACCGAACACCATAAGTGGTAACGTTGTACTTCGGGGTAATTTGTATACATATTTATTTCTGAAATTCTGGAAAATATTTAAAATAACAATACTTCATAACTGCTCCACCACAGTGAGTGAGAGCAGAAAGAGAAGAAAAGCACGTAAACATTCAAAATGGGTCTTTATTATTGCAGCAGCAGGTATGCAATACAATTTTAAAATGTGTATTATAAATAGATATATAATGCGTATAAATATATGCAACTATAGTGCATCTATTTTCCTATTTTTAAACAGGAGATTTAAATAATCAAATAGTAAATAGATAATATATTATAAAATGTGCTTGGAATAATAAGAATACATTTGACATAATAATAAGTATTTTAAAAAAGATTTTACACAATAATAAGAATACATTTGTACATAAATTAATTTTTTTACAGCAGAAAATCATATGACTGGCCACGTGAGCAGCGCACGTTCCCGGGTTCGTAGGATCACAAAACTCGCTCCTCCACTGTGAATAAATCACCATCCGAATCCATGAGTTTTATCACTGAGGTCAGAGCCGATCCTCCCTATACACAAAGTACGCAAGCTGCGTAGGGCCCCCGAAACACCAGGGCCCCCCTTGCTCACAAAGATGATTTTATTTTAGTTTCGTTTTTGAATTTGGCCAGCGATTATGAAAACATGAATGTTCATTTCTTTTTATACGGTGCCCTTTCTATGTAAAAATCAGTCTAATCATGTAACGTGAATGTCATACAGTCTCTTGCTCGAGACAAAAAACTAAACAAAAAACGAGTTGAAAGCGTACCGAGCTGTGGCAGAGACACTGTTTCTCAAGTGCTTTCCGTGAGCGCAATTCGAGACGGAGTGAACACGGACAAATGCGTTTCATTCATTCATAAGACGTCCACCCCCCAAACCAACCCCTGCCCCCCGACACAGTTTTGCGCCATCAGAACTCTAGGATCTGCACTGACTGAGGTGATATGTAAATGTATTTTTACAGACGTCCATATGAGAAACAATTACCCTCCGAATCGGGCTTTATTCAAAAATCCAGTCACTATTCAGCTCAAGTCAGTTTAGTGTTGAGTCAGTTCAGTTCAAATATCCAAACGATGCCTGAAGTAGCTTATTCTGGTGCTTTCAGACTAAATGTTTGAGTTAATATGGACATATGGACAGGCAGACTGTTGGAGGGTTTTAATACGTCAGTGATTTGGCTGGCAAGGGCAGGTGATTCCCAGTCGGGCGAGAGATCGAGCGAGAAGAGGCGCTTGTCCTGCTGGGCCGGTAACCTGTGTCAGAGACCTGGAGTCCTGAGCTGACATTGACACAAACACATGAAAACAGGCGCCTGGCAGGTGTCTGGGCACACACTGGCATCAGCAACACTCTCCATTCCTTTCTCCTTCAGTGTCTAAAGTGTAGGGCACATGACAAACAATAACAAGTAATGCACAGTGTCATCTTCTAAATAACTTTGCCTTTTGACAAGCACACTTGCCTCAAGACGACAGAGAGATGCACAGACAGACAGCGACGCGGTGTACGTACTCACACAGCGGCGTGTGCTCTTGCAGCCTCGAGCGCTGAGGCATGGTGGCAGAGGCCGACGGTGCCCAGTAGGGAAAGGTGTGAATGTGTGTCAGATGGTACAGCGGGCAGGCTGGCATCGAACAGGGTAGTAAGGCTGGCACAGCTATAGCGGTCCACTCAGGCAAGGAGATCTGGGGCTTAGCCCGGCCCACATGCTGCGCCACCCAGGTAACACCAAGACAGACAGCCAGCCACCCACCCACCTGCCCCCTCAGCCTCCCTGCATGCCCTGGGGCAGCATCTTACATACCAGCCTGCCTGAATCACTGAGCCTGCTAATCATCTTAGCCCCAGACACACACATAGCCTTCTGTGTGGAACTAGCCTGTGTGGAACTAGCCGTGCCTGTAATGGGAAATAATACGCTAATATACCCTTGACCCATATATATATATATATATATATAGACACACCCATGTTTACTATTTATAACATATGTATAATATTTTTTTATATGATAATAGGATTTTAACACATTTTATATATAAAATATAAAACACATGCAAATTAATTTTGAAACATTTTGTTTATTTATTTAGACAAAATATATATTTTTCTAAGGGCTGTCAAAGTTAAAATTTAAAATTTTAGTTATTTTGGAAAAATTATATATATATTAAGTTTAAACATCTAACATTAATAGCATACTCTAATAAAAAATATATAAACCATATTTTTTTTTAAATATCTACTAATACATGCATACAGACACACTGACATATATATATATATATATATATATATATATATATAGGAGGTTTTATGGCAGAAGTGTAAACTGTGTGTGTGTGTGAGCAATATTCTTCATATAGAGTTGAACCAGTGTTCTGTGCTCCCTTCACTGCTGACTTTAAAGACAACTGCTGAGGTCTAATAAATCCATCAAAAGCCGTTCGCCTGTCATCTCAACCCTGCTTTAACTTTAAAGGCTGGACAGGAGGGCAGAAGTCCCAAAACAAAGGCTCAGGCAGACAGAGGGGGCGGGAGGGACGTGAGGGGGTGCAAACCCTCCTGTAGTCACACATCATGAATATTTAACAGAACTTGTTGGAGTCAGTAGAAAATGCTAGGGTGGGTGAGCTTAGGGATTGTGTCTGCTTGCGTTTGGCATCGGGGCTGCGTTCAGCGCACCCTTGTTCGGAGTGTGCGGCGGGGTTTGTTTGCGAGATTGGGGTTGGGTGGGCAGCATCAAAGGATCACCAAGGGACAGCAATTCCCATGGCAACACTTCGTCAGGTAGGGGGCTAGGGGTTCAGCTGCCCCTGCAGGTCCCTCGAGATGGAGAGAGAGAGAAATGGAGAGAGCGAGGAGAGCGGGAAGCATTTTGTCTCAGCACACTTGACAAAACAAAGACAACTCACTCCTCTGGTTTCATGCCACATTTTTTATTCATAAACAAGCTGCTGGCTGTAAAGACATGATAAAGCGGCGCGGGGCCTCTGCTGAGATGGCCACCCATTTGAATGCAAAGCCTCAGCTGCACAAAATCCTCCCGAGCCCCATTATTCTCTGGATTTCGCCGCTATTTTCGTCAGCCACTAAGCTGGCCATGGATCGAGACTGGAGATATGTCATCAAAATGGTCTCATTCAGCTACCGATGGTCATTAACATAAAAATTAAAGAATTATAAAACAAGCTTGAATGAATGAGGGATGAATAAAATGAATAAAAATCTCCACCCGCCTTGACTCCAATCATTTTCACCTCCTTTCTCATCCCACAAAGTGGGGGATTGCTGCATTCTTCTATTATTGGATTAATTACCTTTATTTGCTGTAAACATGTGTTTACTGCTAACATTAGCAGACAGTAGGAGAGGCAATGGATTGTGTGTGGCACTTGACACTAATATTTTTAGATTTCGAGATTAAAAGTGGAATTGAAAAAAATCACATAAAATTTAAATGATAATAAATTTAATGTAATAATTTTTTACTGAAATCGGTCTTCCATTGGTTGGCTAAAAGGGTATTCCTGAATTATACATGCTATTGGTCGAGCCAGTTTTGCTGGTTGGGAATACAAATAAATGTTCTGATAGTTCAACAGAGTCATGGTGTTACACTTTTTGGGAAATCAGTCTCCAAAATATTTACTTACAGTTGTTTGTGCATATTACGATGGGGCAGGAACAAGAAAAAAAATTGACATTGAAACAAATAACTTCACCCTTAAAGAGAAATTGACTGAAAATTGATGTGTCTGTCCTGCATGCAGCATAATTTTAAACGGGTCACCCAGACCTCTCCCCTTACCAGTGATTATAGATGTTAACACAGGGGTTTTCAAATTTGATCCCCCCCCCCCAAATATATATATATATATATATTTTAGGGCATTTAAAAATGAATTGCAAATGTTAATTATTTTAATATTTTAAATTCTAAGATCTAATATTAATTAATATGTGGAGAAAAAATAAAACTTATTACATTTATATAGAATAAAATATTTTTAAATAACAAAAAATGTCCAGTTAATAGTTCAATGATTTGCTTTAGTATAATGAAAAATAGAAGACAGTTATTCTGGAAAAATACAGCTGCCTTGCCTTGCAAGGAGATAATATTTGGGGGTCTTGGGCATCAAAAAGTTTAAAAACTCTTGCGTAGCACTAACACTATTATTAAACATTAATATTAAACGCTGTTAAAGTTGCGGGTCCAAAAACTAAATTAAATACTCATACACTTTTTAGTATTATTTTTAGTTTCATATTGTCAGTGCACATTGCATGATACATATCAGTCTCTGAAGAGTTCTTCTCCTCCTCCTGTTTTTCTCCTCCCTTCCCAGCATCACACTTATGATTTATTTAGTCTGTTGTTTGTGTCAGACTGTCGTCTTGTTTTGCCTCTATTTGAAAGGTGTTGATTTTGTCAATGACTTGAGTGTTTGCCCAGCTGGCGCCAGCGTGCCAAGGTTGTGCCAGCACAGTGCCTGGGGTACAGGCTTTAGGGTTTGGTGGGGGGCGAGGGGATGCAGCGGAACTGGAGGGTGGAGGCAGGGGGTGTTCGGGGTGATGTGGCAGCATGCCCGATCCTCCGTGTCCCCCGCCCAGCAGAATGTGGGCTTGCAGACCTGTGAGAGCCTATCAATGCCAGTCCAAACGACGGCAAAGAAGAGAGGCTTAGCTGTAATCCGTATTGACTGCCTTGTGCTTTGTCTGCCAATTTATATCATGGATTTGTCCAACTCAATGATGTGCTTCTGTCAAGTTCTCCCACATTAATCCATAACATTATTAGTTTTCAGTACAGCCCTAATTATTCCAGCTCTGACCTAAATGGTAACGGAATGAATTAAAAGAATTCAAACAAACAAACAAACATTTATAGCCAAACATGACATGGTAACAATGGGGTTAATTCTATAGACGTAATTGTCAAATCATTGGTTTTGTCTTCGCAAAACAAGTGTGAAATGAAACATCAGACACACAGGGCTGTAGTTTGGAGAGAAAAGAGAAGATCCTATTCAACTTAGGATGGCACTGGCAGAGGAATGCGTGGCACCCTGCTGCTAAATCTGTAGATTACAGTGAACTTCCCTCTGGCAGTGCACTGGGAGTCTACCTGAGCCAGAACCTGAGGGGAGACAAGCAGGGGCTAATTTAAGGATGCGACGCAGCTCCAGGAAGACTTTATCAGCCCAGTTTGTCAGGACAGGACAGGGGGCTTAGCCCCGGCCCAGCATGAGTGCACTTGCTCAGTGTAGTAATACCTCTCAAAGGCCCCCGTGTCATGTCTTTAGGCAGTTCTGCAAGCCCATACAGCAAGGCCAAAGAAAAGTTGGTGGCGAGCAAACATTGTGGACTCCTTTACAGTAACACATGTAGATACACCCCCCCCCCCATTTTGTTATTCTTTTTTATTACAGTTTTTCTCAATTGCTTTGGCACATTTATAGAAACAGTCTTAACATTTTCTAACATCTAAAGTATTTTTGTCATCGTGTGAGCCACACTGGTCCAAATGTTTAGTTGTTTTTTCACCAGTCAACCATGGAAATTAAGGTTTTATAAAAAAAAAATTGGATATTTGTTGAGAAGAGTCAATGGTACATAGAAAAAAAAAACATGAACATTTGTATTTATACAGTACATTTCCTGTGTTCCTGGGGCAGTCATGGCCTAATGGATAGAGCGTCGGACATGTAACCCAAGGTTGTGGGTTCGAATCTCGGCTCCGGCAGGATTTGTCCACGACTGAGGTGAGACCTTTGAGCAAGGCACCGAACCTCCAACTGCTCCCCGGGTGCCGCAGCGTTGGCTGCCCACTGCTCTGGGTGTGTGTGCACTTGGATGGGTTAAATGCAGAGCACAAATTTCACTGCTGGTTATACTCTGTATAATTGTGTATGTGACAAATAAAAAATTATTATTCGTTTTCTTCATTTATTTTATTATTTTTGTATGAATGTATTACATGTAAAGTGAAATCTTGCTTGTCCAATTACTGTACATTTCATATTTCTTATGTTACCACAAATACACAAAAATACAAAATAACATCCATTAAAAAAATTATTCTTGGTGGACATCCTGTCGCTCTTGTTGGTCAGGCCAAAGATTTTCATCAACATCACATCTGATGTTTTCCGTTGCCATGCACCGGGGAAAAAATCTCCTTGAATGCCGCACACATCCCCTGCAATGATCAGCTGTGATGTCCTCACATGCAGCATTCATGGCATCCAACAGAGACATCTGATCTTGTGGTCTATGATCTACATATATATGCTCCCAAACTTGATTGGTTACAATAAATGGTTGAATGGTTGATTCAAATTGTATTGCAATTAGAAGTAATTTGCCAATTTAGCAGACATTACAAACAATGTCAATGTCAGATATTCATGGAATATACATGCGTGTATACGAATTTGTGATAATTGAATGGATCGTTTTGAATGTGATGGCTTACACGATGAATAATGAACTTATTGTTTCAAGAATTTTTTTTTTTTTGAATTAATCCAAAGCAATTGAGAAAAACTGCAATGGCCCTTGTTTTGTTGCAAACCTGTATGACTTTCAAAAGAAGACAGGGTACTGAAAAGATAGGATATTGATACTGTTTTTGTCCATACAATGAAGTACAGTGGGGTACAAGACAACACTGCTTACTTTCATTGTATGAACAAAAAACAAACAAACAAAAAATCTAAATAAATAATTAAATAAAACCCACAGAAGAAAGAAAGTCCTACATGTTTGAAACAATGTGTAGGGTGGATGGATGGACGAATGGATAGATAGATAGATGATATTATTATTATTTGTTACATGTTTTTGTACATTTCTTTTTTATGTTGTTTTAATAAACGTTACAACCAACATTTTTTAATTTTGGATTTCAGATAGATAGATAGATAGATAGATAGATAGATAGATAATAGATATGGATTTTAGATAGATAGATAGATAGATAATAGATAGATAGATAGATAGATAGATAGATAGATAGATAGATAGATAGATAGATAGATATAGATAGATATAGATAGATAATATTTTTTTTGTTGTTAATTTCTTATATATATATATAAATATACATATATATTTTTATATATTTTTTTATAAAAGTCCCACAGACAATTTGGGCTTCAGGAATACAATTAATTGTGAATCTGTTTACTTATATTTACTTTTAGGTACAAATCCTTCGATCTGAGTGACACTTTTTCAGGTAAGTGCAAACAATAACCCTGATATTGCACCATTACAATAAAGTGTACAACAGTGTAATGTATTAATAGACAAACCTGCAGCGGGCTACACAGCACTGCAAATTACATTCAAAACAAACAGACAGTCTTCTGAGAGATTTTTTATACCTGTGATTAAGTCTCACACCTGTACTGAAGTCATGGTGCAGCTTGGCACAACAGTCAAGCATGCAAGCAAGCAAGCGTTCTCCCTCTCTCTCTCTCTTTCTCTCTCTCTCTCTCTGTCACTCACTCACTCCCCCATCCACATCAATTTGTTGTGCTGTGTGTTGTTTTTCCCTCCTTTGCCCGCGTCCCCTCTCCTGGGCCAACGCTCACATCAACGGCGAGTTGATAACACCACTGGAGGAACCCTGTTTGGAATTTAGATTAATGTGTGACTAGCAGCCAGATGGAACGATAAGAATAAAGGAAAATAAGCTAGGAGAGCACTTGAACGGGAACAAAACAACAGAAAAAAGCACAGAGCCACATAACAGTTTCTCCCTCTCTTTTAGCTTATGGACACCGTGGACCGAGCTAGACAGGTTTGAGGTCATAAGTCAGCACTGAATGAGGGACTGGAGGTGTGTATTTGTGTGTTTGTGTGTAGGTGATCACTCCCCTCCCAGCTTATCAGATAACAGCACACCTTTAATGGGCCCGTGTGTAAGAGAGAGAGACGGCAAACAACCACTTTTGTCTTATCTGCAATTGCTAGCGAGGAAACCTAACAGACATCCCAGCGGTTCTAGTCGTACCGCGGCCCAGTTCAGCTCCGCTTCAAAACCAGGCCCCCCTGATCCATAATAACCTCCTCCGCCCGAGCACAGTCCAAATCCCATTTCAGTATCACCGGAGGCGGATAGCCGCTTCTGGCTCTCCCACTGCCATTATCACTGAGCAGCACGCCTCCCAGGTGAGTGGCAGCACAGGGACTAGCGAGAGGAAGACGAGACAGGAAGGAGGGGAGAAAGAGAAATGGAGAAAAAAGCAAAATGATTGGAAACTGTGCCAACATGTAACAAACATACAAAGGAAGTAGAGCAATCAATTTATAAGAGAATGAGAGGATAACAAGGGTCCAACATGCTGATGTGTTACAGATACACAGAGACAGATGCACATTTAGCAGGTCAGTATGAACTCAGTAATCTATTTTCCACCTAAAGAAAGCTTGAGCTGAAGCTTCACCAGCGGATCTGCAAACCTTTATTAGAACAGGCCCACATATTCACTGACTTCATAGACAAAAAATGATGCAACAGACTATATTACTACATAACATAGTGCATGATCACATATGACAAGGTTTTATAAAGTGCATCTTAATATGTTTTGCAGTGTTGCTTCTCAATTAAAATTGTCTTTAGGTTTTTGGATTTCTATAGTGTGATGTTGAAAGTAACTTTGTCTATTTTAATCACTGTATTCATCTCAAGCTATCTTTGATGTAACATTGGTTATTTAAATATATAACAACAAGTAAATAGTAATAATTTTTTACAAATAAAATACATTCATTTAACATTGCCACTGCTTTTGAACTGAATTTGAATCAACTGCTGTTTTACAGCAGAATTTGAATTTGTCTCATATTTGAAAAAGTCTGAATCATTGGCTGTTATTTTCCACACTATGAAGCTGCTTTGAATAAATCTGTATCGTATAAAACTACAAATGAAGGTGACTTCAGATGTACAGGGAAAATAAAGTAGGCTGTAGCAACGAGACAAAAATACAAACATGTTTCTCAGCTGAATGTGTGTCATATATGTTTGAAATATAGATTCACTGCATATTAGGAGACCAATGAACTTGATAACATCTATTGTATGTTGATGTGATGTTGTTTCAAAAATTACTTGGTGAAGACAACCTTAATTTCCCAAACTTATGTTACGAGTCCATCACAATCTCAAAAAGTTGTAATTTATTAAAATTAATTTAATAACTGGAAGAAATATGAGTAATATAAGAAGTTCAGAAACGTATAACCTAAACCTACACTGTAAAAAAAATATATATTATATATATTTTTTTTAAGTTTTAAATTAACTATAAATTATTAAATTATATATAATATATACATATATATAAAACTTTTGGTCTTTCTACTTCAAAATCAGTATATCCAAGTCTGATCCCTTTCTAAAAGTTGTGTGTTTTTGTACTATCTAATAATATTTCAACGTCCTATATGAATTATTATGAAGGTCCAGTCCCTTTTTGTTCTTTGGTGGACATGATGGGGCATCGTCTCCAGCACCATTTTAGTGGAAGAGGGGGATTTCTGAGTTATGGGCCACTACAGACCGGGTCTCCTCCCTCCACCTGTGTCCCAGCCCTCCCCTTTCTCTCTCCCCTAGGGCAAGAGGGTGCTGTTAGGGGTATGTGTGGGATGGGGGCGGAGGGAATGGGGGGGTTGTTGTCAGGGAGGCTGATCAGTGGGAGTCAAGGTGCAGCGGAGCAGATAGCTGAGGTCTATGCATACTAAACGGTCTGGGAAGCAGATAGCTGAGGTCTATGCATACTAAACGGTCTGGGAAGGGGGGCCTGCTGCTCCCGGCTCGCCCTTATCACACCTCTCGGCTCACTTTATCAGATTAGAGCCCCCGGCAGTCGAGACGAGAAGAGAGAGAGAGTGGGTTTGGAGGGTGATGGGGGGGTTGGAGGAAAGTCAAAGAAAAGAAACAAGGAGAAGAAGAGACAGGGACCGAGAAAGAACGGGAAAAAGAGAGACACACTCTGTTCCATGTCAAGCGTGAGTACAGTTGAGATGTGTAACATGACCAGCAACACACTTCACTGCTCTGATTGTCTAGCAATCAGACGTTCGCCTCATGCTGTTACTGAATTACTGTTACCAGTCCAAATGAAGGAGGAGTTGCCCATGCCACCGCATTTCCATTTGTCTTTTCTTCCAAAAATAAGGATTGGAATCTGTCAGCTAATCATTTACATTACAACGTCTTCAGGCACCTAAACATATGGGTATACGTTTGCTAATCACAGCTTCAAAATAATCTACACAGATTAGTCTCATAACCTAATTAGGCATCATATCAGTTCTACACTTGTGCCAAGTTCCTTCCGTGTTTAGCTCGCTTATTGAAAGATGCTACATCCCATTTTTGCGTATAATCTAATACTAAACCCTCGCTTTAGAGACGACGACTGGTACCGCCGTATGTTGTGTACATACGCCTACAGATTCATCACGGATCATTTGATGTACTTAAAGAGATTTACATCCTTGGCTCTTCACCGACCCATTTTCATATGTGTTTGTTTTGGTGTCAAACGTAGACTGTTGTGTAATCATTCTGCTTATTGGGTTGCGAAGAGAATAGCACAATAACTGTAGATTGTTTCTCATTTATACTTGTCTCATTTTGTGAAACGTGTGAATGATGCCATGGAGCTAGTCAGACTACGTGTGTCTTTGTGATCTTGGCTATGTTTGCTAACAGAAGTGTTTACTCACCAGTGTCCTAGATCGGTCATGCCCTGAGGCGTGTGCCCTCTGCCACTCCATCTGCCCTTTGAGAGCAGCGCAGTGCTTCGTGTCACCCTGACACCCAGAGGCCACATCGAGGCCGCAATGACACTGAATTATATAGCATGAGGTAAAAGTACAGGTAAGTCTTACTTCACAAATCTAGTGCAACTTTTATTTAGTTTCTTGGATATTAAAAAGATAAATAATTTAACATGCTGTTTGGTAGTAAACAGTGTTACATCTTTTTCTGTACTATTACAATTCATATATATTATCTATCTATCTATCTATCTATCTATCTATCTATCTATCTATCTATCTATCTATCTATCTATCTATCTATCTATCTATCTATCTATCTATCTATCTATCTATCTATCTATCTATCTATCTAGAGAATTGTGGGGACTTTCCTTTTACTTCTAATACTTTTGTACTCAACAAACAATATTTTCTATCCCCTAACCTAACCCCTTATGGAAAACCTGTTTGCATTATTACACTTTTAGATAAACATCATTTACTATTTTTAAGAATTGTTTCACCCTTGGGACCGCAGGCTGGTCCCCACAATGTCAAAAATGTCAGGTTTTACTATCCTTGTGGGGATTTGGTCTCACACACACACACACCACAAATATGAAGAGTTTAGATGCAAAAGTCTCCTATATTTATGTTAAGTTATTTCGCTTTAGTTGCATAGAAAAGTGAAATTACTGAACCCAAACATAGGACCCTGATAAAAATGCTAATTTTAGATGAAAATTTCAGATGGCACTTAGAAGTTTTTGCATCTGAATATATATATATATATATGTAAGTTTTATATAAGATGTAAGATATATATATATATATATATATATATATATATATAATATCTTACATCTTTACTTTATATATCAAGCTCTAAAGAGGACAAATAACTCAATAAAATTATAATCAAAAAGATACAATTACTAGAAAAAAATACTTTCTAATATATATATATTTATAAATAGGCTTTTGCATCTCATATACAGTATGGGATTTAGCGCATTTGAAGTGAAAGTACTTGATGAACATACTATGTGTGGAGAGCATTCACTCAGTATCGTTATCTCATTTTTGACCAAGATGGCTTTTAGAGGCTTTTGCATTGGAACTCTTCATATATAAACAGCATAAGTCTATGTCTCATTAGTGTAAGAAATAATTAAATTCTCAAATTTGGATGAAGTACTGAAGTACTTTAATGGATGTTAACAGATTTTACCTTTGGGCACATTGTTTTTGGGCACTTTGTTTTTCTCAACCTTGACATTTCTAATCATGAATGAGGCAGTGAAGCACTGAATGAGTCTCAGTCAGGGTATCTGCTGGATGCAGATGTTCTACAGAGGATGTCACCTCTCCCGTCCTGCATTCTAGATGATCACACTCAGTCTGTTACACCTGCAGGAGCTGAGTCCACCACGGTACAACACAGAGCGGCGCTGTGGGCAGTCGAGGCCATGGACCAGGAGCGAGAAAGAGAGAGAGTGCATGTTGCAAGCTCCAGGCTGCAGAAGGAGAGCAGACCCGAGGGAGCAGCCCTGCGCCTGCAGCCCCATGATGATGATTGATGCAGGCAGGACACACGCCCCAGCCGCTCAGCAAAATTAAAAGCCTATTTTGTAAAGTTGTAAAGGAGCAGAATGGCACAGGGCTAAGGCAGCTCCCCACCCCTCCTCCCTCCTCTCACCGCCGGGGTCCCGTTTAGTGTCTTTAGTATCATCTACTCCTCAGGGAACAGGCAGAGGGACTGTTACACGCCTTTCACTCAAGCACATGAATGCGCACAAACAGACACATGCACTCAACCTTCTGCATACGCCCTCAAGACTGGAGCATGTCTGCTTGATGAATGTTTCCATGTGTGTGTGTGCATGTGTGCCTGTGTCTCCGGCTGCTTCACAGATCATAGAGATACAGCATCACATAAAAATACACAAGCTACTAACGTTTTACCAGCACAATTCAGACTGGCTGACTTTGTCATGTTTGAATTATTTTCCATAAGTATACTGCATTGCACGTCCTGATTTTGCTGAGTTAGATGTGTTCCTGGGTCAACATATATTATTGATAACAATTTTAATCCACAAATCACCATTTCCCTACACCTACACATAGTATAAAATATTTTTTATACACAGTGTACAAGCAACAAACACTGATTGTAAGCCAAAAATTATAACAAATATTGGTATCCTTGATAAATATGAGTAAAGGCGGCTGTGAAAATAAATCTGTATTGTTTATCCTTTTGATCTTTCACTCAATCAATTCACAAAATTCTAACCTATCATTGAAGTAAAACAATTGAAAGTGGGGGGGGAATCTCATGATGAAATACATTTTTTCTCCAATGAATGCTGGCCACAATTATTGGCAACCCTAGAAATTCTTATGAGTAAAATATCTCTGAAGTATTCCCATTCATATTTACATATTTTAGCACACCAGAGTGACTAGGAGCATGCAATTGTCCAACCATGACTTCCTGTTCCACAGGATTATAAATATAAGGAACGCAAAGGCCAAATTTCCTTAATCATCCATCACAAGGAGTAAAACCTAAGAGAATATAGTTATGATGTGCAGAACAAGAATGTTGAGCATCACAAAATAGAAAGTGGCTGTATGAAAAAAGTGAAAGCTTTGAAAATCAACATTTCCACCATCAGGGCAATAATTAAGAGGTTCCAATCAACTAAAGATACAGGTGCATCTCAATAAATTAGAATGTTGTGGAAAAGTTCATTTATTTCAGTAATTCAACTCAAATTGTGAAACTCGTGTATTAAATAAATTCAATGCACACAGACTGAAGTAGTTTAAGTCTTTGGTTCTTTTAATTGTGATGATTTTGGCTCACATTTAACAAAACCCACCAATTCACCATCTCAACAAATTAGAATACTTCATAAGACCAATAAAATATAATTTTTTTAGTGAATTGTTGGCCTTCTGGAAAGTATGTTCATTTACTGAATATGTACTCAATACACAATCCTTTTGCTTTATTTACTGCCTCAATTCGGCGTGGCATGGAGGTGATCAGTTTGTGGCACTGCTGAGGTGGTATGGAAGCCCAGGTTTCTTCAGTCTGTGACGAGTTTCACAATTTGAGTTGAATTGCTAAAATAAATGAACTTTTCCACGACATTCTAATTTATTGAGATGCACCTATATTACAAATCTGCCTGGAAGAGGACATGTCTATATCATCCTAATGCACGGTTAGGAGGAGAGTTTGAGTGGCCAAAGACTCTCCAAGGACCACAGCTGTAGAATGGTAGAGATTAGTTGAGTCTTGCAATCAGAAACAAAATATATAACAAACATATGTTGTTCGGGGAGGGTTTCAAGGAAAATTATCCTCGCTCATCCAAAAACAAGCTCCAGCAAATTCCGTTGTCAGACACGACTGGAACTTCAAATGGCACTAACTTCTATGGTCAGATGAAACTGAAAAATAACTTTTTGGCAGCATACCCACCAGATGAGTTTTGTACAAACGGAGAAAAAAAAAGTGCCCCATGTCCACGGTTAAATATACTGCTGGATCTTTAATGTTGTGGGCCTGTTTTTCTGCTAAAGGTCCTGAACATCTTGTTCAGATGCATGCCATCGTGGATTCTATCAAATACCAACAGATAAAAAATCAAAACCTTACTGCCTCTGTTAGAAATCTTATAATGGGCTGTGTTTGGATCTTCCACCAGGACAACAATTGCAAAACAAACATCAAAATAAACACAAAAATGGATAACTGAGCACAAAATGAATATTTTACCATGGCTTTCCCTGTCCTCTGACCTGAACCCTACAGAAAATGAGTGGAGTGAACTGAAAAGAAGAAGTACTAACATGGAGCTGTGAATCTGAAGGATCTGGAGTGATTCTGTATGAAGAAAATGGTCTCTGATCTCCTATACGGTGTTCTCCAAACTCTTCAGGCATTATAGGAGAAAACTCAGAGCTGTTACCCTGGGGCGTTGCAATAATTGGGTGCCAATAATTGTAGCCAACATGAACTAGAGAAAGCAATTATTTCACAATGACACCCCCCCACACCCCAAACACACACACACTTTAAACTGTTTTACTTCAATGATAGGTGAATTTTTTTGAATGAAATAAAAGAGATAAACAATGCCAGAATTTTTTCACATTTTCACAGCCGCCTTTGCTCATATTTACCAAGGGTGCCAATATTAGTGGAGGGCACTGTATATATATAGTCAAACCAACATTTATTTAGATACCTTCAACATTTCTCACATTATAACAGTTTATTTGCTATAGTTTAGAAAATGTGACAAGAACAATAACTCTAGAGTGTTCAAATTCATCTTGATAATGTCAGAAAACTGAGAGAAAAGTATGTAATGGATTTCAATCAAACTAAAATTATTCAGCTGTTAAATTTATGTACACAATTAGATAATACCAATTTAGGTCACCAATTACCAAGCAATGCTTAATTTTGTTCAGTCTGTGGTGTAAAAAGTTGCATTAGCAATTAAATAAATAAAATAACAAAACACACATGCAAAGCATGGTCAGGTCAAAAAGTGTCTGAATAATTTTTGGTCCCAAATGTTTTATCGGTTTTGCTGGTAGTCCACTGTATGAAAAATTGTTGGGTATAATATGTCACAGTTTACTTTATTTTTCTATCCTCACTTACACAAATGAATTATAGTGTCCTGTACCCACTAGTAAAAATAAATAAAAATAAATTATATCGGGTGTCTGAACATTATTTGGTTTGACATATATATATATATATATATATATATATACGAGAGAGAGAGAGAGAGAGAGAGACTAGCTCAATATAGGATAAGATTGGAGCAGGACTAACTGTTTATCCAAACAATGGGGATGCTTTAAGCATCACGGACAATCTGGTTTATCAGTATCCTGTAGAGGTAAGTGTCTATCTACAGTGCATTGACATATGAGCCCTGCTTTTTGTTCACTTGTTAATAGACCATGAGAAAAGAGCTCTCGAAGACACTTACTTGTTTGTATATCATTTGCAAATCATTTATCCACAATGTGAATTTAATTGGCCAGGCAACCCCAGAAGCTCCCTCAAAAGTCCACCACCCCAGCACATTCTCATCTATCCCCACTTCCTCACCCAGACCTGGCAGTCTGTGTTCCGCCTCCACCCCGCCCCCTTAGCTGGCAAAACCAGGGCGGGCTGTGGGAGTGACAGGCAGCCAGAGAGGGCCCAGCCGGGCCAGAGAGGCACACACTGGAGAGGTCAGGCCCATGTCAAGTGGGGTGTGGAGGCCAGCTGAGGAGCCCTGCCTGCACATTGTGCTAATTTGTGCAGCCAGTGTAGACAGGGAGGGCAGGCCAGGAGGAGGAGGAGATGCAGGAGGGCAACGTGGGCCGGCATATGGGCCCCGGCTGAAGAGGAGACTGCAGAGGGCCATTCAGATTCACTCTAGCACACTTTCACTGCTTCGTACATAGATACCCACAGACACACACACATACACAAGCACACAGCCACAGTCACATCACCCCCTGCTTGAGCGGGGCCGTGACAGCCACCCATCCCCTCCATCTGCAAGGCAGGCCATGCCAGTGCTTCTCAAAAGGAAAGCACCATACTAACCATTTCCAACCTTTCCACACACCCCTCGATGGACTTGGCAGTAAGCTGTGACTAACTACCAGCAGTCTGTGGTAAGAGCTTTTTTGCCTTGAGGGAATGTGTAAACATGAGAACGAGACTTGCTAGTGTAAACATCTTACTGATTGATGTACAGATCTACTGTGCTCAGTACTCTACAATTTAGACAAACACCAACTTTATGCTGCCAGACAGATGAGATGTGTGTTTTTAAAATCATTATGATGCATAACTCACAGTAGAGAAACTTTACATTGAGGTTTCATTTTTTGACATTAGTTAATGCATTAGGTATCATGAACGATCAATATTTTTACAGCATTTATTAATCTACACTACTGTTGAAATGTTTGAGGTAAGTTTGTTTTTTAGTAAAAAAAAAAATGTTTTTCATTCATTATTGTTTTTATAAGTGACAGTAAATGACTAAGTAAATGACTAACAGTAAATGACTAAGTAAATGTAAATGTACTTAATTTACAATGTTTTCTGTTTTGAATGAACGCTGTTCTTCAGAACTTTCTATTCATCAAAAAATTCTGACAAAAAATATGAATTTCCACGAAAATATTAAGCAGCACAACCATTTTGAGCAGTGATAATAATAAGATATGTTTCTTGAGCGCAAAATCAGCATATTAGAATGATTTAGAAAGGATCGTGTAGCTTTGCCATCATAGAAATACATTTAATTTGAAAATATATTCAAATAGAAAACAGAAAATATTTCTCAATATCTCTATTTTTTATCAAATAAATGCAGCTTTGATGAGCATAAGAGACTTCTTTCAAAAACATTTAAAAATCTTACTGACCCTGAACCATTGAACAGTAGTGTAGTTTAATGTTAATTTATTAATACAATGTTTTTTATTTGTTAATTCATGTTTGCTAACAATATATTAACAAAATATAAAAAATGTGTTAATGTAAGTATAAAATAATTTTAACCTTGAAGCATTGTTAGCTTATGATACCTAAAGCTTTACCAAGTTGGGTAACACTTTAGAATAGGGAACACATTACTACTACCTACGACGACTTTTCCCTTAATAAACTCATAATTTTCTGCTTATTAATATTGATAGTTAGTAAGGTAGTTGTTAAGTTTAAGTATGGGGTAGGATTAAGGGATCTAAAATATGGTCACGCAGATTAAGGCATTCATATGTGATTTATAAATACAAATAAACAGCCAATATGCTAGTAATATGCATGCTAATAAGCAACTAGTTAGCGAGAATATGTCCTTAAAATACAGTGTTACCATAAGTGGAACCTGTAAAATATTACAATACAATTTTTTGTTTGTTATTATTTATTAATTTGTATCATATAAATTTAACAACTTATCCCAATCCCACCAACTAAACCCAACCGGCAAGTTTAAAAATCCAAATAAACTACTGAAGGTCACATTAGTATGAATAAAGCGTCCGTATCCATATGGGAGTGTGTGTTGACAGCCTGTACCACCATTTGTTTGTGTTGTGGCTGTGCTCTTCCAGTCTTGCGCTCTGAGCGCTGGTCGTGTGCTGTGAACAGGTACACCTGCTGAGCCAGGACAGGCTCTCTCTGCGGGAAGCACCGCTCAGCGCTACCTCATGGAAAAATAGCTAATGTCCTCAGCATCCCAGTGCAAGTGAGAGATGGTTTCCTCCATAGCTGATCAGTCTAGTTCACCACACAATCAGGTATCAGCAGTGCACCCTAAGCATTCAGGCTCGTTTACAGTGGGGTCATGACCCTGGCTGAGTGATGGGAGAGTCGAATTGGAGCCAACCTAAACGGCACCCCCTCTTTCAATCCCCATCCTTTTCCTCCCACACAGGCGGGGCAGGGGGCAACACCACTGTCACAATCAATTGCAACTGAAGGGACAAATAAAGCAGCCCTCCCCAACTGGTCTGTAATAGCAGTCACTGCAATATCTACATCACCGACCCAATGAGCTGCCATGCGAAAATATTAGGCAGGGAGCCAGCAGAGGGGGAAAAATCAGGCAATACACAAATTATACAAAAGAGATTTGTGTTGACTGGCTGGATGAGAAATGTATGAATAACATTTGGGGAAGGTGGAGGTACTAGCATCTACTTTGAGACATTGAGGAGGGTGTCTGTCTGTTTTTTTTTTTTTTTGTCTTGGCTGCACCCTCTGGGTCCCAACTGGGCCTTGTGTCACAAACAGATGGGCGCCACACAAAGGACCCCCTCACCTCACCAAGCTGGTCCCAGGCATGCCTGATTAAACCCTAATACCAAAGTTAGAATTGATACAGTGACTCGGTGGTGATTCAATTAGGGCAGTGGGCATGAGTGAAGCCGTACAAAAGAAATGGGGTAGTTACAAAGTCATTTTAGTTTGATTATTATAGCATCCTGCAAGTGGAAGTAGAAAATTACTGAGTCATGTGTCGGAGGCTTGATATCCTCTGGGGCCGCATCAGATCTTGCATTCGAGCTGGATGTCACAGTTGACAAAATCACATAGCCTCCAAAGATTTGAGCATTGCCAAGTAACTCCTTAATGGCGGAAGAGCTCACAATGCAAAATGAACGCTGTATAGCTCTATAGGGGGCTTCATCTTCAAAACTGTTAAAACTGAGATGGTTAATTATATTTATTTGTGTGACAAGTTAACAAAATGCAAAACTGAACTTAAAATAAAATGACTCTGCAAGCTAACAACATGTAATCAGTAGAAAACAAACAAAGATACTGGTAATTTTCTGCCAGCAAATTATCCATAAACATTACAGACATTTCCTTTAAAGGAACAGTTTGTCCCAAAGGTAAAATATGCTGGCAATTTTCTCACCCTCAGGACTTCCAAGATGTAGATGAGTTTGTTTCTTCAATCATTTAATCTTTTCCAGTGAATGGGTGCCGACAGAATGAAAGTCCAAACAGCTAATAAAAACATCACAATAATCCATCAATTAATGTCTTGGGAAGTGAAAAGCTACATGTTTGAAAGAAACAAATCCATCATTAAGGTGTTTTAACTTTAAGTCGTCCCTTCTAGACATAGTATAAATTCATAATCTGTAATAATGCTTTCTCCAGTGAAAAAGTATATTCCCTGTTGTCCTTTCACATCAAAATCTGCCTACATACAGTATTTGTTTAGAACTGTACTCTCTAATAAACAGAGTTTGATCTGTGCATATTTCTCACCTGTTCCAGATAAAACAACATTTTCACTAGAGAAAGCAATATCACAGATTGAAGTACATTTTTTAGCTTAATTTTTTTTTAATTATGGATTTATTTATTAAAAACATGCAGCTTTTCACTTTAAGATGTTAAGTAATGGACTGGAGTTCATGTGGATTATTGTGATGCTTTTATCAGTTGTTTGGGCTCTCATTCTGATAGCACCCATTCACTGCAGAGGATCTATTTGTAACTTATTAATTTCTCCACAGCTGTTGCAATGTCTACAATGATCTACATCTTAGATGGCTGGAGGATGTCAATTTTCAGAAAAAAAAAAAAATGTATACACTCTATATATATATATATATATATATATATGGTGAACTATTCCTCAAACTCTAAAACACAACACAATGCAATTAGAAATTCAAAATATGGATAAAACACCTATGAAAAATCAATGCAGAAAATTAGTCCATATTAATATAGTACATTGTGCCCTATTTTTACAGATGTTTTTAAACTGTGTAATATTTTATTTAAGTGTTTATATGATGCCCTAATATATGATTTTGATCAAACACAAATGAAGTGAAAAATACTGAAAAAGCATAAAGAATAATAAATGCACAAATCAAGTGCAATAAAATTATATTTTCTGCATTTATCATTTATTTCACACACACAGAGTTGGACCACCTGCAGGCAAATAAGTATTGCTAACATCTCTCCTCTTGATATTAGTCTATGTGATTTAAGATTCCTGTGATGATGATAATCAATACGGCAACTGCAATTGGCAATGATGTATGCACTAACCAGAAGTGCATTAGTCAGGACGACACCACACTGTGGGTATCGACAGCAGGGAGCCAATACGACACGCGTGAGGACAGATAGACGTATTGCTATACACAGAACAACATGGAGATACAGAGATCTCAGATGCCCAACACAGAGAGTCAGCACTTTATCTACAAGTCCCTTTAAATGACAAGAGCCGAACTGAATCCTGCACTCCTGCAGTTTTTATATTGCATATAAAAGAGATGGCCCTCTCTGTATAGGGCAAGTTTAGCATCCAGCTGGTTCACTGCAGTCAAAAGTTTGGATGTACTAACCTGCATTTGTTTCTCATGAACTTAAAAACCTAAAGGCTTATGCTTAAATGCCAGAAATTAGTTATGCAGACAATGGAAATGGTCACTACAATCAATTTGCTTAAAATTTTATGCAAATTTATATGTACATATTCTTGAAGATGTCAGGAAACACAAAGTGTGTGGCATGCTATGTACACAACCCCCCCCCCCCCCCCCCCCCCAGTGTCCCCGCTCTTGATTTACATTTAAGGATTGTGCGTGTGTGTGTGTGTGTGTGTGTGTGTGTGTGTGTGTGTGTGTGTGTGTGTGTATCCATGTGGAAGAACTGGGAAAGCCTCTTATCTCTCAATGTTCCCCTTTCATTTCTCAGTCACTACCTTTCTATCTTTGTCTGGTCTTGCTGATATGCTAATCGGTGTGTAAGTATATCCTGTCAAATCATTATAGCATATTAATACTATTCTCATCTCTGTATAATTTGCCCATATACATAATCGTATTTAGTTTTTACCTTGGGATGTGAGAACTAGAGAAGATAGTCTTACCGTGGTCAAGTTAATCTGCACTGATTGAATATCAAACTCTTTTGAATATAATAAGGTCATGTGAGCTAGTCATGGGCCTCATTGGTCAAACCATTAAAATAGAAATAAAACAATGATCTGATACAAACTATGTACAAACAACCGTTTCCCCCCTTGTTGCAAAACAAATTAACTTGAGATATTTCTTTTTCTTTTTTTTCTTTCTAAAATTCAAATTTAGTGTTTGAAGTAAAACAAAAACTAAATCACCAATCTCAAAATTTCCATCCATCCAGGGTAAATCACTGAAAAAAATAAACAAATCATTTTAAATTCAGTTGTATAAAGCCATTACTTTATAAATTATTCTATGATGGCAGGACTATTATGGCAATTTACTATAACAGTGAATGTAAACCCATGAAAATGAATGAGCAATAGGAGACAGATTTTCTCATACAGTTTTTGGGGTGGGTGTTACAACTAACATGAAAGGTTAAAAAAAAGGATTTGCAAAGACATCAAAGAGGAGGAAAGGAGACATTTTGAGGCCTAATTTAAAAGTGAATATGGATGTAATGCAAAAAAAAAAAGAAATGTTTTTACATCCTTGATGAACTTAAAACCGTCAATCACCCCAGGAAAACCAAGTCCGCTTCAATTGCAGAATGAGTTTATAGATGTGGACATTATGCATGAAGAGAAAGAGCAGACCTGACTCAGTGTAGGTCATGTTAGGATGAGCCACTCAAGGAAATGACAAGTGTGGAAGATAATGGCGTGAGCGGCTCACCAAATAAGCATTCATCTTTGTTGCTTTTGTAAGGCAGGGCAAGCCAAGGTCAGCAGCTGAGTGAAGCATCTTTGTGAGTAGGCGGACTCACAAAACAGCAGACTGGACAAGAGGCAACGTGTCGCTGGCAGGATTAACAATGGTCATTTCACAGAGGAACAGCCCTTTCTCTCCTCCGTTTGTCTCGAACCCCCACAACACCCTGTGGCCACTTAGGGCCTGCCCTCTCCTTGACATTTGACCCCTGACTGCTCACAGGTGCTGGCCTCACACGTATGTGCAACACGCACATATTCAGGTCTGACACGAGAAAGAATGAGGTGCAAAAACCTTCCGTCGTGGCCGCAAACTCTCTCAAGTCTCTACCCATGACCTACCTCTTTCACCTTCTCAAAGGCTAGGAGAAAAATGAGAGCAGCTCATGTTAGGAAACACTTTCAATTTGTCTCTGGGTAATATGCGAGGTATTGCATTAAAGACAAATAGCATCCCCCTCTGTTTCCTTTATCACTGTCAAGGCAATTAATAGGCCAAGGACCCTTTTACTGGGTTAGCAGACAGAGGGCAAGACGAGAATCTCTCATACAGGAGCCAAGACATCCTACAGTATCCCATCAGCACTGGAGAATGCATAGAGGTTAACACGTTCAGTTTAAAGCTAATAATGTATCCATCAGCTAGTGTTTTCATGTACAGATGGTCGGTTATGGATTCATACTGCACTAAATGATAGTTATAAACAGGTCAAGACAGCATCTGTGAACTTTTTCACATATTTGAAGAATGTGAAATTCTGTGGCATTAACTCACATTTATGCATTTACAAGTACATGTTTTATATTACATGTACAATAGTACTTATAAATCTGCCTGACTACAGACAGACTCACATTTTCACATCGATACTCAATATCATATTTATCCCTTCAATGCTATCTTACACTTTGTTTTTGAGTCTCTTTTCTTATCGTTTGAAGCTAACCGCAGGAAATTCTTTCAGCTTTAACTGCAGTGTCATAGTGGATGCGGTGAAAAGATGTTAAAAAATGCTTCATGCTATTTAAAAAAAATGTTTTATCCATATCTATGTACATGCCAGAATCGAACATCACCTATTTTTCATTAACAGAGTTAGTCAAGGACACCATCAAACCAGCATTCATTTCTCTGTATCAGTGTCCATAAGGCATTATTATATCATGACAACTAAACAAAAGCAGTGCCACACTTGTCTCCGTGATGCTGTTCAGTGTCTTCTATGTGTTTATGTGTGAAAAAACATGAACAGTTGCCAGGATCTTCCTCTTTTTTATACAAATTTGATTTCGAGGAAGTGGATGTTTGCGTGTAAGTGTGTGTAACAAAACGATAAGAGAGGCGGGATCTGATACAGGATGATAAAACACTTTGCTGATGTCGGGGTGGATTTTAGCATTTCACAGGGGAGGAATTGGATGTTATCTGTGTCAGGGGAACATTTTTCCCCCGGAGGCTGCCCTGGGGCCATAGCCTTTCCCTGCTCACCCACAGACACGGAGCTAATCTCTCTGTGGATTACTCAACAACATACAGCCACCATTTGTGAAAACAAATGAATGGCATACAAGCAGCCTAAATTTCATTCAACACACACTTTGTTCATTTCAATTATTCAAGTTAGTTAAATATAAGAAATAAGAAATGCTATAATAATCAACGTACATAGAACATTTTAAATATATTATTTTATTTTATTAATATTTTGAAATAGTATTTAATATATATTTGTGAAAAGCAAATAAATGGCATGCATAAAATATGTATTTATTCTTTTTTTAATTCAGCTTCCTTGTTTCTCCTATCTACCAATCAGCTTTCTCTGATTTAATTCTCAGGGTCACGATTGGTTGATATGAAAGCCAATTTATTAATGTGTAAACCACATTTAAATGTGTCTAACATTCATGCATCCATACAACAGCTCCAAATTCATTTAACGTTGAGAACATCAACGGCTGCTCAAAGCGGTTAGGACAGGACAAAGGGCAGGTGAGGTCTGCGTCTGTGTTCGTGCATGAGGAAGAGTGAGAGAGAGAGAGAGAGAGAGAGAGAGAGAGAGAGAGAGAGAGAGAGAGAGAGAGAGAGAGAGAGAGAGAGAGAGAGAGAGAGAGAGACAGACTCGGGTCTCCTTGGCTGTGCTCCTTTCAGCTAGCCCAAGCCTGATCTCCGACGGCTGCCCGGCTACTTTACATGTCTCATTTGAATATATTGATTGGGCCATCTGTAAGCCATTTATCTCTTTCAAAGAACCGTTAGAACAAGCCACCCCTCCTTCCTTCCCGCCCACCCGTGTCTCCTCTCACATTTACACACGTACACGCACGAATGCTTGCACACACATAAGCACCCACAAATACACAGATGCACGCACACACACACACGCCTCCCCCACCTTTAGATACACACAAATGAACACATATGTGCAGCTAAACAAAGCCACCACTTCGACATGCTAATGTACAGATGACGATAATAGAGACACAATATGCAAAAAATAAACCAATACATGATAACTGACAGCGGCTTTATCTAATCAAAACTGTCATGCATGGGTCTCTAGGAGTTTTCTCTAGGAACAGAGTGATCTAGGACCATGGACAGCACTGCTAATGCCTGACTCACCTCAGCAATATGTAGGCCATAGGCCAAGTCAGTTCAGTCGGTGGCCATCTTGGTAATTCCTCCCAGGCCGCTATTTTCCGTGTTGTTATTGTTAACTTAAAATTGAACTAAAATGTAACTAAAAACATAATTTTCAGTAATTGAAAAGGTACAATTTTATATTTATATATATTGTGTGTGTATATATATATATATAATATATAAAAAACTAAAACTGAAATACATTAAGTAAAACAAAAGCTAATTAAAATTACAAAACAAAATTACTAAAACAAGAATTAAAATTAAAACTGAACATATAAAACAAAACCTAATTCAAAATATTAATGAATATTATAGTGTATAGTATATACAGTAAATAATACTAAAATAACACTGCATAGTACAGTTCTTTATTTTTATAAAAAAAAATTAAATCTCTTTTGTTGGGCAAAAATACTTTCAATAACGTTTCAGATAAATAACGTTCAACAATAAAATTTGACAACAATGGTATCATAAGCTTTGCTTTTTCTTCTTTTAGCTCAACTCACAGTACAACAACTTGTTCATATTAATGCTAATATTAGTTTATATTTTGAATACTCTACAAAACCTTTTTCATATTAATGTTAATGATTATTTATATATATACACACACACATATTATATATACACACATAGACATATTTATGTATTATATATATTTTTGGTTTAAATGTAAAAGTCTTTATATAGAAAGAGACGAAAGAAAGCGAATTAATGCATCGTTCAGGTGAAGGCAGCTGTGCTAATCTTCTCATATCACAACCCTAGCGTGTTGTTGAAGCGAAGGCAAGGCTGAACCATCCCATTGTAGCGAGACGCAGGGACCCATCTGCACACCGCTGATGTTATTTAGAGATACGCAAGCTCTGTGAATAAAGCAATTGTACCACTTTCCCTGTCAGAGCTGTGTGAAAACCTCTTGTTACAGTGGACCAGACACCAGACGTCCTGTTCTGGCTTCGTCTTGGCTTCTTTTGGCCTGTCTGTGTTTTTACATCATCACCGTCTGCAGTGGAATCAGCTGATACAGCACTAACCCGATTGGCCGGATGCCAATTCCATAGCCGGTTTTGCACACACATTGAGAGGATCTGGTCTCATCAGGTGATGTTGGTGATGGCAACAATCATGGTGGTTTCTCACAGTGTCATTTGAATGTTTACGAGTCAAGCAGAGCTGACGGTGACCTTTCTGTGGTGCGTAAGTGCAGGCCCAGCAGATGGTGGAAAATTGGACAGACTTTCTGGGCCATACGGAGCATATGCAGTGAGTTTGTGGAGCCTTTGCGTAGCGCGGCAGAGCCCGGGACGTGGACGGCCGCCCGGAGAGACTGGCACAGCTTGCTGACATTGGCACGGTGCAAAGGTACAGCACGCCACCCTCCGTGCGCCTCTCTCCCTTCTTATCCCTCGTTCAAACACAACCCCACTGGACCGAACGAAGCGAAGAGGTACTTAACCCTGTGCTA
This sequence comes from Ptychobarbus kaznakovi, assembly GCA_027422405.1. Classification (NCBI taxonomy): domain Eukaryota; kingdom Metazoa; phylum Chordata; class Actinopteri; order Cypriniformes; family Cyprinidae; genus Ptychobarbus; species Ptychobarbus kaznakovi. The sequence continues at coordinate 15,209,232 of CM049813.1, forward strand.
ATCACATTTAGAGAGACAATGAGAGCTTGTTCATGGCTGGGACATTAATCTAGGTTAACCTGAGGACTGGAAATTGCAGTGGTTTGTAATATACCCAAATGATGAGAATCAAACCAATATGACAGCTTTTGAATTGTGAGCTGCAATAAGTTGCATTTAAAAGCAAAAACTCTTTTTAAACTTTTTTTAGTCTCTTATGCTCATCAAGGCTGAATTTATTTGATAAAATGTTGATAATTGATTGATTGATATTGGTAAATATTGTGAAAAAAACATTTGAAATATTATTCAAATTTAAACTGTAAACTTTAGTATAGCGACCAATTCTCACTATTTATTAGCATGCCTATTATTAATATATTTGCTGTTTATAAGTACTTATAAAGCACATATTCTGCATGATCATATTCCATATCCCTAATCCTACCTAATACCTAAACTTAACAACTACCTTACTAACTGTTAATAAGCAGCAAATTATGAGGTTAATGAGGCAAATGTCATAGTTAATGGTTTGTTAATAGCGAGAATTTGACCTTAAAATAAAGCATGACCAAAATAACTTTTCTATTTTAATATAATTTTAAAAGCTTAATATAGATGAAAATATACAAAGCTGAATTCACATGATCCTTCAGAATCATTCTAATATTCTGATTTGCTGCTCAAGAAACATTTCTTATAATTATCAGTTTAAAAAAACAGTTATGCTGCTTGATATTTTTGTGGAAACCGTGATATATTTTCATTCGGGATTATTTATTAAATATTTATTTAAAATAATTTAGAATTGATCACTTTTAATCAACTTAATGGATCCTTGCTGAATATAAAATATTAATTTATATATATATATATATATATATATATTACTCACCCCAAACTTTTGAACAGTGATGTATGTTAGATTGAATCTCTATGACATCAACAAATGTCTAAAGATAATGTCTAAAAATAATGTCTGTATTTTACCAAGTTTTAATGACAGCCAACATTTAAACATTACTCAAATTATTAATATTATATTATTATCCATAACACTGTAAATGTGTAGATAATCTTTATATATTTTAAAATATTTCTAGATATTCTAAATTTGTATGACTTTTTCATATTTTATTCTTTAATTTGATTGATTTAATTTGATTAACATTCATTCGTGTCTTGTGTATGTGTTCACTGGAATGTTCAACGTAACTGGAGTAAAAATCCTTGTGTGTGCAAGAAAACTTTGCAGTAAAGTTATTTTTTATTCTGATTCTTCTAAATCTGAAAAAGGGTTATATATCTTATTCTTGAAATATAGATTCAATTTAGATTAGGACCATAAAGAAATACTTTTTTAATGATAGAACAGGTTTCTAAACTTTCTCTAGGAAACTCATTTCAAAATTCCAATTTCATAATGATGAAAGTAGAAGTCGAAGCAATGGAACCCAGTAGCATTGCATTTTCTTCGCTAACAGAAGATGCAGTCTCTTTCTGTTGTGATGGCGACCTTTTGAGTGACACCTGCTTTGACTGCTGTGTTCATACGACCAACTTTAGATCTGCGAGCATCGTATTGTACTGTGTCCTTCTTCCCCATCACTCCGCATCAGCAGTGCTCTGTCTTACTCCCAGATAGCATTCCTTTTTTTCTTTCTTTCCGCCTCTCCCCCCTTCAGATGTCAGCATCTGTACACAATTCCTGCGCTGCAAATCCTTCAACTGGATGGATGAACGTCCACAGCCCATTCATCATCGCTCTTATCCCCTGCCCTCGCCGCTGTTTTTACATCATCCTGTAGTCAACTTGACAAGTGATGTCCCAGTCTCTTTTTCTCTCTTTTTTCCCTCCCTCGCCTTCTCCCCACCCTCTGTCCATATCTCTGTCCGTTCTCCACCCTGTACTACTGGGACCAGTGCAGCACCATTCTCTCTAGCCGTAAAAGCCCTATAAACAGCTAACATGCTGAAGAAAGGGTAATGATGAAATTTAACTGCTTGCCTTGACGCACCTGGGGTCCGGCGTGGCTCGGGGCCTTAAATTGTTTCCCCCTTCGCTGCCACCGGAGGGCCCAGTGCACTGAACCAGAACTGCCCCGCCGAGGTCAATGCCACTGCAGAGAGGGAGAGTTATTTCGTTTTAAAGATGTGATATAGATTTTGTGGGATCTCATTTGAGCCTGAATAAAAGAGCTGGCCAGAGGAAGCTTGAAATATGGCGGAGGAGAGACTCTCCAGAAGGACAGTAACTGTGGTGCTGTTTAACCTGCAGTGGGCCAGATGACTGCTGGAATCAGTACTGCATGCTGGTCTTTAGATTTGGCCTGTTTATTTCAGCGCTGGGGTAGTTTGTTTGAAACTGGAGCCCAAGCTACTCGTAATTTAAAGTAAAACTATAGGCGATATATTCCTCGCTACACTACAAGAGTAGAAAACAACATTAAAAAAATAGTTCACCCCAAAAAATGTAAAAATATTTGTCATCATTTTACTCACTTTCAAGTTGTTTCAAACCATAAGGCTTTCGTTAACCAGTGGAACACAAATTAAGACTTTTTAAAATATATATATTGTCTCATCCTTTTTGTTCATCCATTGACAATCCACACAAACAACATTTTCCAGTTCAAAAAGGTAATAAAGAGAATGTCAATTTAATGCTTTCAAATGACCAGTTTAATCAAAGTCTTCTGAAGAGAAACAATCACTTTATATGATGAGAAAGATTTAATTTAGGCTTTTATTTACTTATAAATATTGATCAACACACACATACATAGAGCATGTCAAATATGGTAAACGAAATCTAAACTGTGCTTGCTTGACGTAGGACAAATATTTGGCTGCGTGGACTTTTAATTTTGAAATAATATATAAAATATAAGAAAGTCATGAGGGTGAGTAAATGGATGATCTTTTTTGTGGGTGAATTATCTCTTTAAAACTACACTGGAAAACTGTTATTTGTTACGAATATTTTGTTTTCCAGGCATTTTTTTTCTTAATTAATTTAAAAAAAAATTGTGTATTTTTGTCAGCAAAAATCTTTGAAACAACAATTTAATTTTTTTTTACTTAAGAAACAATGCTGCTTAAATTTAAGATACTGAATCAAAAAAGTAACAAACAAAACATAATGCACCAGTATAAAAGATCCATTCTCTGAGATAAAAGATACATATCTTATACACTGTTGCTTTTCCAGCTCATTAAGAAGTTCCTTTTTTACAGTGTATTTAAAGCGGTGTTAACCACTTTTTCAAGTGAAAAGTTTCGGGAAAAAATTAAAAATAATATTTTTAAAAATGCAACCAAACTTGGCTTTTAATATGCACTAAATATAATTAATTAAAAAAATCTTAAAATGAGTCAGATATTGTTATAAAAATATGCACTGTAGTGCATCACCCTGCTACTTGTAGGAAAAGGTAGCTTGTTACTTAAAAAGTGCCACTTTTAAAACTGTCTACTAACTACCACCATGCTACTACAAATGTAGTTTAAGATACTAGTGTCCACTCGCATATACTTTTTTTGGTCAACAGATAACAGCACTGGTAAAGAAAGAAGTAAAACGTACACTGTTTATATAGCCCCTATATAAGAATATAAAGACAAGGCCTAATAATTTCTACAGTCATACATTGGCTGTATCTGTCCGTCTCAGCTTGCCCAGCGCTGTCAGGGTGTCAGGGCATGACTATTTTCAATTCAGTGACTGACTGGCCCATGCCCAGAGCTCACTCAGCGTCCCTGAGTTGAGATTCTGGCACTCTAGAGTCCAGGGTTCCGCCTCCCACCTGTCCCTGGCTACGGGACAGGCCCTTCTCTCTCTTTTAGCTCAGAGCCTCCTGGCCTGCCGGCGTGGAAAATCACCCTTTGATGGGCCAGCAGAGCTGGCAAAAGAAGCAGCCATACTGCACACTACACGTATAGAGAGAGAGAGAGAGAGAGAGAGAGAGAGAGAGGAGAGGGGGGGGGGGGCTGTGTTCCTCCTCACTGATTTGAGTCCAGGCTGTATTGTCTCCTTCTTATGGAATGTAGTAATTCTGGTAAACAGCTATTGTCATCCCCCATTAAATTTTACTGTTAATAAGTTATTTTAGGGTGTTTAAGATGTTCTTGCAAGGTAGTAATGCATTACTATTTCAGCAGTATCATCTGAAGCTAGTTTGCATGCAATAAAACATAAATTCAAGTCCGGGCTTGAAGGCCAACCATGTGCTTTATTTTGAATTTATTTTCCTGACAAAAGATAAAAATGAGTCCTGTTCCTGGATACTGTTTGAAGAATACAGTGTTCTAGTTTATAATATAACATATATAATACACAGTTGATATTCTATATATTCTATAATTATTGTGTAAATAAATGCACACACACAGACACACACATTTAATTATAGAAATAATTAATTTGTATTAAATGTATATATTTATTTTATTTCAGCTAATTTCATTATTAATGGTTTAACTTTATTTAACAATAATAACCAATATATATATATATATATATATATATATATATATATATATATATATATATATATATATATATGTGACCCTCTCTGTGAAATCCAGGCTAAAGTCTCAAAATCTAATTATGAGAAAACAAGCATCAACGTTTGATTTCTACCATTTATTTCATTTTTTCATTTATTTTTGTAGAAAACAGCAAATCACAAAAAAATGACTTTAGCTGGGTTTTCACAAAGATGGTCACACACACACACACACACACACACACACACACACACACACACACACACACACACACACACACACACACACACACACACACACACACACACACACACACACACACACACACACACACACACACACACACACACACACAGGTATATATACATATATTATACATATATATATATATATATATATATATATATATATATATATCAAACAATACATTTTCTTTATAATATTATGATTTTCTAATATATACATGGCTTTGTATTTTAGTAAGAAAATCACAGGAATTGCTTAATTAAATAACCTGCAAATGAAAAGTGTGTGCTATATTGTAACTGTTACCTAAAGCAATAAGTCAACGGGATCACTACACAACACACCATTTAAAAACACAGTAAACGAGACCACCCATCAGAGCTCCGCGTGTGGGGTTGCCTAAGACAAGCCTATTTACTGCTCTTGGAAATGACTTATTACTAAAAGGATTATCATGACACACATACAAACACAAACATGGTAATCCTCATTAAAACTTGGAAAGCCCCACCAATGCAATCCAACTGATGCCCCTGTAGGATGAGCTATGAGTACAGCAGCCAAAATACAGCAGTCCCCATCAGCCAGGAGACATCAGACCCCTCTCATCCGCTCATCTGCAGAGGCGATGACTGTAACGGGATGGTGAGGAATTGAGAGAGAGAGCGGGAGACTGAAGGAGGGCAGAAGTGAGACAGAAATAAAGCAGGTGCTGGAGGTCCAGAAAAGAGAAGCGCACGACAGAGAGGAAGAAAGCGAGAAAGAGAAACAGAGAAACGCAGCCAACATGGTCGCGGCAGAAGGGCCCCCTGCTTTTGATCTGCCAATTCGAATGTAATAACAGATAAATAGACAGGGCTCTCTGGAATACAATGGCAAACAGCTTGGGCCTGCCAAGGGAAAGAGAGCTAATGCTCTCCCTCATGCACAACCCCTGCGGCAGGCCTGGCTCTCTCAGCCCCACTGTCACACTGAATGATAAAGCAGACAGATTGCTCAGAACGGCAGACACTTTGATACCCAGCAGCCCCTGAGGCGCAGCCGGAGTGCCTCTTTAGCCATTCACAAGTTAATGTGCCAATTTGTTTTCCAGCGTGCCTCAAGGAGAATTTATGGCGATGGACTGAGAGCAACGGGTAAATACTAATAAAATGCTCTTTTTGCAGCAATTTGTTTAATTGGCCACAGTGGGGATGAGCTCGTTGAGCTGGAGTGAGATGACCCTGAGAAGATGGCTCTGCAGATGTTTGCTGCGTCTCCCTTAACGGTGATCTAAGCACCGCCGTCTCCCCCGCTAATCGACCACCCGCGGAACCACTTATCACCGCCATACCCACAGAAGCCTGCGAAACGAGCAAACCGAAATGTAAATAAATAATAAAGAGAAACTGAAGGAGAATTTTTGACCTTCGGAAGGGCATAACGGAGACTGGTGTTCGGCGTCCTCCGATTAGCAACGGAGCAGGAGATTTGGTGTGCAAGCTTCTCTTAAAGCTAGCCAGATACTAATTACAGGCCTCTTTGTTCTGCACATTATCTCTACAGTTGCACTGTAAATTAGGCATGCAGATTGTAAAAATCAACTAATACTGGATAAATCTACTACACATAGCTTGAGGGAATGTGCAATTTGCATAAAAGAATTAAGTATTAGTCCTCCATACAATCTTGTTCCCCAGCTTTGAATAAGCAGCTATGATCATAATTTAAATTGTATTCTTTCGCACAAAAGAAAAAGACTATATATACTATATATCTTTAAACTAACTTATAGTAATTTGTATTTTTTTTTAAATAACTATATATATATATATATATATATATACAAGTTTTTGTTTACATAATATATGGGCGTGTGCTGTGTATATTTATTATGTAGGCCTATATATAAATTCACACATACAGTATATATTTGGAAAATATTTACATGTATATATTTATATTAATATAATTTATATTATATCTAAATATATTATAACATATAAACATAAAATGTTTTTTTTCTGAAATATATACATGCATGTGTGTATTTATATATACATAATGAATATACACAGCACACGCCCATATATTATGTAAACAAAAACTTTTATTTTGGAAGTGATTAATATTTTGATATCACTAATATATAGTGGCTTCATTAGCAACCTTGATAATAATAACCAGTTTTCAACCTTGATAATAATAAGACATTTTTCATGAGCACGAAATTGCCATATATTACCATGATTTGCCATGACAGGACTAAATTACATGTTAAAATATATTCAAATAGAAAATAGCTGTTTACAATTGTAAAATTATTTCACAATATTATTGTTTTTACTGTCTTCTTCTATCAAATTAATGCACCCTTGATCAGCATAACATTCGTTTTTGAAATACATAAAAAATAAAAGCACTACCGAACCCCAAATTTGTAACAGTAGTATATAACAATTAAATACATTTAAAAAAATGTGTATGCAAGTACAGTATTTTTTCAGTGTATATAAAACTGAGTCTGTGACACATAGAAATCTTGAATCTTGAAAAACAGTAATACTAAAAAAGTTTGCTCACGCTTTATTTTAAGGTCCAATTCTCACTATTAACAAACCATTAACTATGACATGTGACTAAAAAAAGGCCTAATTTACTTCTTATTAATAGTTAGTAAGGTAGTTGTTAATTTTAGATATTGGGTATAGGATTAGGGATATGGAATATGATCACGCAGAATATGTGCTTTATAAGTATTAATAAACAGCCAATATGTTAATATTATGCATGATAATAAACAACTAGTTAATAGTGAGAATTAGTCCCTATACTAAAGTGTTTCTAAACGTTTTTCATAAAAATTAAGATATAACTAGAACTGAAAATATCAGTTCCATTCATATGCGCTTTATGAACTGTAGTTTGCAGGTGGGCTGTTCTAAACTTCTTCTCTGGATGCTTCTCGATGAAGGTGAGATCTAATGTCCCGACTCCCTAAAAGATCTGCACAGCATAAAGTATATATTTTCTAAATGTTCAGTTTAGTTTCCCTCAAACAATCAGAACCACTGAGTACAAAATGAAGCTGAAGCAGACAGGAACAGCACTGCCAAGCTGTGGTCTAAAAAGTGCAGAGGCCTGTGGCGCTGCGGAGAGAGGTGTGTGGGCTCTGATGTCAGCGCGGGCCCCGAGCCTGTGTGTGAGAGGTGTTAATGGGCCCACGCAGGGCCACAGCTGAGCACTGTGCTCAGCCTCGGCTGGTGCGCTCAAGGTCGAGGATTATGCCACGTCCTGTGACCAAACAGATGCTTCTGACAAAACACATCACACCAATAGAGACTCCTCCTCTCCCGCTGTGGGGCCTCATTCAGAGCCAAGATGGAGGAGAGCAGCCACTCTTTCAGCGTCTCCCACCTACATCCACACACACACACATACGCACCCCGATCAATACGGCACACTGATAAGGGCGGGAGAGCACCCCACCTCAGGCAAGCAACATGAGCCTCAAGGCAGCCGTGGGCTATTCTTGACAAGCACAAACTGATGAAAAACACTCTCAGCCCCTATGCAGTAGCACAAAATACTGAAACTCTGAAGTGACTTTAAAGCTTAAAATTACATACATAAAACACAACAAATCTGGTATTAAAGAGAATTCAGTCATCACGTATTCACTCTCATATCGTTCAAAACCTGTACAAGTTTCATCCTTATGTAGAACTCAAAAGAAGATATTTTGAAGTATGTTTCAACTGTTTTGTCCATAAAATGGCATTTTAGTTGTTTAGACAAACGGTGTAGTTTTACATTTTAAAATGGTTGACATTAGTTAACTACATTATTTAACCTATTTACTAACAATGAACAATACTTATACAGCATTTAAGTTGATCTCAACATTTACAAATACAAATTTAAGATCAAAATGTGTATCTGTTAACATAAGTAAATGCATTGCGATCTAAAATGAACATTTTAATTAACATTAACAAAGGTTAAAAATGATGAAACAATATATACTTTATTTTTTTATTTTAGTTAAACTTATATTATCCATAGAATTAATACTGCATTTAAAGTAATAAATGTTATTAGTTAATCAAATCCACAGTGTTTTCATTAGTAGCACAATGCTTAACTGTTTAAGCTACAAAAATGCTTCGCCATTTAATTGCAGGATTATTTTTGTCCAATTAGACCATTAAAGCAAGGCCATTACTGTTTTAGTTTTTTGGGCCATAATGTTCCCACATGGATCTATGGTGATGCAGGCCACAGTGGAGCACGGACAGGCCCAGGGGAGGTGTGCTGTGATGGGGTAGGGTGAGAGCAGATGTATAGATGTGGTATACCCAAATGACAAGCCCGTTGGACCCATGGCAAGCCGCAATTAATGACCCATGCACACATTACAGGATGAAAAATGCCCACTGTCCAAGCGGTGCGGCTCTGCTTGGCAGCTGGAATTCTTCATTACTCCAGCTCTGCCATGAGCAGGAAGGGCTGGCAGACATACTGCAACAAACACACTGCAAAAAACACCTAAACCTACTATAAGAATCAGAATGATTCAGAATCAGAATGAGCTTTATTGGCCAGGTATGTTTACACATACAAGGAATGTGTTATAGTGACAGAAGCTCCACAGTGCAACAGAATAACAGTGACAGGACAGGACGCAGACAACAAAATAACAATATACAAATATACAAATAGGCAATGTACAAAATGGCAAAAACACAATATACAATACAGACAATGTGTGAGGTCTGACATGTGCAAATTTGAAATGAAAAAATAAGTGTGTGTGGTGAATAAATAATGCATAATAGTGTTGTGTGTTCCATGTTTAATATCAAGTGTTCATGAGATGGATTGCTTGGGGAAAGAAACTGTTTCTGTGTCTGGTCGTTCTGGTGCTCAGAGCTCTGTAGCGTCGACCAGACGGTAACAGTTCGAAGAGGGAGTGTGCTGGATGTGAGGGGTCCAGAGTGATTTTGCCAGCCCTTTTGCTCACTCTGGATAAGTACAGTTCTTGAAGAGTGGGGAGGGTTATACCAATGAGGGTTATAAGCCTGGCCTATTAACAAAGCCTTTCAGACTTGGTTAATTGTCATCTATTTTCTCTACACAGAGTTCAAGGTGTTACTTTTAAAATGTATAGCACTAAATGTCATCTGTGACATGTTCAATTACTTAAAAAAATCTGAATACTTTGGATTAATTTGCTTATTCAGCAATGACAGATTTTATACTATAAACAAGTAAACAAAATCTGCCAGTTGTCACAGTTGTGTTGCGGGAAAAGATGTAGGAGACGGGAGGTAAGAAAATGTTCTTCGTTTTAATAATACAACACAGGAAACACAACTTGAAAGACGAGAGAACGGACAAAGACTCAGGGGGAACTCAGGACTTATAACTACCTGGTCTCAGCATTTACGTACCTGGGTGCACTTTTTAGCGAGACACGAAATATGTACCAATAACTACATATTACTGCAGTTTCCAAAAAGAAACAAACACTAGAGGCAGTAAAACTCTGACACCTTTTACTCCTTTTCACACAAATGTACAGAGTTTTGATTAATAAAGCGGAGACGTACTTAGGAGGCGAGGAGCTCCGGTTCGAATCCCGTGTAATCACGGTTCGACAAAGCAGTTCAAATCTGCATTTAAGGAAGTTGAAATGGCACGGTTGCAACATCAAGTACGTTTTTATTTCTTGATATTTTGCCTTTGTTAACACTATCGGGTAGGTTTAGGGTTGGGTTTGGTGTAGGGCATATTTCCAACACGATAGAGCATTAAGTTTTAGGGACAGACCCCGGATATTTGAATTCGGAAACCGCCGCAATACGTTTCTGTATCAACGTAATAAAAACACAGCAATATGTACCAATATCTACGTAATTAAATGTGCCAGGGTTCACGTATTTAACCTGTGTTTTAGTGCCACTCAGCGGACATTTCTCTTTGAAACTGCAGCGAAACGTGCAGTAAGCTACATAAAACGGTGTCGCACAGAAAGTGCACAGAGGTACATATTTTCATGAGACCAGGTTGACTTATAAACACATAGGAATTAAGGAGAACTGAAACAGGTGAGGAGTATTCAAGGAATAATCAAATTAACTTAACAAGAACAGGAAAATAACCAAATAAGGAAACTCAGGAAGGACAGGGGGAAAAGAAAGAGTCCAGAACCCTGACACCAGTGTTGCTTCTCTAGTAAATTCATGTTGTTTATTTAGGATTTGTTTTAGATATTTTTTTATATTCACTGAAATTGCTAGTAAATGTCACAATTACAAAGAAACAGCAAGTAACACATTGAAGTAAACATGACACTTTGAAGTATAGAGACTGAAATAGTATTTTCTTGAAAATTACAACTTCAATAAACACTTTTTACAGGGTAGAAGAAGACAAAAATGTATTCCACAGATTGTTTAAACTATAAGTAAAACACTGAATATCTGTTATGAATATTTTCTTGATTAAATTCATCATAAAAGTACATTTAGCCTGAGTTGCGTATACAGGTAAAAAAAAAAAAAAAAAAAAAGTATTTAGGTCACACTTTAGTTTGGGGACCAATTCGAATTAACTATTACTGTAACTAACATTTGCCTCAATAAAATTCCTACTACTTAATAATAGTTAGTAAGTTAGATGTTAAGTGTGGGGTAGGATTAAGAGATTTTAAATATAGTCATGCAGATTGATATGTGCTTTAAACAGCCGATATGCTAGTAAAATGCATGCTAATAAGCAACTATAGAGAGAATTGATCCCTAAACTAAATTGTTACCATATGTTAGCTTAGCATAAAGCTATATGCTTACATGACTATCTACTTCTGCTACTCAAACCTATTTAAAAACCCACTGAGTGAATAAACCAACATATTTGACTGATCATATGGGATTCTGTTTTACAAAATGAGAGAATATACATTACTTGTAACTTTCTGTACAATGCTAAAATCTAAACCATGACATCTAAACACTGTTTATTCTTGAAAAAGTACCCGAGAATGCACCAAGAAAGAAGCCGCAGCATTTCAACAGTGTGTCATTTGAGTAATGTGCACAAAATACACTCATAGATGAGTGTTTCATGGTGGGCCGCCATCACCCAGGCCTGGTCTATAGAGATGGACTGGCCACCGATAAAAGAGCTCTCGCTAGTGCCAATACAAACCCTTCTGACCTAGAGAGTAAATTACCCAATCGATCGCATTACTGTGAAAGCAAATCTGTGACAAATTCCTCTTCTAAATGCTCACATTTAATCAAACACAATTCACAATGCCAGATCACTGTGCATCCTATAACACATATGTCACATAGTTATGGAATACAAAGGGATGTAATGTAAAATAGTTGTGCATGTGGATTATCAACCTCTTTAGAAATAATAAATAAATAAGCTAATAATCTGGAGATCTAAATTGAATACAGTGTGCAACTGCATGAAAAATCACATTAAAAGAGCTGGCTTATCTTATCAGTGCCATCTCCTATATCAGGAGATATCACGTTATAAACAGGCACATGCTGAGCAACCACCGTTCAGGAATGTTCCCCGTGAAATTCAAGGCTCTTCAGGAAGACGCCAAGCACATTCCCAGCATCAACAATAAACTTTTAAAGGCCCAGCTGCTCCTGGTGTTAATTGGCATTTATAAAGCTAACATATCCTTTTTATAATAAGTGACCAATTATCTGATTATAAGATACGTTAATTACCAAATTGTGAAACAGTTGATGAAAAATTTAGCAATTTGTTTAAAAATTACTGTTCGGTCCCTTACAATATGATTTAACAGGAAAAGATAATTACAAGTAAATTATCTTACAAAGGACATGTCTTATTAAAAGTTAACTAGTGCCCGATGACAATTATTAAGACCTTAATTAAATATAGATGATTGTTTGGCATCTGAATCTATCGCAGGCTATCGCAATGGGGTTATGATACAAGTTTAATATAAACGCCATGGGACTTTAACTGCAATAATCTTGTAATATAATAAGGGGCACTATAGCAAAATATGCCAAGTCATTTTAAAAGACACTTTAGCCCCAATAAATTACAAGGTTGTACATGATAACATTACTTAATTTGAAAGCTAATATGAAATAACATTAAGTTCTTCAGAATGTATTAAGTTTGATTAATGCCACTTTTGAAATATATCAATACATGTTTAACAGTATAATTTTACATTTCACTACAAAAAACAAAATTACAAACTTTTTAATTTGTCTTTTTAAGCTTGCTTTTTAGTAAAAGTAAATAAATAAATATCTAAAAATCCTTAAATCAACAAAATGTACATGAGACACAACACTGCATAAGATGTTAAGTCTATTTAGGATTATTTTAATACCCCCAAAAATACTAATTAAAGACAATAAAATCTACATGACAAACTATTTCTGCTACTCAAACTTCTTTAAAAATCCAATGAGTGCATAAAACAACATCATACTGTATGGTGACTTTTACAAATAATTATCCAGATGAATAAATGCTGTAAAACCGTTGTCCACAATACTTAATTCATTAACTAATGTTAAAGAACTGAACCTTTTTATATAGTGTTACCAAAAACCTACAAAAATTCAAAAGTAACCACAATCCATCTATTGAATTATTCAAATCAGTAATTAACAGTTTTACAAGTCAAACAGTTTTGTGAAACTTTTGCATGTGTGTGTGTGTGTGTGTGTGTGTGTGTGTGTGTGTGTGTGTGTGTGTGTGTGTGTGTGTGTGTGTGTGTGTGTGTGTGTGTGTGTGTGTGTGTGTGTGTGTGTGTGTGTGTGTGTGTGTGTGTGTGTGTGTGTGTGTTTTCATGTCAGTGGGTTCACACAGAGGGACACAGGTGGCTCAATCTCCACTGGGCTGAGGAGACAATTTGTCAAGACCCCTTGCCATGATTAACCTCCCTACACATAAGAGCAGAGAAAAGTGGAAGAAGAGGAGGAAAAGAAGATGGAAGTGACAGAGAAGGAAGATGAGAAAAGGTGAAGAGAGAGGAAGAGAGACAAGCCAGGAGAGAGATTCAGGAGAGGGAGGGGTGAGGGACGCGGGAGGACACGCTGTTGATGCCCCGGCGACTCTGAGCGGGTCGTCTCACACTCACATTTATCCCTCAGAGTTCCTCATCCGGATCCTTTCCCAGGACACATCCCACAGCTCACCGCCCGGGAGAAGTCTATGAGCACGACTGAGGCAGCCTCCCGACTATGAAGTTCCCAGAAACAGCCCTCTTTATCAGGTGAAAACACATTCATCAAAGCCCTCGTCGAGCGTCTGAACGAGCAGTTATCCGAGCGTTGCCACCAAAGACCTTTCACTCGTTTGTTTGTTTATTTTTCCCAGATAGGGGGTCCTCCATTGATTTGGATGGACCCGCCCTACCTCAAAGAGCAATAACCAGCAATAAAACAAGCTTCAAAATGTATATAAGCCAAGTGATGGGGGAGGGAAGGATCTTGGGTTGTTCAAAGTCACAGAGACTTAAAAAAGGGATAAACCATGTGGCACTGGCAGTGTTTGGAGAGTTTAACAAATATCTTTGCCCCTCCGCCCTTGTCTTCCCTCCTCCCTCTTCCCAGGATGTACATGGAGAGTGAGCAGCGTGGATTAGAGTGTCAGTGCACTAGAGCAGAGATGTGGAGGGGGGTGCGGGAGGTGGAAATAGAAAGGACACTGGCCCGGGCCCCGTCAGTCCATTAAGCAGGGTGTCTAACATCCCATTTCCCTTGCACTTCCTCCCTCCTAATCCCTTTATGCGAAACTCACTCAAGAGTAAGCATGTGTGAAATTGAGGACTTTCTAATACACATTGCGTGGCCCGGCTTGGCCCCTGCGGCTAGAAGGGCATTGCTGGGGTGGCTTTATAAAACTGTGGCAAGCAGAATTATATCATAATCAACAGTGACTTCTCCCGCTACGACTTTCAATGGCATTGACATCCACACCGGGGCATATCGGCCACTGTGCATTAAGACACGGAGAGCTGAGCATAAGGGGGACGGGTGGCGCTTACTGGAGCCTGTCCCCAAACCTTTAAAACTTGCTATCTCGTGAATGATGTGTACTGACCAAACCGATCAAATTAAGTCATTATTCCTTAATCAGCATTACTCACAGATATCAGCCATGCATGCTCTGCCTTGCTGGACAAGTTAGCCTACTCACCAGGGTTGAGCGCCATACAGAAATTAAATGAGAATGCCTCTTAAAAAGTCTGAAAATTGTGAAAATGTCCTGTTTGAAACAACTTTTAAAAACTTTTAAGCACTTCCTAGCCACACCCTAGCAACCCAAACCCAAAGGGCTGTATCTTCAAATCTGAATGTCATAGAGATATGGGGGTCCGTTTATATCATTCATACTGACAAGCTGTCTTTCACTCATACTATAATATATCTATATCTATCTATCTATCTATCTATCTATTATCTATCTATATATTAGATAGATAGATACAGCTGGGACAAAATTTCAGGCGAAATCTCCCACTCATCCAGGCCATCCCATGCACCCACAACAAATTCTGAAATATGTACAACCCTATTAGCCTATTTGTATGACAATCCCATAAAAAGGTTTAAGTCTTTAGTCGGGGCCGTGGAAAATAATTAAAGGTTCTCTTTTGACCTGCACCTTTACTTCCCTTTTCCTTTTATTTATTTTCTCCAATTTCTCTGTCACTCCCTTTTTTCTTGTACCTGTCTCTTCTTCACCAGCAGGTCTGTTATTAACAGAACTGTGTTCACCTTGTTGCAAAACAACCACCTCATTGCAATTTGTTTGCAAATAATTTTGTTATTTCTCTTAAAATGACTTAAATACCCAAGATTTAACAAACCTATAATTCTTACAAATATATTAAAACAAAATGTATAAAGTGCCTAAATGCCAAAATGAGTACATTGAAAATCCTAATACTGCACACTATTGTATTTTTGGGCTGACTGATATTTTTGTGTTGCTGTTTGCTCTAGCTCCCTCCCTTTATATACAATAAATCCAAGTGAATATCTGCCTGCTAAATTTATTAATGTAACTTTCTCATTGATAATGATGTCCTTTAGCACAGTATTCTGACTGATGATAATAATGGGGTGCTACTGACAGCCTAACAGGTGCTAGCAGTTTAATACTCAACTAGGTTAATAAAGACAAAACTACAGTAGCGTATTACAGATGAAACTGACCTGCACTTGAAGCCCTGAACAGGTTAGTAATTTCGCTCAGTTTCCTCTCCTTCCTCGAGTCCTGTGCATCGACTCGGTTCAAAACCGTTTGACGGAGGCAAGGAACAGACGTGAAGCGTCAGTCAAGACTAACCGATTTATGATTTATTATCGATTTATTAGGGAATGCCACAATCGGAAATGATCACATTGGGAAGGCAAAAAATATATATAATAATAATAAAAAAACACAGAGCAGCGGGCCAAATCAGCCGCCAGGCCACCGGGAAACGTCCCGGTGCTCCCGATGGCCAGTCCGCACCTGGATAGATAGATAGATAGATAGATAGATAGATAGATAGATAGATAGATAGATAGATAGATAGATAGATAGATAGATAGATAGATAGATAGATAGATAGATAGATAGATAGATAGATAGATAGATAGATAGATAGATAGATAGATAGATAGATAGATAGATAGATAGATAGATAGATAGTGTTCCTGTGGCTCAGTGGTAGAGCATTGCGTTAGCAGCGCAAAAGGTTGTGAGTTCAATTCCCAGGGAACACACATACTGATAAAAAATATGTATAGCCTGAGTGCACTGTAATTCGCTTTGGATAAAAGCGTCTGCTAAATGCATAAGTGTAAATGTATCTATCTACCCACCCACTGGAAAAAAATATGTGATCCTATTGGAATTGGTTGGTTATCTGCATTAATTGGTCATACAATGTAATAATTATATTGCATAAATAATAGACAGAAGGATAGGTAGACAGATAGATAATAATGATTTAAAACTCCTAAAAACTCTTATGTGTGTGTATATATATATAAACTCACTGGCCACTTTATTAGGTGCACCTTGCTAGTACCGGGTTGGACCCCCTTTTGCCTCCAGAACTGCCTTAATTCTTCATGGCATAGATTCAACAAGGTGTTGGAAACATTCCTCAGAGATTTTGGTCCATATTGACATGATAGCATCACGCAGTTGCTGCAGATTTGTCGGCTGCACATCAATGATGTGAATCTCCCGTTCCACCACATCCCAAAGGTGCTCCATTGGATTGAGATCTGGTGACTGTGGAGGCCATTTGAGTAAAGTGAACTCATTGTCATGTTCAAGAAACCAGTCTGAGATGATTTGAGCTTTGTGACATGGTGCATTATCCTGCTGGAAGTAGCCATCAGAAGATGGGTACACTGTAGTCATAAAGGTATGGACATGGTCAGCAACAATACTCAGGTAGGCTGTGGCGTTTAAACGATGCTCAATTGGTACTAAGGGACCCAAAGTATGCCAAGAAAATATCCCCCACACCATTACACCACCACCACCAGCCTGAACCGTTGAGACAAGGCAGGATGGATCCATGCTTTCATGTTCTTTACTCCAAATTCTGACAACCCGTCTGGTACCAACAACCATTCCACGTTCAAAGTCACTTAAATCCGCTTTCTTCCCCATTCTGATGCTCGGTTTGAACCTCAGCAAGTCATCTTCACCACATCTAGATGCCTAAATGCATTGAGTTGCTGCCATTTGATTGACTGATTAGCAATTTGTGTTACCAAGCAATTGAACAGGTGTACCTAATAAAGTGGCCGGTGAGTGTGTATAATATATATATATATATATATATATATTAGTGCTGTCAAAGTTAACGTGTTAACGCAACTGTAACTGTAGACTGTAACTGTAGACCCCTTTAGCGACTTTTTTCCCTTCAAAAAAGTGCCCAAACCTTATTTACTTTCTGAGAATCGCAGGTAACGTTACTGCCGCGTGAGCACAAGGTCTTGCTCTCCCAGTGCGCGCACACACCCCACTATCTCTCTCTCCCTCGGTGCGTCAGCTCGGTTATGGGAGGGCTGGTTATGTAATCTTAATGGGTCGCGTTTCAGTCACTATTTCATATTCATTCCGTTGTCTGACAACAGAAACAGTAAAATATATCAATAAAAACAGTTTTATTGAGAATTTAGCTGCATCAAAATGCAGTATGTGGTCACAGAGAGGGAAACAAATATAAATAATATATGTACATTTTGCATGTTTAGAAGAAGTGAGCTGCCCTGTCCTGCAAAAATGTAAACAGGTTTGTGTAAGTATATCGCTCAGTGCAAAGAAAGAGAAGTAATGGGAACATGGCATTTATTTTTTCATGTGTCTAATAGACATGAACAAGTTCTTTGTAAAACATCTATGACCTTTGAAACATGTCTACTCTTCATGCTCTATGTTAACTATGGTTTCACTAATAATAAACATATATTGCATAAAGCATCCATATTTGTCCATGCGCATGTCGATTAGAGTATTAAAAACTTGAAACATTTTAATTTAAGGTACATTTAGAAAAACTAAAATATGCGATTAATTGCGAGTTAACTCACGACAATCATGTGATTAATCAGGATAAAAAAATGTCATCGATTGACAGCCCTAATATATATATATATAAAATTAAATATATTATATATATAAAATATATTAATATTTTATATATTATCAAATATGTAAATAAAATCTAGATAGACAGACAGAGAGATGAACAGACAGACAGACCGATAGAAAGTCATCAGACAGATAGATATAGTGTTGGGGTAACGCATTACAAGTAATAAAATATCTGAGTTACTTTTTCAAATAAGTAATGTCAATAACTTTGTTTTCCAATGTATTGACTGACAGCTCTCCTGTCCCCAAGTTGAGAGTAAGTGCAGAGATATTGTGTGTGTTGCATAAATATGATGCTGCAGATCTAGACTACATGTGAGCATGCATTTACTCATCTCACTTGTACAAAAAACAGATACAATATTTCTCAAAATAAATAAAAACTGTGAAATGCAAACTCAGAATATGATGTAAACCTGCAGTAATAAAATGTCATATAACACAAATACAGTCCTTACAAGTAATCAGTTACCCTTTGGTAATGATGCTGCTGCCAAGTGTCCCCTAGTCAGAGATATCTTAGATATGCTTGTGTTAATTTTCATGTGATTTGGTGATACAATTCAGTAGCACACAATACAAAAAGATAAGTGATTGCAAGTAATTCTCAAAAAATGCAAACAAATGTAATCAGTAATTCATACTTAACACAAATATTGTAGTATCCTTTATATATTTAATCCCATTTTATAAACTGGTGTATTTGCTGCAGACCTTCGATGATAATAAGCAAAAATGACTTTAGATAATCATAACTTGTGTTTAATTTTGTTTGTTTGTTTTTGAAGAGAAAAAATGAGGCCACGCAAGATTAAAAAAAAATGACCATAACACATTAATTTCCATAAAAGTAATTAAGTTACTTTAACTATTTTAGGGAGTAACACAATATTGTAATGCATGGAATTTTTGTTAAATATTTTTATTTGCCTTTATTTAGACAGGACAGTGTAATGACAGGAAGTGAAGTGGAGAAAGAGAGGAGGGTGGGATCGGGAAAGATCCATGAGCTGGGATTCGAACTCGGAATGCCCGTAGTGCAATGGCACGGTATGTCAGCACATTGCCCACAAGGCTATCGGTTCCGACGTAATGCATTACTTTTAAAAGTGACTTTCCCCAACACTGGATAGATTGACTGACTGACTGACTGAGTGAATGACAGACACACAGACAGACAGATTACACATCCTGTCATTCCAATTCAACTTCCTGTGGGGTGTGGCCTATTCAAATTACAATGTATTTGTATATTTTGCCCAACCCTCCTACTCACAACATCCACAGAACTACTCGGCAGTGAACTACTCCACTGTGATTTTCCCAAACCATCATGGCACAAGCCTCATTTAAAATATCTGTCTTTACTTGACCAGTTCCACTCCCTCATAATGGTACTTCGCACAGCCACTCGACAGCAGCGGAGTCCTCCATTGATATTTGTTCTTCAATTTGTGTCACGAATGCATATTATTACCGGATCTCTGCTTTTCACATCTCCAAGTGTTCATAATGCATGTGCCTCTCCACATGAGGACCATTGCGAGCGCTCTCCATTGTTTGCGGAATACAACATGACTCCCCCCACTGTGTGGTAATATGGCTATTTGCGCAGTCAATTTGCTGTTCCCAGCATCCAAGCACATGCAAATACATCGACTGATGTGTGCCAGGCAACAACAGTTTGTGTTACAACAGCTTGCAAACTATTCCAAACAGTGCCGTTTTTGAGGGGCTACAATAAAAGCAGATTCTGTAGAGCTCGTCTGGAGTGTGACCTAATGACTCTGCAAAGGCATGAGGTATAAATGAGGATCTATGCCACCTGGAGGTGTTTTGAAATTGCCTGTCATTGACTGCGCTATTACATGTAACATGCAGAGCATCATGATCACAAGCGCTCAATCAACACCTTAGACTTTACTCACCCAGGTTCACATTCGCATAATCTAAATTATACAATGACTTTTACAAGACCCATGGCCCATCTTAATTTTTACTGTCTCTTTCTTTCCCTCTTTGTCTAGGTGTCGCTCCTGGGCCATAGCGGAAATGTGGGCAGGTAGTGAAGCGAAGCAGAGAGACATGAAGGAAATGAAGGCCAGTGGCCTGGAGTCAACCTTCCTGTCAGGACTGCGTGGCGTGAGGAACACAGCACTCATCTCCTGTGCCAATTACAGTTGTCCCAGACAACGCCACAGGACAACAGTATAAACAACAACTACACCAAACTCATAAAGGAGTGGAGTTGATGAATAACAGCTACATGTTTATATAAACTAGGGTGTCAACGTAAAAAATTTTAACGCGTTAATTTTTTTTACGCAAACTAATTCGCATTATAAGGTTTGACCCCAAACTTCTTGCCGTCATCGCAGCGCGGAAGGTTATCTGTCGTGTGTGATGAGGGTACAGTGAACCAGTGTTGCCAGGGTAGCGGCACAACAAGCGGGCTATTTTGAAAATGCATAAATTACAGAGCATATATTGACAGCACTGATATAAACGTAATACTTTATAGATAGTGCTTCATAAATAGGGTTTGTGGTAACAGTTTTACACCATATTACACTTTTCAAATAAAATGCATTCTATTTGTTTAATTTATTTACTTACAAATACTATTCACAACATCTCACTTCCCAATGTTGAGTGAAATGGGTATACTGGGGTTGGTCTAGTATGTGTAAGAATGATGGGTGTGTGCAATTTTACATATACACTATAAGAAATGTTTCTTGAGCACTGAATTTGCATATTAAAACGTGTCCCTGAATCTGGAGTAATGGATGCTGAAAATTCTTGCTTTATTCCATTACAGGAATAAATTGCAATTTAAAATATATTCAAATAGAAAACTTTTTTTCTCAAAACAAAATTTTGAGAATATTTCACATTTTTATTATTGTATTATTATCAAACAAATTCAGTCTTAATGAGCATAGGAGACTCCTTTATTCAAAAATGTTGATCAGTACATAAATGTACAGATTGAAGCCCAAAATTGTTTATAAAAACTCCTCAAAATACTTTAAAAGTAAAGGCAATATTTTTATATAATTGTATATATTATAATATAATATATGTAATAATTCATATTTTTACATTCTTGAAATAATAATTGCATTAAAATTATTACAACATTTCAAATAATTATATTATTACTAATAATGTTTTTATATTATATATGATATATTACTTTATTGTTTTAAAAAGCCACAAAAAGTTGTTTAAAAGACTGATACTGGCTATTTTGTCAAAAATTGAGTATTTACACGTATGTTGAAATACTTATTCCAATGTAAATATGCTCATGAAAGTCAGGAAACAACTTTTCATGCTATAGGCTGTCTGGATGTCATTGGATGCCAAACATGTTGCAGAAATAAGCATCTGTTCACTCACCCACTGAACCAAAAAAAAGAGAACAAAGAAAACAATTATATTGTAACACATTACTTTTATAAGTAACATTCCAAACACTGTACATGGTACTATAAACCTAATAGCTGATATGTGATAACTTTAGCGATAATTTAACTCTGATTGTCCAAGTCCATCAGTCAAAAAGCCCCATGGCAATGAGGGTCACTGTCAGCAAATCATCACTTTTCTCTTCAGAGACCTGTGAGGGTTTGATCAGTTCCCGGCCAGGCCGTCCCCCAGGACTCAACATTTGGATTCAGAGACAGCGATAGCATCAGTGCCCCCTGTCCCCTTCCCTGCACACTGCACGTTCACACTGATACAGCTCCCAGAAGATCGGGGGAATAACAGTGTCGGACCCATGTCGGGGCTCGGGCTATAGTCCTCTTTGGCCCCGAGCTGCCTTGAGGAGGGGCGGGGCTCCAGCCTTGGGCTCTGTCTGTCAGTCTGTCTGCTACCACTCAAACATGGCTGGCTAAGATAAGCTTTCCTCCCCCCCGTGCGCCCTAAGTCCGACTCCTATATCTCAGCCTCTCAGACACATCCGTGATGGAGGCTTTACCCTGTCCCCCGCTTCTTCTCCACGCTGCCCCCTGCTGAACAGGTGCAGGGCCCTGCTCTATGACAGTTGCTAAGCAACATGCTTTGAGGAAACCCACCTGCCTTCAGGCTTCAGTGGTCTAAATTTTGTCTTAATTGCAAATTGAGTGGGAGACGAGCGAACACCCCCTGAATGTGAAATAGATGCTGGCGAACGTCGGCGGGCTAATCAAGAGACAGTGATGGGAGGCAGCCACCAGGATCTGAGTAACACACACTGTGATGTCATAACCATTACAGAGTCCTATCATTTACTTCATCATTCTTGACTAATACAGTACTTAGCGAACAAAAAATCAAGGCTATTAAGGCTAAACATGATGGAAGTAACGAGAATAAATCCTCTTCGTCAGAAGCAAGCGTATTTCCCTTTCTCCGGCCAAAAACTCTCACACCAAATGCACGAGCCCATTTGCTGGATTCAATTACCAGCTCCTGTACCAAATCCGCAAGAGACTATGTTCCAAAGGATGCTCATTTCAGCTCCTCTCCTGCCAAATCCCAAAAGAAATCTATTTCATTTGAACAATGCACTTTTTCCTATTTAAAAAAGAAAAGAAAATCAATATCTGGTTTCAATATGAGGGGACAGGAATCAATATTGCCAGCCTTTGGGTTTTTTCTCCGCTTGCTTTCCCTCTCCTGGCCCGTAAACAGAAACAATGGAATATGGTTATGACAGGGTCAGGGATGGCTCAGCTGATAGAGCCTATGATTAGGTTCTTGTGTTACAATCACCACAGCGCTTTACTCTACTGATGCCTTTAACCTTTTCATGCCATGTGCAGCTCAAACAAACTCAATAGCGTTCCTTTTCTCCAGTGTCTATGTCCAATGTGGTGGAAGCAGGATCATCAGATGAAGAATGAGGCTTGGATTTGTCACTTTCTTCTCTCTGTAATCCTTTATGAGCACGGGCACAATGGGGCCGCTCAATGTCCTCCGGTTCTCAAGCCTCATTGAAAAGGGTTGTTTACCAGAGACATGAAATTGGAAGAGTCACTGTACAGATAAAAACATGACTTTGGTTGTTCAAATTCCCATCTCCACTTCTGTGGCGAATCTGATGGCTGCTAAAAATGCTGAGTCTTAAAATGCAATTTAGAGATAATGTAATGGTATTTTCCTTGGATCCACACACTTTTTAGATTAGCCAACCAAAACAAATCCATAGTAAGTCCTTTCCGCATGTATACTACAGTGTAAGGATCTCGACATTTCCATTGCCTTTGTAAGTTCATAATATACCCATACTTGAGGTGCACCCCTGAAGATATTTCGGACCCCATGGTGTTAATGTCTTCAAGAAAGGAATTACTAACAAATTGCTGTGGGCCTGCACATAATTTAGAGACTGGTGGCAATTTTATGACTTGGTAATGTTCCTAATTACATGCCCGTGAAAGGCTTAATTAATTGAGTGAGCTAGGAAGAGAAGAGAACCCGGATCGAGAGCAACGAAGAAAAAAAAAAGAAACTGGTGCGAGAGGAAAAGTGGCTGGTGTGTTTGTTATCGTGGTTCCACTGCATTGGGTTTAACTGCCTAAGGAGAATTTAGTGGCTCTTTATTTGCTCAAAGAAAATGCAAGTCTCCTGAAAATACGACCATCACGATCAACCCCTTGCTGATACCTAATATTCGTTCACCCACCCTCTCCCCTCTCTGACTTTTTCCAAAGTGGCTGTAATCATATTATTGTAAATGTTCGTGCAGTTAATTGCATCGGGAGGAAAATAGGTTCCGCTTGGTGGGTTATGGAGAATTTTATAAAGTTTGTTTTCCCATAGGAAGATTGAGTCAGTAATAGTGTTTTTGGGGGTAGCGGGTGGGGAGGCAAAGAGGGCGTGGAGACATTAAAATACAAATGTATGATTGCACCTTCAAACTAGACAAAAAAGCAGTGTGCTGAAGCTCTCGTATCACAAAGCAACTTTCTAACACAAACACAACGCTGTCAATCATGTGTAAAATGCAAATTAAGTGTGGACTTACAAACAGTGGCCAAGGTATCAGCTTTGACCGAGAAGATCCTGTTTTCCTCTCTCAGATATTTAGATGTTATAAATGAGAAGAACACAATGAACCTGCACCATATACACACAGCTTCTTCGCTTCTCACTGAAGATTCATTGCTCATTTTCCACGCCTTAGCTGCATGCTTCATTTAGAGGCGTTGTTCCCAAACGCCCACCAGTACTGCCAGAAATAGAGGCCTTTTGGAGAAATTTACGCAAATGTGTGAACAGATATTTTTGTTGACGCACCCAATGTCTCCACAAAGATCTTCACAAATCCGAAAAGCCTACATTATGGGCACCTACTTTGCAGTACTCATAAAGTAAACATCTTCATTATGGGATTAAAATGGTTCATGAAGAAAAGACAAAAGTTAGTACACTCAGCATTTTGCCTATGTATTTATTACTATCAGATTTGTACACTGACACCTAGTGGTGTGGATGCAGCATTATGCATAAGCAATAGTCTTCAGGCACAATGGCCTTGCAGAAATGTGCTATTTGGAGTCAGCCATTAATAACATATTTCCTGTGCAAAAAGGTCCAATAAAGATTACTCAGATAAAATGCATTCAGATGGTTATGTGATCACAAAATGGCAGCTGCTATGAGACAACCTGCTCGATATACAATAAATCAGCCTTTTCTACTTTTTTATAGTCCACTGATGAGAATGTATGTACATGATTAAAAAATAAATTATAAAAACATTGTATATAGCCTATATATATAGAGGTTGCCAAAATTGGCAGTAGTTAAGAGGTTTCAGTTGTTTTTGTCGAATTGGCCATTACAATACCCATAAAACAAACTATTGCCGGAACTACCTGCGATAGAGGGAATCTGCTGGAACATTGAAAATGATGGATTGGCCCCCTCAAAGTCCGGACCTCAACCCCATCGAGCAAATTTGGGGCGAGTTGGAAAACAAACTGGACAGATCTATTGTACATTCAAAGGAAAGCTTTATGATTGAGTTGCAGAAGGCATGGTCATAACATTAGTGTTGAAGTTCCCAGGATATATCTTGACACTATGCCAGAGAGATGTGCCGCTGCAATTGCTGCAAAAGGTGGACATACCAAATATTAAAGTTAAAAGTGGATAAAAACAGTATGACTCGCTTCATCTGATATGTGTTGTGCTCAGAGCAACCATCTGCATTTTTGGAAGCAAAAAATCTGTCAAGTGAACTTAAAATGTTGGCCACCTGTGTGTGTGTGTGTGTGTGTGTGTGTGTGTGTGTGTGTGTGTGTGTGTGTGTGTGTGTGTGTGTGTGTGTGTGTGTGTGTGTGTGTGTGTGTGTGTGTGTGTGTGTGTGTGTGTGTGTGTGTGTGTGTGTGTGTGTGTGTGTGTGTGTGTGTGTGTGTGTGTGTGTGTGTGTGTGTGTGTGTGTGTGTGTGTGTGTGTGAATAAAATGTATACAAAATGTATTCATGAAGCCTTTATGTTCCAACTTTCCTATAATCTCATTCTCACAATCCCCCAAAAGCACAAGACAGGAATGGAAGGGGGGGCAACATTCATTCCGTCTGTCAAACCGGCTATCACACTCACTTCTAATGGCGTCTAGAGCAATCTGGTTCCAGCCCGTTATCTTATAAATTCAACACATGTTCCACATAATTCACACTAAGTGTGACAATCAAGGAAACAGGCAAGTGCGGGCTTCTTGCGGCGAGATCAATGGGTCTCATTCTGCATGGTACTCATTTTTAATTCATTCTTATTTATGGCAGGTGGTTAAAGACAAAGACGGCAAGAAGGAAAACAGGGACGAGTTATAAATATTGTTCAAAGTTTTTCTTCATGGTCTGGTTTAAAGCAGACGATTTGGTTGATTTCCGTTACTATTTGTGAGATTTTTGAAGTATAATTAAACCTGAAATACAAATAGAAAAATGGAATACTCTCTGATATGGAAATGAAAAGTCTTGTTCAATTAAAATGAAAATGAAACTGTGAAGAAAGTCAACATATACTTTTTTGACGTATTTCTAGGCGCTATTTTTTTTTTCAAATCGCCCTTTTTAAATCTTGATTTTTCACAACTGAGTAAAGATCCCTTTAACATCTCACAGTTTAGACTTCTTTCCTCATGCATATCTAAAAAATCTGACCTTTTTATCCAGAATTGAGAACATTTTGAGATAAAAAGATGCAATTCAAAAAAGTTCACAGGATCAAAAGTATGCAGTTTCTGCGCTACTTGTGTCATGTAGCAGAACTACAAAATTAAAGCATGTTTTAAGATGGCCTTTGCAAACGCCACTTTGACGCATCACAGTTCCACCCACTCAAACACAGCTATTATGGGTTTATAAATGTGAAAGCATGCCTCAACAGGTAAAAGAAGGCAAGTTTCAATAAAAGGTCCAACATATTAGGAATGCTTTCAAATTAAAGTTTAGCGTACCTGTCGAAAAGAAACTCCGCAAGTTTGTCGTTTTGAAATCAAACATTCCTCCATCTTGTAAAAACACTGCCAGTGTTTACCCTTGTTTTACCCCATTGTCTGCCTGCCTCTGTGTATTTTGGCTTGCACTTCAGTAACAAAATCTGAATTTCTTTTTCCACACTGACTAAACACCCTCTGGCTCAGACAGTAGCCACGCCCCAAACTCTCACTATTGGCTGTATGAAAATACATAGGTTGACAGGCAGGTAGGACACCCTGTTGCATTCGGACCAAATGCAATGATTGGGTAAACATTTTATGGTCATGAGACTTCCACAGAAGATATAGAAATCATTACACTTTAATTATTAATAGCTCTCAGGCTGTGAACAGACTTTCAACCAGTAAAACAAAAGTTTATGCGACACATTGCCTACCCTAGCTTTAATTACATGTCATTAGTGACCTAGAAATGGGGCAGAATCTTAAATATTATGCCTTCATTTTAACCTAACTTATCATACTTTTTGTAATCTTTCAAAATCATTCAACTTTAAACATAAAAATAAAACAAAACTGCAACATCCATATTCTTGTAAGCGATATGTCGTTTTTCAATCAGAGCATTATGGAATCACCCAGCAGTATCCGTGCCCTCTGTTCAGAGATGGTGTTGTTGTGTGTCCTACATTTGGTCAAGGGGTAGAGCGAGAGGTGTGTGTTTCACAGCAGGAGTGTCAGAGACGGATCACTGTACCCCCACCCCGTTGAGAGGGGCACCTTCCGTTCCTGTAACAAAACGCTGACAGAAGACCTGACTCTCCATATGCCTCTAACCCCTAATCTAGTCTCTTCCAAACCTCAAAGCATTTTAATAAACATACCCAAAGTTTATTATAAAATAAAAATAAATAAAAAATGTATTATTATTATTATTTGAATTATTATAGTAATAATAATAATACATTAATTTAATAACTATATAATTAATTATTTATTATTATTATCATCAATAATAATAATAATTTAGTCTTATGTGCTGCCACATTTTGAGGATTAAATCAATGTTGACATAAATCTACATTAAATCATTTGTAATTCAAATGGTTTGAATTACGCCTAACATTTTTGCCTATGCATAAATGCATAAATACTAGTACAAACCATGAATATGAACATCTCCATCCTTCCCAGATGGAAGTGATATTAATATGCTTTAGCTGCATGTCTAAGTAAATATTCAGTGTTTATCATGCTGTGCGTGGCTTGGGTGAGAGGGTAAGGAAATGAATTGGAAAATGTTGGTGATTAAAGGTATCGAGGTTAAATGAGTGTGCTATATGCTTCACACACTATTACCACTGCAGTCCAGATTGGAGGAGCTTTTTTTAGTATCTGATTTTGCATTTGTCTATGCAAAATTCAAAGAGCATGGTAATGGTTGATAGTGTTGGCCAATGGTCAGTAGTGTATGCCATATTATATATTACACCCACAAGCACACACATACACAGAGAGAGAGAGAGAGAGAGAGAGAGAGAGAGAGAGAGAGAGAGAGAGAGAGAGAGAGAGAGAGAGAGAGAGAGAGAGAGAGAGAGAGAGAGAGAGAGAGAGAGAGAGAGAGTTTAAAATAATTAAGATTTTAAATGTTTTTTAAGGAAGTCTTTAATCCTCACCAAGGTGGTATTTATTTGATCAAAAATACAGAAAATCTGCAATAATATTACAATTTAAAATAACTGTTTTCCATTTGAATATATCTTATAATGTAATTTATTCCTTTGATGCAAAGCTGAATTTTTTTTGCAGTCATTACTCCAGTCTTCAGTGGCACATGATCCTTCAGAAAAAAACATTCTAATATGCTGATTTGGTGGCCAAGAAATATTTCTTATTATGATCAATAATGAAAACAGTTGTGCTACTTTTGTTGTTTTTAACTGTGATACAATACCGTTCAAAAGTTTGGAGTAAGAACAATTCATTTAGGATGCATTAAATTGACCAAAATTTATAAAATGTAATACAAAATTATAAATACAAAATTTATAATGAATTTTATTTTTCAAATATTTTTTTTACTTTATATTCATCAAAGAATTCAGAAAAAATGTATCAGTTTCCACAAAAACATAAAAAAACTTTAAAATGGGTTATAAATATCTGAATCTATCTATAATGAGGAAAAAGTATTTCTGTGCATGTCATGACATATAAATGAATACGCATTAAAGTATTTTGCCTATTAGCAAAGGTCAGTAAATAGCTGACACATTTAGCTTGTATAACAGAAAATTTGATTAAGATTCAGACCTGCATAGTTTTTTTAATTAACTCAAATCTTTAAGACATTTCAGTTGTTACGAAGCAGATTTCATAATATATTTGTTTAGAACTGTTTTGAAAGCAGGCAACATTAAGGGGGAAATTTCTCAATAACCAAAAAAACTGGGCCATCTATTGTGACCCAGCCACTTCTACAGATGCACACATTTCAATGGCCTGAACAAGTGGCAGCAATTTTCCGTTTTCAATTTGCTGACCACTTGACCATGTGCTCCTGGTACAGCGGACGAGCTCTTCCCCAGCGAGCAGACGTACACCTGCAGCCCCATGCTGATGAGGAGGCCACGATCATCCGCACGCCCTTCTCTGTGTACACCTCACACACGCCGCATTCACGCACTCAGCCGTGGGTTTAAAATTAAGGGACGAATTTGAAGCTGTAAGTGAAAGACAGTCACAAACACAGGGTGAAATAATAATGCATTCATCTAGGACTCCGTGGGCTTATTCCTTTTGCAATACCTTGTGTATGTGTGTGTTTGTGTGTGTGTGCTGCCTCTCCATGAGTGTCACTGCATCGCAGCCGCCGCTGCCAGAGGCAGCTGTTCCACACCATGGTTTTACATCATTGTTCTCATCCTCCCATTTTCTCCTCCACTTTCTGTTTCAGCAACTTGGCTGCGGTTTTTGGACCACTCATCCTTTCTCTTTGTCTTCCTCTCTTATTTTCCCCCCATTCATCCTGCATTTCCTCCTCTCCATTGCCACAACAAGGCCAGCCTCCCCGGAGCGTTCCACAGGGCCCTCTCTAGCCGATAAAGTCTTTTCATGTCGAAACCCTCAGGCTTCGAGGTAAATCCTACAACTTGGCAGATCAGTGTGCCAAGTGAGCATGCCAGGGTCTGCCTACATTGCAACACACCCTTAGTGAATTTGTGTTTCTTTGCGTCTGTGTCATCCAAATTGCCCCCCCCCCCCATTTCAAAATCTTCATCTCGCACCTCTCCTGTTTTCCACGATGGGCCTTTATCTGCTGCTTTTCTAATGCCTGCCACTGTGACTGTATGGGAACTGCGCTATGGGCTACAATTTACAAAATACAGCTTGGGTGTAATTTTAAAAGGAAAGAAGAAAAAATACGAATGATGCATTTATGCATATGTGATCCAGTCATAGAGTTTTACACACTATCAGTCAAAACTTTGCACATACTTCACTGAATTTGTTTCCCATTCCCATTAAAAAGCAATAAACAAATAAATGAATAATTGTTATTATTATTTCTTATTATTATTAAAACCTAAATAAATACATGTATTTATTATTAATATTATTTTAAAGAGTATGTTTATTTATTTAGTTATTTTGTTATTAGGTTTTAAAATCATACCATCATCACTATTATTTAAATGTATTTATTATTATTAATAATAATAATAATTTTTTACATTTATATAGTGCTTTTCTGGGTACTCAAAGCGCTTTACATAGAAGGGGGGGGGGGGGTCTCCTCATCCACCACCAGTGTGCAGCATCCACCTAGTTGATGCGACGGCAGCCATATTGCGCCAGAACGCCCACCACACACCAGCTTATTGGTGGAGAGGAGAATTACTACTGCTGCTGCTAATTATTATTATTATTTAAATGTTATTATTGATAAAACTTCTTACTACTACTATATTACTATATATTATTATTATTATTTAAATGTATCTATTATTAGTAATAATAATACTACAACTTATTATTATTATTTAAATGTATCTATTATTAGTAATAATACCACTCATCCTCCTATAGCTATACTAATATTATTACAAGTACAAGAAATGTGTCCAAACTTTTGACTGGTATTCAATGGTAGTTGGATCTTTGCTCAGAGGTCATGCTGAGTTAGCGCTGAACTCCTGATGAATATAAGTGTTTAATATTCAAGGAGGCATCATATTAAAAGCCTCCATTAACACATAATCAAAACCACAGGAGCATGCTCACATTGTCATATCTCTCTATATAACTGCACTCCTGTGTCACTGTGTTGTTGCAGGTTTCTTGAGTCAGTCCAGCGGGGAAGGGTGTGGAATGGAGCTTCCCCTTACCTTCAGCAGAGGTGACCCTCCACAAGTGCCCTCTCCTGGATTTTATCTGCAGGGAAGGTGTATATAAAAGGCCTGGGCACAAAGAGCGATAGCCAAGACATCACGCGCTGCGTGGGCTCTTCTCACTCCAGCCCCCGTCCTTTATGGAATGATTTGCATATTGCATAGGCACTGCTGTTTTTATTGAGGTCATTTTTTATCAGTCCTCCATAGAGCAGATTCCACACAATGAATCCAGCTTACTTCAGGACATAGCTGACCTTTTTTTCTTGTTCTGTATCAAGTTGCTCCAGTATTCCTCCTCTAAGCTGCCTTGATCCCTCTAACTGCACTCTTTTTTCCTCTTATTTCTTGAAACCTCAAAGTCTCCATTAAATACTGGAAACATCAACCAAAAAGATTAATTCTGCTAACTGAGAGAGAACATACAGATAAATATTTATTTTCTGTCTATAAAATAAAGCAAAATCCTTCTTTTTTAATACTGGGTTATATATCAACGGGTCAAGGTCTTGCCCCTTAGCCACTATTGGTAGATGCTGTTACTGCATTGTACGGGGCAAAAAGCTGTTATCTCCATTGAAGGCCATTCAAAAATATTGTTTCCACCAGAAAATAAAAAGAGGTAATTGAGACCTCTTGTTTGATTCAAGAGTTTTTTCTCCTTTCAGTTCTGAGTCAGAATTGCGAAATGTAAACTCAAGAGTAGCGCGACAAAAACTCACAATCCTGAGAAGAAAAGTCAGAATTGTGAGATGAGAAGTTGCAATTACCTTTTAATTTTATATTCTGTGATGAAACAAGCTTCCACACAAAAGTGCCCATGTATTCAGATGAAAACTTTTAGCTGTGTCATTTGTGGCATCATGTTGCTTATTTCCAAAGTTAACAAGGAAAAAACTAAAATTTGTGTTACAGTGAGGCACTTACAATGGAAGTGAATACTGCCAATCCATAAATGTTTAAATACTTACTGTTTCAATAGTACAACGACAAGACATATCACTGTACGTATATATGATTTAATGTGAATAATTGCTTAATAACCTTTTCTGTGTAAAGTTATATCCAGTTTTAGAACTTCATCACCTTGACAACTCAATGCCATAATCAACTGGCATAAAATGGCATAAAATGACTGAAAAAAATACATATGTATATATATATATATATATCAAGGATTGAGTTTGGCCACACCACCATAAAGCTCAGATTGGTGGAGTGTTGCAGTGATGTTTGTCCTTCTGTAGATTTCTCCTATCTCCACATATGATCATGGAGCTCAACTAGAGTGACCACCAGGTTCTTGGTCACCACTCAAACCAAAGCCCTTCTCCATCAATTGCTCAGTTTGGCCAGGAGGCTAGCTCTAAGAAGAATCCTGGTTGTTTCAAACTTCTTCTATTAAGTGTAACAGAGACTACATGCTTCTGTGACCCTTCAATTAACTCTTCCCCAGATGTGTGGCTTGACGCAAACCTGTTTCTGAGCTCTACAGACTGTTCTTTTTGACCCCAGGGCTTGGTTTTTGCTCTGATATGCATTATCAGCTGTTGGACCTTTTATTAAGACGTGTGTGCCTTTCCAAATCATACCCATTCAATTGAATTTGCCACAGGTTAACTTCACTTGAAGTGTAGTAACATCTACAAGCAATATGAATTGTCCCAGATAAGGGTATGAATACTTACGCAATGGAATCATTTACGTTTTTTATTTTTAATAAATTTGTAAAGATGTAAATTTTTTTTTTTTGCTTTACCATTATAGTGTATGGAGTGTAGATTGATGTGGAAAAAAAAGCAATTTAAAGCAGTTTAACATAAGGCAGCAACATAAAACGTGAAAAATGAGGGGGTATGAATAATTTCGGAAGGCACTATATATATATTTGTATAAACTGTAAATTATATATACTTTAAAACTCAATTAAGCCATACATTTAGAATTAATGCAAGTGTTTTTGTAAAATAATACGCTTCACATTTCTGCTTAATCGAAAAACTGGCCCCATTTATTTCCATTGTAAGTGCCTCACTTGTAACCTCTATTTTTATTTTTATAAGAATATGAAGGGATGAGCCACAATTATTTTCATGGTACTCAACATCATAACACAAATACTGTTGTCTGAGTTTAAATTGTCCTGAACCTGTAATATGCTAGGTTTTATAATTAGAAAATAAATAACAATCCAAAGATTTCATTTTTGTATTTTAGCAGGCACACGATGTTTAGAATGAACATGGGAATGCTAACGGACAGCTTTCTCCAGATCTTCTACTGCTTCTTACAAGAAATCCTCATTCGTGTGGATTTGGGTATGCACACATGCACACACATATTTGCAGAGACCACATGCAACCCAGACATGCACCTGCAGCTGTCTCTGGTCTCCTGCACCACTGATCTGAGTCCTGATCTAGGACAGCTGTTCAGGGGGATTTGGGCTTTTAAAACAAACTATTCCCCAATCTGCTCCATAAGGGCCCAGGGCTGGGGTCCAACCCTAAGCTCCGGCAGTATCTCGCATCTCCCGGAGGGAACGTTCCCCTGAGACAGCCTAACTGAGAGACGGGACCGAAACGTGTCCCTGTCAATATAAATCAGCATCCGGATGGCTGAAGTCTGTGTGTGTGATCCTGGCTCTTAATGCTGTGTACATTTTATTTATGGGTTAATGGTGACAAAAAGAGGTGAGGTTTTGTTCTCTTTTATTCTTTTTAAAAGGAACTACACACTTCCCTCCGCTATTCCCAATCACAGCCGACAGGGTCATCGCTGCAGATTAACTCAAAATACCCAATTCCAACCAAGCTGCCACAGACGCATCTATCACGCTGAGACACCAGCATGCTAAATGTGTCTATTTGCATCCCCCTTTTAAATAGGAAACCGAAATCCATCTCTCTTGTGTTTGACAGTCCACATTAAAAAGCCGCATGCAAGGAGAGCACGCCGGAGAGGGGAAACTTGTTTCTCACACTGTTGTGACAGGCAATGCAAATAGCCTTGGTTTCCCTCGAGAGAGAGAGAGAACAAGAGAGATCGAAGGAAAAAAAGAGAAGAGAGACATAACTAGTCGACGGGAAATCATATGAGAAAGTGATCGCTACCTTTGCTCCTCTAAAGTAGAAAAAACACGATGTTAGCCGCACGATGTTATATCAATAATTGCTGGAAAAAATTAAACAAGTAAAACAATGAGTTTGCCTGAGGCCTCCATCTCTTCAAATCAGTCTGTGCATTTTAAAAGAAGGTCACTTTTTTTCTCCCCCTTTGGATTGGTGACACGCGCATGAAACGAGCAGCTGACCTGGGTTTGAATTTAGAGTGTTCATTAATAGGATATTATGCCATATGCTTCCCTGCACTGTCTTATTTTAATGCTTGGCACTGACTTGAGAATTTGTAATTAGCGGGGGTATAATGAGGGTATCGGCGAGGCTAATACAGGGTTGTAAGGAAGGAATAGATTTGTTCACTGTACTATAAAGCTTAAAACAAAGCTGCGCCTAGACAGAGTCACATTTGGGCCAGTCAAAGATTACACTGCACATGCTGAGCAAAATAACACTCCCATTCCTACCACCAACCCGAGCCTGTCATCTAATTCACCCTGAAACGTAGGACAAACCCAGCGGTCCACCACGGAACCGTGACTGGAGCCCGACCCTCCTTCTGTACTTCACAGCACAGCGTTCTGAGCTACCAAACAAACACATTTCTCAAAACACAGCAGTAAATAACAACACACAATGTACCAACATAGACGTATTATCCTCCAGGACGGCGACAGTCAGGAGCGCCGCAGAAAGCAGACAATGAAAATGGAATTATGGAGAAGGCGGCGACTATAATAGACTGCAACCGTTCGGAACACCCCGTGCAGGACTGTGAATCATCTCGACCCAATCATACGCTGGCATCGCACTGTAATTCATTGACTGGAATGGTGACACAGCGAGAGACATGTGAATATGTTTGAGAGCAGCTTTCTATGCTGAGAGGAAAGCCAATGCACGTCCCTGTATCCCATTATCATTATGCATCTTCCCCCTTCTTAAAAAAAAAAGTGCGATTCGTTAGAAAAGTTCTCAAGCAGAGAGGCAAGCGAGCAAAATAAATTCCACTCGCGCCCCACACATGACATTGCACATAAATATTCAATAAATTAGCCGCAGCCGTTTTATAGATTGATCAGTCATCTCTGGCATTCACTGACAGGCAATGGTAGGGTTGAAATATTAATGCTGACAAATTAGGGATTTCTGAGTAAATGATATCACATCGCACTGCTTCACTCAGATTTACTCCTTGGCACGGGGCAAATTCAGCGGCACAAGTAATGCACTAAAAACCAGACCCCACACCCCACCCCACTCCAGTCTTAAAATGACATTCATTATTTTATCGTTAAGCAGGAGTCATTCTTTTCCTATGCCTTGAAAGGAGAGAAGGAGAAAATTAACTGCCACAGGAAGGCCAAATCTACTGTTGTACAACAATGAAATGCTAATTTATCGATTAAATATTAGCAGTTTGCCCTTCAATAATGGCAGCAAACAGGATGTTGATTTGAAATGTGAATTTGAATGTAAGAATAAAAAAAAACTGTATTTTTACTAGAAAGCAAAGTTTGTCAAGAAAGCTTGTTTGAAAGTCTATTTAGGAGGAACAGAACGACAAAAAGATGATGGATGACTGGACAGACAGACAGACAGACAGACAGACAGACAGACAGACAGACAGACAGACAGACAGACAGACAGACAGACAGACAGACAGACAGACAGACAGACAGACAGACAGACAGACAGACAGACAGACAGACAGACAGACAGATAGATAGACAGATAGATAGACAGACAGATAGATAGATAGATAGATAGATAGATAGATAGATAGATAGATAGATAGATAGATAGATAGATAGATAGATAGATAGATGACCAGAATACCTGCAATGCTGTTAATTCTTTGCAAAAAAACATCATGCTCCTCTTCAGACCAAAATCATCAATATAGACTCAATCAGGCCTTTCGAAAACTGCCAAACGTCCATTTAAAGCCACACAAGTAATCTGTATTACATAATGGGGATGAGGCAGACATAGAGGGCCTTTTAAAGATGCAGAGGGTCTGAAATTGACCTGGAGTGGCACTACAAGTAAAGAATGCCTCTGCTCAGCAATAAAGCCCAGTTGATCTGACCATAGTCAGCCTGTAATAGATGAGCTCCCTGCCAGGAATCAATAATATCGGTGAGGAATCGCCCCGTCACGGGACAGCGAAAGATGAGGCTGCGCTAGTCCATCAATACCTGATTGCGAGTCCCTCGGTTCCTTCCACAATCTGGGTCTAGATCAGCATTCAGCTGGACCTTCAACCATAATCATCAGTTGATTTTTTTGAACAGTTATGAGAGTCTGATGATGCATAAAGGTGGGGATTCTGGAGTTTGTAGCTAAAATTATGTGATCATTTTGTTGGGCAGAATAGGATTTTGCATTGCAGTGCTTCTCGGGTGCCATCGGTTCAACGGCAGAGGTGTATCCGTGTCTCCGCCCTTGCTGCCTGCTAAAAACTTGTAGGAAAATACAAAATGTCATTCGGTTCTGACTGTCAGTGGCGTTGATGAGTGGAAATAGACCACTCAACTCCGCTCTTAATGCAATCACTTCCCCACGACCCCGCTGCCATCTTTGATGCCAGGCGTTTTGTAAATTCGGAGCAAATTACTCCGTCAGAACCCGGAGGCGCCTGTCTGTCAACTCTGAAGGCGAGGGTGATGTCGCCAAGACAGGTGACTGACAAGCAGGCACCAGGGAAAAACAAGACGAAGAGGAAGCGCTGAAAGAGAAGGGTTAGACAGAAAAGAGTGGGACGTGAAGGGGGGAGGGTAGAGGCGAGCTTTTTTACCCAGCGTCCCCTGGGCGTTGCAGTATCAGTCAATCTGAGGGCTAATTCGTGTCAGAGCTTGTATCGTATCTCCTTGAGAGACGAGCAGAAGGTTGCTAAAAATTTAAGTGGAAATGAAGTTGGATGCACAAGAGGATAGGCACAACAATAGTGTGGAGAAATAGGCTTGTATTCCTGATGCACTTTCCCTCGTTGAGAGGACACCCCTGACCTTGTCTCTGTCCTTGCCGCTCACAACTTTGCCTTATGTGCCTGCCTGTCACGCCAGATCCACATGGCCTTTCGGCTCTGACCCATGCTTCTAATCAGCAAGTTTTACTTGAGTCTTTCTGGTTCTTACTTTCTCTCTCTCTCTCATACTATCAGCACACTGTGACATCGGACAGTTGTGGGGGGAATTTTCCTGAGTACGTGACCATGCCAAGGTACTGTTGCAGCTCTGTTCTGTTATGTGGTCTATGCACGTTCTTGATGGCAGCCACCTTTTCCGGGTCTGGTTTAAGTCCATCTGCAGTCAGCAGGTGGCCCATGTAGCTCACTTCTTTAGCTTTGAATGTACAATTCTCTGGATTCAGTTTTATGCTCCTTTCTCTGATGCGCTGCATTACTTTACATTTACATTTACATTACGAATAAAAGAACCTTGAACCTTGAACTTTTTCCAGTCTCTCGTCATGTTGCTGCTCATTCTCCCCCCAGACCAATATGTCATCCACAATCACTTCATCACCTTCCAAGTCTTCAAATGTTTGGGACATAATTCTCTGAAACATCTCTCCAGCACAGCTGATTCCAAACGGCAGTCTTTTGTAAGCAAATCTTCCAAAAAGACTGTTGAGGGTGCATCATTTTGAACTCTCTTTGTCCAATTTTATTTGCCAGTAACCAGACGAGTGTCGAGTGTGGTGAACACTTTAGCACCAGTCATTCTTGTCACCACCTCCTCAATTGTTGTCATCGGGTAATGCTCTCTTTCAATTGCAGCATTCAATTATTTCGGGTCCATGCATATTCTGACTTTCTTCTTTTGCGGTTTCCATATAGTGCCCATACTGTTGACCCACGCTCTGGGCTCCTCCACCTTTTCAATGACATCCATTTTTTCCATCCGTTCCAGCTCTTCCATGACTTTGTTCCTGAGAGCCACCGGAACTCGTCTAGGTGGATGTACGGCAGGCTGAGCATCGGGTTTGAGTTTGATGTGTTGTTCCCCTTCTATACAGCTCAGTCCTGTGAAAACATCAGCAAATCGGTCTTCAATGTTGCCATGTTGTGATGTAACTGCTGCTACACATTTGATGAGCCCCATCTGTATACATGTTTTAGTCCAAGTAGGGGCTGTACATCATCCTCCAGAATCTGACATTCAATGTCGTAATATTTGCCTTTGTATTCACCCAACAGCAAGCATTTACCTTTACGTTTCAGGCACTGTCCACCATATGTCACTAACCTTGCTTTGGATTTTTCTATTTTGTAACAGCTTTGAGCATGAATTGATTGTGGAATGATGTTACATTCAGCCCCCGTGTCTATCTTGAATTTTGTTTTATCGCCATTCAGTTTGATGGTTACCATCCAATCCTCTCCATTTCTTGCATACACAGCATCAACATAGAATTCGTTTTCTGACTCAGTCTCTTCAAACACAGTATTTATATTTTTCTGAGATCTGGTAGACATACATTTACTAGCAAAATTATTAATTTTTCCACATCTTTTGCAGTTTACCTCCGTATGCTGGACATTTATTTTGTTGTGATCACTTCCACAGTACTTACAATTTCGTATGATGTGACGTGACATGTCTGGATCATTGGCTTGTGCTCCGTGTCTTGTTCGCGTCTGTCTTACTGTGTGAACTTCTGTG
This sequence comes from Ptychobarbus kaznakovi, assembly GCA_027422405.1. Taxonomy (NCBI): domain Eukaryota; kingdom Metazoa; phylum Chordata; class Actinopteri; order Cypriniformes; family Cyprinidae; genus Ptychobarbus; species Ptychobarbus kaznakovi. Next base: position 15,248,266 of record CM049813.1, read on the forward strand.
TCTGGTGCAACTTGAATTTGGAAAAGCTGCGTGCGGCTCGCCTCTGCAGCGCGGCACATTTGAATTGCTTCATTCGAATCTAGATCAGTTTCTCTCAGCAGCCTGGCCCGGAGAGCGTCGTCGTGAATGCCTACAACGATTCTGTCCTTTATCAGACTGTCACATAGTTGTCCATACTCACATGACTTGGCTTTGGTTTTGAGATCCGTAACAAACTGATCGATGCTTTCACCCGGTGCTTGCACTCTCGAAATGAAGATATGCCGTTCAAACGTCACATTCTTTTGTGGCTCAAGGTAGTCATCAAACTTCTTTATTATGACTTTAACGTCGTTTTTGTCTTCAGTTTCTGCAAAGTCGAACGTGTTGTAGATTTCTAGGGCTTCGTCATCAATGACGTGTAGCAGTGTGCAGCTTTGCATCGATGCCTGATGCGGTCATGTACAGTCCAAATTTTTGTTTCCATTTTTTCCAGTTTTCTGCCATGTTACATTCAAATTGCAGTGGTTATGGCGGCTTTAGTCCTTCCATATTGGGCTGGATTCCGATACTTCTGACACCATATAATAAACGTGACTGAATGCCATGAATGGCGATAACAACTGAACTTTATTCGGCTCCTCTCTCAGTAGAACCTTTACCGATAGCGCCCTCACAGGTGAGGCAACACGCATATTACAGCAATAATACTAATACGACTGTAAAGATGATGACTTAAGCATTTTTAATTCATTAATTAATGTAAATTAAGCAAAGTGACGCCGTTTACTTCCAATGTAAATGGCCTTAAAACTTTTATTTTGTGCTAATCATGTTTATGCCATTAATGGCATCACAAAGCAACAGAGTGATGCTGTACAGTATGCTAATAGTGTGCTTCTATCCTCACAATCGGCCTGCAAACTAGAAAACTGTACCATTCAAATTGCACCGAGCACAACATTTTGGGAAATTTGCAGCGTTACCTGATTTGTAAAATATTTCTCAGGTACTAAACAATACAGATTGTGCATAAAAATACACTATGCATGCAACTGAATGTCAATGCCCCTTTGAGGTTTAAAGGGTACAGAAAAAAAATGAAAACAACAAATGAACATTTATGTAATTGGAGTTTAAAGAATTACAAGGCATGAATTTGCAATCAGCAGCCAGGACAGACAGATAAAAAACGACAACAACCCACATACTCTTAAGTGGTTTTAAGTACTCTTAAAACGACAACAACCTACATACTCTAAAGTGGATTAAAAAAAATTCAGGGCAGGTGCATGAGTTTGTTTGACTGATGAGTAAATTAAATGACTTAGCAGCAAATCCACAACACGAGAGGAATTATACCTGCCTCCCCCTGCTAATGACATCAATTAAGCAACAGATTTGTCCTCATTTTGAGGTTGGCTCTCCTCAGTTTTGTTTCCATCCCTGCTTTTGTGGCATTCTTTGTGAACTGGAAAGCAGCAGCAGATATTTTCTGAGCTCCTCCTCTGCCTTTTCCTGCATGAGCTTAGAGTTAATGAGATGCTAGTGTATGTGTTATCACGAAGGCACCAGCAGCTGCCAACAGGTACGTTTTCGGGCTTTACACAAAACGGGCAGGTGGTGGTTCAACGGCTGCTTGCAGGAAGCTTAATATCTCTCTCTCTATCCTGAGCGGCATTAACATGGAATGCTACCACCAAATCGTAGAGGGAATGGCAGAAAATTAAACACTTGAATTCGGATTCCGCCATGCAACACAAGCGGGGAGGGAGTAGGTGTGTTGAAGAATATTCCAGGGGCTTTTGAGCGAGACGCTGCTTTCCTCTGTGTTAATGACATTTTCAAGAGAACAACAGAGGAACCGTCAAGATTAGTGATATCTGTACATAACGTTTTGGTGGGGGAAAAAAGAGCACACAAGAGAGGCAAGAGGGCAAGTGAACAGGCCGACGATTGATCAAGGACGGTTCAGTTAGAAAGGGCAGCCATGACCTTTGTTTGGTCCACTATGGATAATACCAATTAATCTGTCAATTTGGATCCTCAAATAGACTTTTTAAAATAAACCTTTGCCCCAGACCCTGGTCACAATTAACGCTGTCTGGCTTCCCCTCTAAATATGGCAACACGCTTGTCTCTAGCACTTAAAATGGTGCTGGCTGCTGGTCATTGAGATTTAAGTAATTACCACCCATCTGTCTATCTATTCTAATTGTTACTGTTTGATCTTCTGATTAACCTGCTTACCCGAGTATCACATAAAACTGTATCAATTTAAATAAAAAAAAAAATGTAATAAATGTAAAAATATAATATACATAAAATGCACAATTATTATATAAAAACTATATGAAACAATAATAAAAATTACTTGCATATCAAATATATAGAACCAGTATTCACATCTATGTTTAATCACCCTTATATAATTAATCAGAGTCACCTTGAACACACTCTATGACTAATTTACAGGTGATGCAGAGCAGAAGTGGACATGTAAGTGTGTGAAATTTTCATGCACACTTGTTTTTCTATTAATAATGATGGATTAGGAGCCTTAACTTTCCCCCTGACTCCCACAACTGTAAAAACAGGCCTGGGGAATCGCATGTTCCCCTATCCTCCCCCTTTCTTCCCCTACCCCACATTTCTGAGCTGTAGAGGGAGACCCAGCCCCCTCAAATCATGAATAAGGAGTTGTGGCAAGGCATATTTTAGACCTCCATGGTGCTTTTAGTGTCAAGAGACCAAACAAGACCAGAATACATTAGGGAGATGAGTATCAGGGTATTGTTGAACCTTCAAATACATTTTACATTGGGTGTCTGTAAAATGTCTCGGAAATGTTTGTATTTTACAAAAAGCACAGATTCTCTGATACGACATTTAAATATTTTTACATATCCATGCCAGCGTGGCATGATAATGTCAGTAATCACATAGAATGACATTATGGGGGCTGTTTCCACAAAAGAGTAAAACAAATTAAAAGGTAGATAGATAGATAGATAGATAGATAGATAGATAGATAGATAGATAGATAGATAGATAGATAGATAGATAGATAGATAGATAGATAGATAGATAGATAGATAGATAGATAGATAGATAGATAGATTTTTTCCTATCAAAATACATCCAACGGATGCGAAAAATGCAGAAAATCAAACCTGATCCTAATTTTTTTTGATGGACGAAAGTTTTGGAGGCAGTGTGCAAACGTGATTGACACAACGTGAGGTCGTATTTATTTTTTAATGTGCAAAAATTTCGGACGAAAACTTCGGACTCAGTGTGCCGTGACCTTGATAGTAAAAATACTACCTTTCTACAACAGAGTAAAAAATTAAAAAGCAGTTTAATTTTATTTATTTATATTTATTTGTTTATTTTTTGACATTGAGACTTCGTATCTGAAAACTGCTACTTTTTTCTCATAATGGATGGACGGATACATAGATAGATAGATTTTGTTTTAATTGCGACCATTTCTCATAATTAATTCTATACCACTGTTAAATAACTATTTATTTATTTATTTTAATATGAGGCAAAAACATGCTTTCACACTATAGAAATGATGAGCATTTTGGGAAGAAAAAAGTCTATCAATGTGTTGTGAACAGGGATCATGATTTTGGTATTTCCTACAATTTCACTTATATTCATATAATCTTTATTTTGTCATGGTGAAAATGTATGAGAAGATGCTTTTCAGAGTTAATTAATTTATGCAGCACCAATAGCATATCAAACAACACCTGTATCCTTTCTGTCTCATGGGAATCTGCAGCTGTCTTCTCTACAAACACGGGGACAATCCAAGGACAACCTGCTTGTCCTCTGGTGATCTTTGACCTTGAACACTGTGCTAATACCCTCAGCTGCCAATGTCATGGCTGCCTGGCAGAGGGGCCTTTGTTTCCACGGCCCTCACCTCTTGCAAAGGCAGATAAATGATTTCTATTTGTCCTCTGCAGCAAAGGAAGAAGTTATCGATACAATCCACAAATGATGTCAGGGATTTGTCAGTGAAGCTTATGAATGACAAAAACATCCCCCACCCCCCTCCAAAAAAAAAACACCTTCACTTCTGCCCAGGAAGATTGAGAGCCCAAACACATTATTGATTTTTTTTCCATACCTTCTTCTAAATAGAGGCTCAGGCTACAAAAGCAGGAGCAAGGGCTTTGTGTGCTAAAATGTGGCTAAAAGCTTTCTTTAAAAAAGGAAGATAAGGATTATATAGGCCCACATATAACATCAAACTGTGTAACAACCAGATGGATGCAAGGTAGAGGACGCTGGGTTGGCACATTTCAGGTTTGGCCCAGTTGTTTGTGGAAAAGATTAGGAGAACAGCTGAGAGATAGAAGCAAACTTTGTGACGTTAACCAAAAGGGTGCAGGATGAGATCGAAGCTCTGCAGTGAGAATCGCCTTGATTTGTGATACAATGGCAAACAGATGCTCCCTCACTGCCAGACGACAAGGTAATGCAGGAAAACTTGGCAGCCAGTAATCTGAGTCACCACAAAATGGAGAATAAACAAACAGGTGGGGGGGACCATAAAAATTGTCAGAAAGGGATACACTCTACACGTACAAATGTTTTTTAAAGGAGTAATTATCTAAAAATAGCAACACTGCTCATATGACTGCATTTGAGAAGACAGTATTTTTTTTTTTTTTTTTTTTATTATTATGATTATTAAACACTGAATTGTTTTAAAAAGTTATTTTAAAACCAATTGTACTAAATTGGTTGTTTGGGTTCAATCTTCAATTAATATTTTTTTAGATTATACCTTTAAATGAGCTGGTTCAAATAAAATAAAATAAACTACATTCAAATGCAATATATAAAGGCGATAATGTTTCCTATGGTCTCATAATATAAATTATTGATTGACTGATGTTTATTTTCAGACAGACAGACAGACAGACAGACAGACAGACAGACAGACAGACAGACAGACAGACAGACAGACAGACAGACAGACAGACAGACAGACAGACAGACAGACAGACAGACAGACAGACAGACAGACAGACAGACAGACAGACAGACAGATAGATAGATAGATAGATAGATAGATAGATAGATAGATAGATAGATAGATAGATAGATAGATAGATAGATAGATAGATAGATAGATAGATAGATAGATAGATAGATGATTGACTATTTTAACAAAACAAAACAGAAAACAAAACATTTCCTTTGTGGAAATATTTTTTTTTAAACTGTATAAAAGGGCTGCCTGCTAGGCCCAGTGTTTGGCCCTGTCGTGTTCCACCTGCAACACAGAGGAAAACACAAGAACTGCCACTTCCAGGAGAGAAAAAAGAAGAGGCTCTTTGGCAAACATAGTGCTGATTAAAATGAACAGCGGAGATCTGCCGGCGGCAGAGAAGGAAAGGGCAAACAGGCCGTCCCTGCAGGAAGTACACAGACAGCAGCTCCTCTCACCATTATCTGACTCACACACCGAGTCTGCTGAGTCAGAGACAGAAACAAACGCTGCAACCTCTCAATATCAAACCAAGATTGCCAGAAACCCACAACTTTATAAAGCAATTAGTATGTCACTTATCTTCAACAGCAAAACATTACCTTTTGGTAAAAACTGATTTAAAATGGACAGAGCTACAACAAGCTATGATAGGTTAATGCCTTTTTCATCAAACAGAGAAAATAATGAGAATAATTTTCTCAAACTAAATTTTGTGTGCTTATTTGACCACAATCAAATAGAGTACATAACACACACACACACAAAAATTACATTGCATGCATTTGATTAAACTTTAATTAATTATTCATTATGAGTAAAACCAGCTTTTTGATGCCTGACTACTAAAAATGGAAGAAAGAAACAGAGATCCGATATCTGAGTTCAATCAGTAGATGACTATGGGAATGATCCTGCCCTTTGCTCTTACAAAAACAAGGTTAATCCATATCTCACACATTTTTTTTCTGAGAGTCTCAACACCACAGTGTCAATCATTGCCCTGTGAAAACTTGTCCCATAGGATTCAGCGAAAGTCCACGCAAGACATTCTTGTAAAAAAACAGCTTGAGACCATTCAATTCAATGAGGTAAGCAACAACCACTTATCTGTGGAAGTATTTTTGATATAGGTAACCACATACTTGGAGGTCTGTCCTCCGAGGTTAACACATAAAGAACAGCGCTTATGATCAAGCAGAGAGGACGAGGCCGGGAGGACACAACTCCCCCACTCGGCCGATGGCTGTCATTTGTCTGGACACAGAATGGTTTTAATGTCTTGGCTTAAAACAGCAGAGGATCCTGCCAAGATTAAGTATCAGATATCAAGGCATTTGCAGAGCATGTGAAATCACTCTCGATGGCCTCATTCTCCCCTAATTTAATTAGGAGCTTTCCCAGCAAAAAGCTGGGCCCGATGTGATTTTTTTTTCCTAGAGTAGTAAGGCTACGTGCCCGAGGTGTCAAGGCCAAATCCTTCGCCTAAACCCCATCGTCTCTGCACGCAAGTACCCTGATAAACATCTGATGTGAGGAGGGTCAGCCAGGATCCCATGACATCACGATAATCAGAGAGCAGCTCTCAGCCAATCAGAAACAAAGGAGTGGGGTCCGCTCCATCATTTTCATGATGTCATGTCTATGGCTTTCCGGACAGACAGCACCAAGTGGCCGGGCTATGGAGGGGGTACATGGATAATCGTTTGTCTTAAAGGTCGTCTAGTTATCCATCTATCCAATAAGGACAAAGCCTTTTAGAAAAACATCAAAACAAGAATGCTTTGCGTAGAAAATGAATGCTAATTAAATTAAGTAATGAAGTAAATAAAAAACATGTTATTTAAAAAAAAAAAATCAATACTGCATTCACTGTTTTATTTTTATTAAAAGGGGTGAATAAAATAACTTTTTTCTAAAGATTATTTAACACATTTAAAAAAAAATTAAAGATTTAAAAAATATTTAGGTTGATAACATTATGATTAGGGATGCTGAATGTAAATAAAATGATCATGGATCTATAACAATTGTTAGTCACTACAAAAAGAAGTAAACATTTATACATAAATATATTAGTAAACACTTTATTAAAAGAAGAAATTGCATAGAAAATGATTACAGTTAAATTAATCAATATATATATATATATATAACTCATATTTATTATTATTATAATTTTCACTAGCATCTAAAAGTTTTTTTTTTGAAGCATCCTGAAAAGAATGCATCAGTTTCCACAAAAATATTAAACAGCAACACTTGTTTTCAACATTGATAATAAGAAGGAATGTTTCTTGAGCACCAAATTAACATATTAGGATAATTTCTGAAGGATCCTTTTGACACTGAAAATTTCTTTTTAAGATAATGTATTTAATTTAAGTTATTTTAAATTGTTATTTTGTCTTTTTTCAAAAACAAACACATACATATTTTTATTCATGTTTGTATTTATTGATCTTAACCTAGAAATATTTTAATGTTTTACATTAGGATGTTTAAGAAGTGACTAAGCAATTAAGCATAACATTTTTCACCAGCATGTTGTGGTTTTATGGGCTTTGGCCAATGTATCAGCGTAAGTCCAGCCATAGCTCCAGGAATGAGAGCTGTGACACCTTCCCTGCCTTAATCCTGACCTTGGGAGAAAAAAAAGTTGCACAACTTCTCCTTCCCTCGGGATAGAGAGAGGGTTCTCTAAGGTGGCTGACACAACTGCACAGCTGCTTTCTCTATTAACCGCCTTCCCATATTTACATGGGGCTTATAAACAGGTCTCAGTGTTTGGCTGCTGCTTCTTGGAAATACAATCTGTCTGCCACTTATCTGAGAGGATTACTGCGCCCGGGCCAGCAACCGCAGATTAAAGACAAAGGAGAAATTAAAGAGGGAGCTATCAACAAACAGAGCGACAACATGACAGGGAAGTGATCCAATTTCAGTGATAGCCCAGTGACCCTCTGAGGTGAAAAAGATACTGAGCTGAGAGGTAGACCAGTGAAGGACGGGTTAGGTTAGCCAACATCAACGTACAAATTAGCTGCATAAAATTGCAGAGAATTGTACAGTTTTGAAACAATACACCAGAAAATAAACTTGTTGAAGAAGAGATTCATTTTTGGACTGTTATACAGCATTTATTCCTTATCAATATTATAAATAAACAATAAATAAAAAAAATTGTCCTCTAATATTACGATAATATTTAGTTGGTTTTATTTTTAGTGAATTATATTGTTTTTAAACAATGCAGCAGAAAATTAAATATGCAGGTTGAAGAATAGATTCATTATTTGACTGATTAAAAAAACATACAAACAAGGATATAAAGTGGTTATCAAATAGATATTGTGCAGATTATTTTTAATATAAAAGTTTTGATCTACAATATGCATTATATGTATCTAGTGCAGAGATAATTGGGCACATTTTTAGTAATGTACAGTACAGTGTTATGGCAGATATTTCTTATTGTAATTCTTATACAATTTTATAAACAAACAAACAATCCAAAAATAACATTTTGGACCTTATAATTATGATAATATTAGATGCTTTTATTTTCATTGTATTTTACAGTTTTCAAATAATATAGCAGAAAATAAATGTGCTGAAGTAGAGATTAATTATTTAGCTGCTGAAAAAAACGTACAATGACATAAAGAGCTAATTAAACAGATATAGTGAAGATTATATATAATACACAAACAGGGACAGTGTTAAAAAAAAGTTTGTTTGATCTCAAATAATATGCTTATCTATGTACTATACTTATCTAGTACAGTGAAAATCAACACTGCATATTTTCAGTTATGTACATTACCAGTTTTAAGGCAGACATTTCTTATACATTTAAAAATATATATATATCCAGTTTGGTCCCATGGTTATATTTAGCAGGTTGTATTTACATTATATATCTGCAGTTAAATGTGAGTTAGAAAAAATAACTTTAGAACAATTTTATAAAGTGTGCATTTTATTAAAGAATCTGTATGGATATTTATGTTCACATGTATTTTATAACAGAACTCATTTGTTCAATTATAAAAAGCCCAGATGGAGATTAAAGCCTTGAGTAAGTAATACAAATGTCTGGCAGCTTGAATGTAAGTCAGCTACAAAGCCATGATGACTGGAAACGTGAAAAATCAGCCTGCCCCTAAAAATGCCCTTAACGCTCGCAGGCAGACAGCCACGAACCTCTACTTTACTTTGTCAAATCCTCCCCGAGCTCATTACTGCCCCGTCCCCATTGTGTTAATTGAAGCCACAGAAACGATGCTCCTTCCTTGCTCTATAAAAACGGAAGTCTTGTCATTTTCTCTGCGCGGCTCTCCCTCCAGCAAAACAGGTAATTGAATTGTGGCAGGGATCTCTGTAAGATGGCTTGTTTTAATAACTTCACTAGATTATGTTTGATAAGTGTGCCTTAAATGGTCTTTAGTGTGGTCAGGGAGGATCAGGAAGGGCAGATGTGATAAAATAAGAAATAGCCATTTCTGTCTGCTTTTGGAACAGATGTAATCGCAGACATGTGCAGAGAGAGTTAATTCTGCATAGCAACTACTGCACGTCAAAAGATATTAGAACACATATAAGAGCTTATTCACATCTGCTCATTCATCTATTTGATATTGACTGATATTTGTTTTAGAATAGCAGGCCCTGAGCATAGCAGGAGAGGGGCAACTGTGTTATGTTAGCTTTAGCTAGTTTGAGTGTGTTTACCTTCAGCTGTCCTTTCAGAGTCAAAGGTGAGATTCTGGGTGTTTCTTTCAAGTCAGCACCTTTGAGAGTCCACAGCGGTCAGGTGTCATAATACCTCATCTGCCCTGGCTTACACCACAGAAAATCACACAAAACAACACAAACAAGCGTCATGCCTATGTGCACTCAGATTTTTGAGGCAAGAGGATTTTAAATGCAACTTCTAAGATGCAGACAGGCAGACAGAACGATAAATATAACAACACAGACAGACAGACAGACAGACAGACAGACAGACAGACAGACAGACAGACAGACAGACAGACAGACAGACAGACAGACAGACAGACAGACAGACAGACAGACAGACAGACAGACAGACAGACAGACAGACAGACAGACAGACAGACAGACAGACAGACCGATACTTATAATATATAAAACTTATAACATTATTCTAAGGTATCCATGTATAAATTCATATAATATTTATGTTTTTAAATTAAAATATATTTAATAATTGTAAATTATATACAATTGATATATTCAAATATACATCGAATATGTAAAATATATATTATTTTATAATATATTGTATTTATAAATATATATTTTTGCAATTTAAATAATGTAAAATTATATTACAAATTATTAAATACATATGTATATAATTATGTTATATCATTAAATTACATAATAATAATGAATATAATTAATCATAATAATGATTTATTTATTTTTTATATATGTATGTGTATACTAATATATATCTAATTATATAAACATAATTTGTTATAATTCATAAATTAATTACATAATTTAACTAATGTTTAATTAAAAACTTTACCTTTAGTCATATCACAGAGCATCTCAGGAGCTGTTCACTGAAGATGAAAAAAGAAGGGACGTGATTCACAGAACAAATGATGAGTAAACTATTCAAGAGCAAAGCTTAATATATAAGTTAATCAAATTAAACCAATCTCAAACAATGGAATGTGTTATAAAATAGCACACAGAATGACTAATCAATACTATTTTATGAACGGTAAGTACAAACACATAGCAGAGAAAGACAGCGAGACAATGTTTAAGGAAGAGAGAATAAAGACAAGTTGATCAGTAAGCAGCAATGATGTTGCTGTGACACTGAGGTACAGGCTGCCATCATGCAGACAACCATTTGCATAATATTGTGTGTTGTCATCAGAGTGATGGCCGGTTCAGACAGTTATCTGAGGGCCACTTGTTTCCCTCACGTCCAGCTCGCCTGTGCTCATCACAGCGCCGGACATGTGGCATCTCCCAGCTCTGTGATTACTGTGTCAACGTCTTTACATGTCACCCCGCGCATGCCGTACACATCTACATATACATATAAATGTAAATGTGTCCGCCTGCTTACACGCACCTGGGTCGACAGCACTGACAGCTGGGATTGATTTGGGGCCGTCCCCTTAGAAGACATCGAGAAATTAGCAAAATTCCCACCTCTGACACCGGGACTAACTTTCTGAACTGGGTGGTAGATGAGGAGAAAGTGAACTTTTGAGATTCGTGCGTTTTGATATTTCCTCCAAGATAATTATTGACTCTGTCATTGCTATTTACTTGTTTTGTTTTTCTTCAGACAAGGGGTCATTAAAATGCCTGATTCAGCCATGGTCTTTGACGATTTGAATAACAGCACTGTTCAAAGGAAAAACAGTCTCCAGCCAATACTTCAAACCCCTCCAAATGATTGATTTAGAAATGAAGTGACAAGCATTCTGTGAACATGCTCTACATCGATAAATCAGTAATGGATGTTTTGTTTGTGAGGGACAGCAAAGCACCCTGAAGTCTGGCAGAAAGTCTGTATATATCTCTCCTAATCCCTTCACAATAGCATTCGCTGAGCCCTTTTTGAAGTTTGGGCCTGCCAGGGCGCCCTATAGTTTTGCGAATCTCTGGTTGGGCGTATGTCACACCTGCCATGTTGTGATTGGCCTGGAAGCCAGTGAGGACGTGATGCTGGCGCCTGCTCTGCTGAGCTCCCAGTGATGACGACCTTCAACCAGCACCTTCAGTGTGATCTCAAACAGCTCCTTCTATACCTCTGACACCTCCACCTCCTGAACCAACCACCACTCGAGAGCTCCACCAGGTGACGTCAGCGTTGACTCCTAGGCCATGAGTAAGGCAACAAGGAATTGATATTCATTTACGAGAACAGACGTCAGTTGGCAACTGTCCACTTACATATATCCCATTACTTTTTTTGTTCTAAAGATGCTATATGTCAGTCAGACTGATATAAAGCAACGAAAACAAAATATTTTGTTTTCACGTAATGTTCAGATGTGATATAGTTCAGTAATAGGCTAATGTTGAAACAATGCTTAGTAAAATGCATGCAAATGTGTGAAGATCTGGTTTGTAGCTCATTCAGAATTGAGTGTACTTCCAAATTGAGTGCATAAAAGTCTTAAGTTTGACAAACAAGCAATTTGAATTCAAATATATTGGAATAGAGTTCAAATGAACTGAAATTCAACTGTCATCTTGACAGACAGACAGACAGACAGACAGACAGACAGACAGACAGACAGACAGACAGACAGACAGACAGACAGACAGACAGACAGACAGACAGACAGACAGACAGACAGACAGACAGACAGACAGACAGACAGACAGACAGACAGACAGACAGACAGAGTTAGCGCTGAAAAAGAAACAATAGCTGATTATCCTGACCTCAACGTCTACAGGTCAGTGTGCGTGTCAGCGATGATGGGGTTGACTTAGTTTGGCCCGATCTGCCACCAGCAGAGACCCTCATGCTAGTTTATACGTAATTGCTTTTGAATTGCAGGCTCTTATGAATTGACAACAACCATGAAATGTGTCCCTGAGCTGAATGGCTGAGGGAGCAATGTGAGGCTCGCTGGACCCTGACCTGATTCATGCCATGAGCAAGACGGCAACATCAGCCCTGATGACGACTTCTGACATCTCACCACCTCTGACCAGGCCTTTCAAACACCAGCTACTTTGAGACTACAGTTTGCTAAGCTAAAGCTACTTGTGACAATAACAAAACAATTATATCATCTGATATACATACAAAAGATATTACCTAATTAAAGGAACTGTTCTCTTAAAAATTTAAATTATGTCATGATATAACTTGTTTGTTTGAACCAGATCACTTAGACTTCCCAGAATTTTAGAAGATAGCATTTGTTTATTGGCTGTGTTTGCTTTGCTGTAAGTCTGTACAATATGTCAAAATGCAGCTATGTACCACCTTAGTAGTGTCATGACATATACATAGGCTAGGTCATACTTAGACATACATATCATGAACCATGAGGAAGTAAAAGGGATTGCCGGAGTGGATCGCCTTCGTTCTCCCACTCAGTCTACTGCAGTCTCTCTCTCTTTCTGTTGTGTTGCTTCTGTATCTGAGTGAAGTCGTACAAGCACTTAATCCCTGGGCCATCTGAAAATGACTGTTTTCATGTCAAGAACATGGTTTTGGGTAAAGGGCTTGTGAAATTGCATTTGGCGATCTGAGTATGATCTGAAACACCAACAAAAAATCCCTGCCCTTCCAACAGCCCTTCTCAGGGACTGGCCATGCCTCTTCCGTTTAACGTCACTGCAGAGAATGAAAGGATTCACCTTCGAGAGAAATGTCAATAAAACAAATCACACCTCATAATGAAAAAGCCTCAACACTTAAACGTTGGTTTTGAATCATGGCTCAGATTTATGTTATCCAGTGTACGTGACAGATGTTGCTGAGATCTATATTTAATTGTATTATATATAATATTATAGCTAATCATGACTTGTGCTAATATTATAATTATTATATTATTACATTATTTATTATAAAATATTCAAATAATATAATATTGTAACATATGTTAAATGTCAATATTTGTCAAATATATGTTCCTATATTTTTTGTTAGTTTTTGGTTCGTGTTAAAATATTATATTATTTGAATATTTTATAATATACCCACTGTCTGAAATTTCAAATGTTCGTTTTTTTAAGAAATAATAATTGTATTCATTAAGGAGGCATAATAAATGTTGTTCTTTTGAACATTCTATTAATCAAAGAATCAAGGGGAAAAATTATCACAATTTTCACAAATCATTAAGCAGTAAAACTGTTTTCAATGTTGGTAATAAGAAATGTTTCTTGAGCAGCAAATCAGCATATTAGAATCGTTATTGGAATCTAATCACATGACACTGAAAACTGGCATAATGGCTGAATTAAAATTCTGCTTTTTATCACAGAAATAAAATACATTTAAAAATATATTAAAATAGAAACAAGTTTTTTATTGTAATAATATTTCACAATATTACTGTTTTTACTGTAGTTTTGATCTAATAAATGCAACCTCTGTGAGCATAAGTGATTTCTTTTAAAAACATCAAACATCTCACTGGATGTTAGTGTGGTAGTGTTAATACAAAAAATATAAATAGATACATATATTTAAATAAATAAATATTAAAAAAATAAAATAAATAAGATTCAATATATCAATGGATTGTGCTCTTTTTCCGTAATTACTAGATCAAAACCAGAATGGGAATGTGTGATTTGGCACCATACAACAAACAAAAGGAGCTTGTGCATCTTGACAGCAGATGGGAGCTGTCGCTTGCATCACTCCCAGCAACATTCACTAGGGATGTTTAATCGGTCCAGAACCAGCAGAGAAAAGTGTACATTCATACCCCAAACCATCTTTGATATTCAAGAGGATTACACCTTGTGTTCAAATAGAGGCAGGAGAGAATGGGCGAGAGAAAGGCGACACAAAATGGAATTAGAGTCTGCTTAAAGGGCTGCTTCATTTATTGTTAACTTCTTTCAGTTCATTAAGCTTAATCCTTATTAGGGTGTAAGTAACGCAGGTCTGAATGGGCCGGCCCTGGCCAAGGGGACATGTGCATCTATTGTGGCTCCACAGGGTTAATCCGGCCCCTGAAGCAGGGGGCCGCGCTGGGGTCCAGTGCCTCACCAAAGGCCTGCGGTCCCTCAGGGTCCTGGGCAGGTTGGGGCCTCCAAAGTCCCCTTTGCCGAAGCAAACGGTAAAAAAGCGTGAAGCGGCGTCCTTTGTTAATCAATCTGCCAGGCTGGACACACGCAGGGTCATGTGTGGCGCTGTTAATACAGATGTAAATGCCAATAAGGCCTCGTAATCAAGACACAAGAGGGGAAGATTGACTTTTTGTTGGGAGACATACGGGACCGTTGCCTCCGAAGAGCAAGTCCCCGAAGAGTTCAGTGGAGCAGCTTGTCTATAGCAAACATAAATACAAGTCTTGTTTCCTGATTTGCCTCCACACGACTTTAAAAAAACCGCAAAAGTCCATAAGGATTGATACGTGTGATCCAAATGAATGCAAAAGAGCATTGACGTCAAGCCCGAGAGGTCAGTAGGTGAAATAAACACAGGCACGTCCTATTGGGTCACACAATATGTGTCAATGCTGCAGAATAAAACTGAATGAGAATGAGACTTTACACAATGCAATCTACAGTTTAGATTTAGTATTTAGAGATTAAAAAGCCTAATTAGCATTGCAAAACATTACTGTTAGTGTTTATATAAAATAATAAATTAATTGAGCTGTTTTCCTTGAAAAAAATCCTAAATCACATCATACTAAGCAGGAGACAGGTTTGAGCAATGAGGTCCTGTAAATTGAGAGGTATCAACAAGGCAACAAGAACAATGGCCTTAGATTAGCAGCCATTAGTCTACTGCATTACTGCCTCGTGCATATTAAGACCATCATTTAGCACCATTTAACAAGACAGAAATCCCAAGTTCTAAATTGGAAATTCATTCCCCCAGGTAATTTTAATATGAGAAACTTGAAATGCATTTGATCTGCCCTAATTTCAATTAATTAGACAGGACGACTGTTTGGGGAGACCCAGAGGGTCGTTAATGTGGGCTGAGGGGCCAAAAGGAACACATTGGAAAAGTATGAAAGAGCCATCAATAAACTGTTAGAGACTAATTATTCCACAAATCAGTTTCCCAAAGTCTTGACTCTTTAACACCAGCCTGTACCCTAATTACTGGTCACAGCATCCATTACTACTGCCCAGCCCACGGTGCTCATGCCACACGGAGTATTAATGACTACTCCGAGTGCCGTTATTAGAACCTGCAAGTGTGTGTGTGTGAGTGTGTGCATGTCCTGAATGTGGCCTACGTGTCCTCTTAATACCTCAGAGATAGTGTCAGATTTTCCTCTACATTAAGTAAACATGAACCCCTTTTATATTTTAATAAACATTTGTCTCAGTAGCCTGACTGACCGACCCGACTGACTTAAAGGGAATTAAATGCATAATTGACCTAAAAATAAAAACATTGTCATTAATATTTCCCCCTTATATCATTCCAAACCCATATGGCTTTCTTTCTTCTATGTAACACAGGAGAGGATATTTTGAAGAATGTTTCGACTGCTTTTGTCCATAGAATGAAAGTCAGCGGGGTCCAAAACAACAATAAACACCACCAACTTTCACAGCATGGGCAAAAATGCAGAGACATTTTTCAAATATCTTTTATGCAGAAGAAAGCAAGACATACACGTATATATATATATATATATATATATATATATTAGTACTATTAGTACACAAACTAGCCCGCTCTCATGAAAATGCGTATCAACAGCACAATTTTGTATTTTGCATGCTATTTATATGCAGAAATGGACTTTGGCATGCATACGATACGCATGTGCTTGACGTGCATATAATACGCAGTTTTTGCGTGCACATGATATGCATTTTGGCAAACATATAATACACACCTACCCCACACCCCCCTAAACCAACCTATTGGGTATAATATGCATGCCAAAGTCAATTTCTGCATAGAAATAATACGCTAAATAGAAACAAAATATTGTGCCATTGAAACGCATTTTCATGAGAACAGGTTAAACTATCAGAACAAACTGATTCACTGGAATTAATCTTACTTTCCACTTCATAAAAGAGGACCATTTAGGAAAGAAAATGTAATGTGCTAAAACTATATATATGTGTAATACAGTGCGTTTGGTCGTGTGGTATCACAACGTGTGCCTCTGAAAACAGCTGAGCTACATAAATGCACACAAATGTAGTTCAATCATGACAACTCTCTGAAAATTTTAGCATGGTAATGGTTATGATAATGTTAATGTATTTGGTCTTGGCGGAATAGATCTGCTATATTGTTGCTGAATTGCTGCTGCTGTTGATTATAGCTGTAGTTGTAGATTATTGCTGCTGCTGCAAGCAAGTACAGCAACTTGCTACTGCCAATGTATATGACGATACGGTGCCGTGAGTATTTAAGACATACTGCTGCTGCACAAATAGCATATAAAAACCCTGTAGCAGATCTATACAGGTGGAGCTGGGGAAGGTGGAGGTCTTCAGAGATACTCTGAAAACGCAGGAATCTCAAGTGAATACTACTGGCCAGTCCATATAAATGCAAGGCAGTAAGCTCATTGGCTGCATATGCAGCATGAGCCAATCAGCTTGTGCCAAATCGTTTAACTCTCTGAATATCATCAGTTACGTTAACAACCCGTCAGCCTGCGCCATCTAGAGTTTCATGACTGAACTGTATTATTTAAGTTAGTATCACTCATTTTTAGTTAGTTACTCGGTAACCATGATGAGGTGAAGGGATCGAGCTGACCTGACATGCCCACTGAACATGAGCTTACATCATGAAGAGCATCCAGGAATATTACACGACTCGTATAGAGAGGAGAAACTTATCTGACAAGCACGGGCACAGCGCCGTAAACTCTCACTCAGTCGTTTTCACACCAGCAGCAGGTAAAGAGGAAAAAGGTAGCAGGAGAGAGTCAAAAAAGAGAGAGGAGAGGAGAAAAGAGAAATTATAAGAGGATATGAGATGAGAGGGAGAAGGAGAGCTGATCAAGGCTCTGATTACCTTCGGCTGGGTGTCCCTCCAGCGCCCTGCTGAACGTGCTTAATTGGCAGGGTTGTGTGAATAGACAGCTGCCCTGGCCGCTGAGCTCTGAGAGGAAGAGGCAAAGCTGAGTGGCTGGCGGAGCGCTGCGCCCTATTCTTCTCCACTGAAAGGCTCTCTCCTCTTGCCTTCCCGGGACCAGGCCTGAACCGCCACATAAAAACCTATCTAATCACTGCAGATTATCTGTCTCTAATGGTAACCCACGAGTAGGCTTCTTTGCCTCGATGAGCCAAGAGGGAGGGAGAGAAACACAGATCAACAAATAAAGCTAATGGCTTAGCACAGCAGGGGGTCTGGCAGTGGCGACTCTTGAAAGCCCGTTTGGAAATGAATCCATGTGTCTGACTCCCAGAGATCAGGGCAAAGTGTAAAAGAGCTACAGGCGCACGGTGAACGATTAATTGGCGGCTATGCTAAAAAAAATGACATTTTTGAAACATGGATTACACGTACTGTTTATGCACTGACAGACGAGAGTAGATTTTTGGTGTCAGTTAATTACAAGAGAAAAATTACAGCACTACATGATAGGGAAACATCAATCATCGATTTCACACAAAAAACAACATTTGCAGAGACAACTTTAATCTATGGCACGCACACTTCACAGATGTGCACACACATTCCATAAACAAGCAGTGCGGCGGCTGGGATCTCAGTATTGTCATTCATCCTCTCTAATGCCTGGCCCAGGGTCTCGTCGCAGGGCAGGGGAGAAGATAAGGCAGCACTCTTTACCTCCCGGGGTTTCCATTATTCCTCCACCATTCTCTAAAATGGAGGTCATATCAGGTGCCATTTTCACAACCTGCTTCTCCAGATGCAACATTTTCTCCCAAAATGACACACACATTATGCTTTAACGGAGCAAATCTGAAAGCGCAGCTCGCACCCTCCGCTGGGACTGAAAAGGCAAAAAACAAACAATAAAACACAGAAACCATTGTTTCACTTCCGCACGATATAAACCATAAAGTGAGGGAATTTTCCAAAGGGCCTGCACCCTGTTGACAGAGGCCTCACCTACACAGAAGAGGATTCCTGAGAAGTTCGGGTTTATTTGAGTCTAAGATGTAAATCTTGAAGCGATGAAGGTGATAGACTAGACAGAAACAGACTTTGTTGTTATCGGGGTTAGACGTAGTTACACCTTTATCAACTGATTTTGCAACGCACATTTTATTTACACCTGGCAACAGAAATTGGTCAAAAATGTGGTCAACAATTCTCACTTTCTCAGATCAAAATTAGAGCAGCACCAATATGAAATTTTGGTAACACTTAAGAATAAAGGAGCACATATTCACTATTAACTAAGAGTTTTAAAGAAAACCATTTTAAACCCATGTTGCTGCTTATTGATAGTTTAGGTATGGGGTAGGATTAAGGGGTCTAAAATATGGTCATGCAGAATAAGGCATTAATATGTGCTTTATAAATACTAATAAACAGCCAACATGCTAGTAATGTGCATGCTAATAAGCAAATTGTTAATAGTTAGAATTGTTCCTTAAAATAAAGTGTTACTGATATTACTTGTTATGCCCGATAACCAGTAAATAGCCAATATTAAAATTCAGTAACACTCTGCATTAAAAGTAAACTACATTAGTTAACATGGACTAACAATGTAAAATGCTACTAAAGCATTTATTAATCTTAGTTCATTTCAATATTTACTACATCATTATTAAAATCAAAAGTTGTGTATGTTAATATTATTCAACAGACCTGAGCTGTCAAGAACTAAAAATAAAGAGTTGTATTTTGATGTTATGAATAAAGTTGATTAAATGCTGTAACAAATATGTTGCTCGTTGTTCATTAATGTTAGTTATGAATAATAAGACCTTACTCTAAAGTGTTACCTAAAATTCTGTAATATTTTGTGGAAATAAACCAAAAATAAAACCCTTAAAGTCAAATCAATACTTTGTTTTAAATGCTACAAGTGAAATAAGGCATCATTAAAATGTACAGTACAATTATAATTTTTAAAGATTACATTTAACAGTGTTAATAAATTATTAGAGGAACTTCAAGAGGCGTTAAATAACTGTTTTGTATATATTTGGAAACCATTTACATTTTTCTTCATGATCAGTTTGCTATTTGATCCATAAAACAAATCTTTGTAAATAAGCGCCTATATTTTCTAAATATTCAGAGCACAAGTCTCATTTCATGGGCACAGCCAACCATGCGGCAGGAGCTTTCAACTAAACATTCCTAAAAAGTTCATATCATCTTGAATATGATCATCACAATCAGACAACCAAAAGCTTGTTTGGAAAATGAAATGCTAAGATTGAGCATAAGGGTGATGGTGGTTTTCTCACCCGTAGCCACATTCACGCCAGCCATGCTACTAGTCTCGCTACGGAGCGACGTTCCAACATCATGACCATAAAAACAAACGTCCTGATGAGACAGAATGATCGAAACACATCAAGCGCATCATAGTTCTTCATATTCCCGGACTTTCCTTTATTGCCAAGTTAACAGCAACCTGCCAGCAGTGAGTCCCTCCTGCTCAAACACAGCAGCAGATGCCAGTCTCAGCTGCTCAGTAGCTGGTCAGGGAACTGTGGTGTGGTGGAATACCTGCCTTTGAAAGCAAAACAAAGCCAACATCTGTTTATTGCCATGTGCAGAGCACAGCTATGGTAGAAACAGAATAAAAAAAACAATGCAAAGCAGTTGTGTCGTGACGCTCCCTCTTCCAGCCATCTGGATAATTGATCGTTTGATATCATAAAAAGAAGGCGAATGTCTCATAATAGCCTGCTTCTTAAAAACTCGTTCATCGGTTTTCTCCTTCCCTGGCTTGCTTTTTATTTGCATGAATTCCTGGGACCTGTCATGATGATTATGAAAGACACATTACGAGAGGGATTATGCATCATTTGCGGTGGGAGATGATCAATGGCTTGCTTTAATCTGCCATCATGGCTTCATTCAGCAGGGAAGCAGAGAACCTCAGAAGAGCTAGCAGGTGACTACAGCATGGCTATACCCTTAGTATGTCCGTGACAAACACGCTCGTGTGCTTGTCAATCAGAAGATGTAGAGTCACGCAAGCGGGTCATCTGCGGTGTACGGGCTCTGAATCATTTGCTGTCACCTCAGCGACATTTCCAGTCATACAACGGCCGTCATTGTCTACAGGAAAGGTCTGATTGCTCCACGCTATCTCTCTGATAGCTTTCTCGCCCTCTCCCCCTGCATTATGTAGATAACCTGTGACGATATATATTGCGTAGGGGTCACCCAGAGGTTGCAATCACACACTGTGACAGAGATAACCAATCCTGGGACGTCAGCAGCAGGGGGGTGGAGAAGGCCCTCCTGTAGGGTGTCCTCAGCGTGCCTGTTAGACAGTTGTGTCGACCGGGGGTGGTAGAGCCGTGCTTGAGAGGGGACCGGGAGGAGGCCTTTGATCACTGGCAAAGGAAATTAAGGAGGAAGGGAAATACATGCCAAATTTGCCTTGAAACACAAATACACAGATAATGATAAGCATAAATTAAATATAAATAAATGTGTGTGTGTGTGTGTGTGTGTGTGTGTGTGTGTGTGTGTGTGTGTGTGTGTGTGTGTGTGTGTGTGTGTGTGTGTGTGTGTGTGTGTGTGTGTGTGTGTGTGTGTGTGTGTGTGTGTGTGTGTGTGTGTGTGTGTGTGTGTGTGTGTGTGTGTGTGTGTGTGTGTGTGTGTGTGTGTGTGTGTGTGTGTGTGTGTGTGTGTGTGTGTGTGTTACAAGGAGCAGGTGATTTATGAGGACATTTTCAGTGTCCCCATAAATGTGTCCGTACCGCGACGGTTCGGTATGAATACATGTACCGTGCCACCCCTAATATATATATATATATATATACTTATACATATATAAGTTCTATATAAATCTAAGAGCCAACTTTTGAACAGAATGAAGATGTGTATATTTTTCTTGTTTTGTATCATATTTTTTCATTTAGTTCTTCCATTCAGAAGCTACAGAAGATAGTTGCATGTTTTCCAAAAGACAAATTACGTTAAATTTACCCTGATCTTCAAATTCAAAAAGTTTTCACGCCCTGGCTCTTAATGCATCGTTTTTCTTCTGGAGCATCAGTGAGCGTTTGAATCTTCTGTAATAGTTGCATATGAGTCCCTCAGTTGTCCTCAGTGTGAAAAGATGGATCTCAAAATCATACAGTCATTGTTGGAAAGGGTTCAAATACACAAAAATGCTGGAAAACCAAAGAATTGGTGGGAGCTGAAGGATTTTTCTGAAGAACAGCAGACAGTTTAACTGTTCAGGACAAACAAGGGACTCATGAACAACTATCACTAAACAAACACAGCTGTGGATCATTCCGGTAACAACACAGTATTAAGAATTAAGCGTATGTAAACTTTTGAACGGGGTCATTTTTATAAATTCAACTATTATTTTCTCTTGTGGACTACATGTAAACATCTTTTATGTGAAATATCTTATTCAGGTCAGTACTAAATAAAAATAGCATGCATTTTGTATGATCCCTCATACTTGGTAAAACAATCAACATTTTGCTGATTCTGCAAGGTGTATGTAAACTTTTGACTTCAACTGTATTTGTTTTTTACTAATCTATTGTATTTATATAAGTATAACATATAGAGGATAAAATTAAGTGGTAACAAGATAAAATAATTATTATTATATCATTATATATTTACATATTTTATAATGAATAATTAAAGAGCATATATTATTCTTTAATTATTAAATATAAATAATTACACAAATTGGCTTCTATTGGTATATTTTATTATTATAAAAAAAATATATATATATATATATATATATATATATATATATGTATATATAGTACGTACAATAAAACTAAAATATCTTGTTGCACCAGTCTGATGGCAATAAATAGACTTGATTATTGCCGTTTAGACTCAAATATGTTCATTTAGTCTCTGACAGAGTGTGATGAGGAATGCTGCTCGCTTGACATGAACACAAGACAGCAATTAGCCACTATAATTGTTAAGATTAGATTGGATCGCCGGTACAGGAAGACCTCTCGCCCGTATAACTTCCTCCCCCTGCTGCTTCTCCCACCGTGTGACGACCTCCACATTGAGTTCAACCCTAATGAAAATCTCTGATGTCTGATAGATGGAGCTCATAGCAACCATATCTACATGCCATCACCTCCCGACTATAAAGAAGCTCAAGGACAACAGAAGAGACAGTGTTTTCATCATGGAAGAGTCAATTAAAATAGTTTAAATACAACAACATTCAATTATATGAAGCTAAACACTCAATTGTGAGTATTTTCTACAGTTTCAAGGTAGCTTGACTGATATCTGACCTGTTACATATGCAAAAAAGCACAGATGAGTTCGAAGAGTTCTTTTGAGACAATCCCAAGAGACACCTGGACACCGGGTACACGAGGTAGCGAGAGCCACGGGGAGCAATATCTGACCCAGCGGTTTCAATAAACACCCCAGATTCACAGGGAGCATCAGGAGACCCAATTACTTGCAGGAGCACTAAATGACTGAGTGTGCGGCTGGAACATGGTGAGAAGAAGTAGGATGTGTGAGATTAAGGAAAGACTGAGAGAACTGTGTCAGCGACTTCCTCGCGCTCTCATTTCTGCCAAGGGTTTGGAGAGAGAAACAGGAGCACCGTGGCGGATAACAGCAGGTGGTGTTTAATAAGGGACAGACAGTGACTGTATACTGAAGACATTTACCTGTTAATCTGCCTGAGAGTCTGAGGGGAATTGCTGAAAGAAGTTGTTTTTCTGGCTGAATGACAGACCGGTCCAGATTCCACTCGAATCTCCAGGCCTTTAGCTTTACAATTCAGGCTCGAACCCAAGACTTCCATGCCGGCCGCTAGCATTCAAATGAGCTTGCTCTCCTGTGAATGGAGGATGTCTTAATCATCAGAGGCGAGACTGGACAGAAGGGCAGGAGATTTCTGGATGCCGTGTACTTTGCTGCCCCTTGTGGTTAAAGATGGCACATCAGTCTTGTTGACAACCTGTTCAGGGCTGCTTTCAAGGTTTTTCCAGGAGAACATTTAGACTTTCTCTCTCAGTTTCATCCAGAGCAGGGGCCTCTTATTACTTTCCCGATAATTACATTCATTTGCAAAACAGCGAGACAATGGCATGGAAAGGACACAGTGCTGCTGACGAGGAGGAGGGGGTGAAAATTGACAACGGTAAAGGGCACGCTCAAGTGCAGTAGGGGAGGAAGTGAGGAGAGAGGGGAAAGTTTAGAGAAAGAAAGTGTTTTTGAGTTTCAAACTTTAACATGCTCCAATATTTTTCTAACTCTCACCAACTTTCTTTTACAAAAAAATTTTGATATTTTTGTGGTTGTTGGCCAGTATGGTCACCTTTGACTAGCAATGTGATAAACATTGTTCAAAAACAAAGATTTTCATTCAGATGCCATTGTAGAAATGTGCTACAAGCAATCAGCCATTATTAATATATGAATTGAGTGAACGTTTATGATAACACTGGGATTACAGAGATAATCTTTATCTCTGTATATACACATCTCTGTATCTCATTTGGCTGGTCATGCGATCTCATCACGGTGACCTGTTCCATAATTTTTTATTTTTAATAATCAATATTATTAAATATATGCATAAAATATATACATTAAATAATACATATATTTTTTTTTTTTTATCTAATTTATATACTTTTTATAATAATTTTGTTGTATAATTGCATAATTAATTTAGTATAATATTTTAACAAGTTTTTTTTTTTTTTTTAAAACATTAGTCATTAAATAGTTTAAATTATAATATATCATGTATACATTATAATTATCTATATCTTATCAGATATCTGACTTAATGACAGCAGATATTACAATACATTTTAGTTTAAAAAATAGTACGTTTATATGTTTTTCTTTATTCATTTTTTATTATATATACATATAAATATAAAAATAATAAAATTTCTAAGTAACAATTTTAAATATAAATAATTGCACCTTAAAATGTAAATACATAGACTCATTTAAGTCTACATAGTATGGCTGAAAGAGATTTAGGAGGGCACCGAATGACTCCTCAACCACACTTTAAAAAAAATGAATGCGCCATCTTTGGACAGATACCAACTGCAAAATAAGGGGTCTACTTAGCACCCCTCTGACAAATGATGAACACTTCGAAACACTGGTTCACCCAAATGAATACATTCGACCTGAGCTGAAGCTATAATGAGGAGGAAATGTGAAGGCCTAATCCAGAATTGGAGAGGAGAGAGCGTGGGGTGGATTTACAGTGCTGGAGAGCACACAGAGCGCCTTGTAATTAGGAAGAGAATTTGTCATGCTCTTCGGCAAGGCACGCGGATGAGAGCCGCTGAATAGCAATCTCCCCAATGTTTACCCAGAGAGGGGCGGCCGGTGATTCCGCACGGTGCTGTAGCCACACCGAGATTAATATTTGATGCAGAGCGAGGGAATGTGTGCTTGGTTCCTGTTTATTTAGGATATTGTGAAAATATGGGGAAATTTGCAATTTTATAGGCTTTTGTGTACATCACTGTGGGTGGGGGAAAGGAGGAGGGGCTACGGAGTGGGGCGGTGACCTCTGACCTCTGTACAGATCCTCAGTGGGGCATGAGACATGAAGGTGCACTGATATTCACCTAGGGGTGTGCGATATGACGACTTTTGATCGTGGACGATAAAAATGTCTCCACGATCTGCTTTTGAAGAAATATCGTAGTATCTTGCTACAGCGCACATTCTATCAGTTATAGTTCTGGTGCCGCCGTATCAATATACTGTACAGCGCGACATACATTCACATCAGTGTTAACACAGCGGTAGAGTTGCACTCACGGAACACTGCACTTATTTGCAATCACAAAATTAGATTATTTGCGTGCGTTTTAAAGCCTTGCCGGGTTAAGCATTTAATTCACGCGCTGGTCTGACGTGAGCTTTTTCTGAGCCTGTACACCTGAAGCGCGTGCACTAAAACACCTGTCTAACAGCGCCTGATAACTGAACTAAGTTATCTTTTGAGCTAATACTGTCAAAACACACAAGGTTTACATATAGACTCAGCTGGTTATGTCTAAAATGAAAGTAAACAGTTGAGAGAGAAACGGATGCGTGCCTGTATATTAGATGAGTGCAGGTCTTAAACTTAAAGGGACAGAACTAAACATGCGCCGACTGTCATTAAAGGGATAGTTCACCCAAAAATTTTGTAAAACACTATGACAGAATCAATTTTTTTATGTTAAAACAACAAAACACAAAAGAGAAAAAAAATTACTCACTACTCCTGACTAAACAAAATAATACAGTTGCTTTAATATGAATCATTCTATATAGTGTTCTATTTGTATTTTTGTTCATTCAATTTCTTGAATGCTCCTGCTAAATATGCCTATTGTACCTGAAAATAAAGCACTGTTTGTTTTATTTGTATATTATGTGTATTTGTAATGTGTATCTTTGTTCTTATTTTTTAATAACAAATATAAAATACTGACAAAGATTTTTATCTGCGCCCATTTTGGTCTAAATATCCACCATGATTTTTTTTATATTTTGTAACCTTGAAAGGCTTTGTCTTTATAATAGGGAAATTAGTTTGGCTGTACTGCTCAGACAAAATAGTAAAACCAACATGACAATGAATCGTGAAAAAATTGTGAAATTGTGATATTTCTAAAAAAAAAAATTGTATATGATATTTTTGCCATATCGCGGCAAAACACCTATAGTCACCTAAACACAGCTACAATCACACTGCATATCCCAAAGAGCTCTAACAGCAGGACTGACCAAGAATTTAGGCACCAGAGTTTCTCTGACACAGACTGACAGGCTTATGTTCACACTGTATGTGTGCAGGCAGCTGCTTTAAGTGAATGGCTGCTAATTTCAGTGACAAGCTATAGGGGGGGGGGGGGGGATATTTAACTATTATGTTGAGATTGTGTACATTATATACCTGTGAATTTAACATCATACTCATTAAAAAAAAACTGAGATTAATGACATAAGCGACACCTGAAAACTCATCTCTTCCGTCTTCACATGACTTCTGCTCCTTCTTCTTCATAAAAAAACAACCTTTGCTCTCTTTCCTTAACCTCTCCCTGTCTAGCTAGTTTTGCTCTGAACAATGCCTGAAATGTTGTATGACAAGCACTTCCTGTGACTGTTTGCCTCTTTATAATGTATTGCTTATTGTATTCCTCAATTGTAAGTCGCTTTGGATAAAAGTGTCTGCTAAATTAATAAATGTAAATGTAAATGACATAAATGATAGCAAATAATGTGATATACATATAATAATATATGTATTTATGTTTATAAATATATTTAATAATGAAAATATTTGACGTATATATATATATATATATATATATATATATATATATTAGTGCTGTCATATATATTATGTGAACAAAAACTTTTGTTTTGTATGCGATTAATCGTTTGACAGCACTAATATACGTGTGTGTGTGTGTGTGTGTGTGTGTGTGTGTGTGTGTGTGTGTGTGTGTGTGTGTGTGTGTGTGTGTGTGTGTGTGTGTGTGTGTGTGTGTGTGTGTGTGTGTGTGTGTGTGTGTGTGTGTGTGTGTGTGTGTGTGTGTGTGTGTGTGTGTGTGTGTGTGTGTGTGTGTGTGTGTGTGTGTGTGTGTGTGTGTGTGTGTGTGTGTGTGTGTGTGTGTGTGTGTGTGTGTGAAGTTTTTCAGATATTTGCATTATTTTATTTAAATGTAATATAATACAAATATAATATATTTTTTATATATTTAATAATATACTTATATTTAATTATATATAAAAAATTTTATAAAACAAATATTTGACATCTTTAAATGGCGTCTTTAAATATATAAGACAAATATAATATAATAGTAACACTACAATAAGTTGTCATTTGTTAACATTAGTTCATATAATAACTAACATGTAATAACTAACAATAGATAAACTATTTATTCATCTTTGTTAATGTTATTTAATAAAAATACAGTCGTTCATTGTTTGTTTATGTTAGTTCACAGTGCATTAACTAATGTTAACAAACACAACTTGTGATTTTAATTGCATTAGTAAATGCTCAAACTAACAACTAAGGTTAATAAATGCTGTTAATTTTTAGTTCATTTTAACTAATGTAGTTAACTAATGTTAACTAATGAACCTTATTGTAAAGTGTTACCAATATGATATAATATAATACAATATATAACATGTTTGTGAATATAACAAATATCTTGTAAGTCTTTAAAATTAAGTTACAACTAAACCAGCCTAAAAACACACTACTTTTACTGTGTGAAACAGCACTCTGGAACACATGTGAAAGCATTTCTACATCTTAGTCAGTCATCAG
Organism: Ptychobarbus kaznakovi; assembly: GCA_027422405.1. NCBI lineage: Eukaryota > Metazoa > Chordata > Actinopteri > Cypriniformes > Cyprinidae > Ptychobarbus > Ptychobarbus kaznakovi. Next base: position 15,276,418 of record CM049813.1, read on the forward strand.
CCAGCACGGTTGATTATTCTGTTTATACGGTCATTACACAAGCCCTGTTTGGCACCAAAATGAAGGAATTATCCAAAAAGCCTGTGTGTGGTTTTGCTAAGTAGCCCAAAATCTGACACTGGTAATTCTGGTGACATCATGGCTTGAAAGATAATGCAAATCAGATAGCTAAGGTCATCAGAAGAAATATGAAGATGGGACTTATTTCTAGTATGGCGTCAGTCAGCTCTAATCTTATTCATCAGCAGGGTTACAGAAAAGTCAACTTCTGCAGATTTATGTTGCACACTCAGAGTGAAACCCAAGAACCATACGACACCCCTTATTTCAGTCAAGCGTTTTCAAAAAGGCATTTTAAAAAGATTCAAAAAAAGGATTCATCCAAGTGTCCTGCCCTGACTTCAGTGTTGAATGCTAGCTAGCATCGTTAACACTCATCTTCCTCGGATTGTGAATGTGATGAATACTTGGTAATACACAACTAGATCCTGGATTAATGTACACATCTATCAGCAGAGGCATCTCATAGGGAGCCGCAAAGAGAGAGAGAGAGAGAGAGAGAGAGAGAGAGAGAGAGAGAGAGAGTGTGTGTGTGTGTGTGTGAGAGAGAGTGAGAGAGTGTGTGTGTGTGTGTGTGTGTGTGTGTGTGTGTGTGTGTGTGTGTGTGTGTGTGTGTGTGTGTGTGTGTGTGTGTGTGTGTGTGTGTGTGTGTGTGTGTGTGTGTGTGTGATTGTGTGTGTGTGTGTGTGTGTGTGTGTGTGTGTGTGCCGGCGCCACAGAAATCAGCTGCTGAACCGTAGGTGTGTGCGGGTCAATGGCATTTTCAACCACCTCGCTACAGTAAGAACATCACTCGCTTCAAATAAATAGACGCTGCAGACGGGGAGACAGGGGGAACGAAATGCTAAAAACCCCAACTTCAATCCAAATCACACTGAGATAGAAAAACACGGAGGAAGCAAATGCGTCTCGCCCAGCTGTTATTAGTATTCAGATACACAGGGGAGGACCGACAGCAGTCATGGAATTTATTTTTTATTTTTTGCAAATATGCATATAATTTATTGTGAGGAACACAATTTACATGGGTAGTCAATGCCTGTTTTATAGCCTCACAAATAGATGTATGAACTGAAGCATATAATGGCTGAAACCAGCAGGTGCAAATACATTCTAAATCTTCCAAATGTGCAGCAGGAAAAATGTAACCAAGGTATATAAAACAGATTAATTCTTGCATGTTATGTATTGGTTTTTGATTTACAAATCTAATCTGAGGGAAATTCGCAGGCAAACGTGGTCGGGGTTTGTAAAATGCCATGGAGCCTGAGGGGTGGTGGGTGGACGGTGCAGACATCTCTAGTGTGGCAATCGTGTGGAGATTTGAGATGGTAATTTAGAGGCAATATTAGAGAGCGAGGGAACAAGGATAGTTAAACGGGCAATGAAAACCTCTGAAATGACGCCTTTTATCCTGGAGCGTGATGATGGAACTGGTCTTCGTCGAGTGTTTTTTGAAACCACGTTCCTGCGTCATGCACTCGAGGCAAACGCGTGCTTCGTCTTCGCACGCATTAGAGTCTGGAGAGGGGGATGACGGTTGTCTGTCTTTCAGCACTTTATCTTCAAACCACAATAGAGGCGGCACAAAGGGTTATGGCTGCCCGACAATGACCTCGGCCCAATTCCCTCCTGATAAATTTGAGATAAAATAGCCCTAAACCTCAACCGTTAACTACTGCGGCAATTGGAAAGACGGCTATTCCCAAGTGCGCAGAGATTTCCAAAGAGACTCAATTAATCCCAGTGCGATGCTGATGTGTGTGGCACCCAGAGTTTTGATCAGGGATATTGTTAACGCATTAGCCGTTAAAGGTTTACAACGCACATATAAAAACATGGCAAAATGAGATTGTGACATAAATCAGGTCATTCACCATTCAGACCGATGAAGAGAGAAGGAAGCTGTCTACGGAAGAAGCAGAGATGCGTTAATGGACAGGTTAATGGTCAATAACCGGCGATGGGGTATAACCTCCGTAAGAGCTAGTATGCTAATTGTACATTTGGGAATGGCTTTTAAAATGAATCACAGTCAACAAAAAGAAGGTTGAGCGGTGCTGGTGTAAGGAGAATTGAGGTCACTGCATGCGTATGTCCTATAAAGCAACGCTTCTCACAATGGCTCAAAGGTGTCAATATGGGTCAGGGCCAGAATGCTAAGTTCCCCAGGGAAGCGCTATAAAAAACAGGAGAAATATGTCCGTGTGAGTCGAGTTAAGCTGGACATCCGTGTGTCCACGATACTTAAGTAGTTAGCGCCATGTTTCCATCAAGTGTCAACACCAGATTGTGATTAGCATTAGGAAGACTACACACACACACACACAGCATGCTGGCACTTCCTGCACACAGAAGATGAGGCTGCATGCTGACGTAGCCAAAATACATCTAGGGTGTTGGATCGCGGGCGGAGGTCAGCCAAACTAGTCGTGCTTTTTCTCCTCTACCTCACTTTTTGCTGCCTCTCACTGCCTGACTGAGCAAACGCTCCTTGGGCAGACACACAGGCGATCAATATCCCGGCTCACATGCACACACACACACACACACACACACATACGGCATTAACAGAGCGAATCAGTGCCGCTCCTAACCTTAAAACAATCACACGCCACCGGTCTTATTAATCTTTAACAAGGCAATCTCTGCCAGCGCCACAACGGCTGACGCAAAACAAGCGGAGAGAAAAAAACACATCAAAGTACGTGCGTTAAATAATACATTCGGTTGTGATATGAACGTGAAAATAGAACCAAAGTTATTCGTTTGCTAAGTGGCTTGTGTGGTTTCCCTCGAGTGGGTTTGAGGAATCCATTTGCTGGCGGTTTCATATCGTCCTACTTATTCCAGATCTTTTTGGTGCTTTCCAGCTTTTTAATTAAATTCCCTCTAAATGAAAAGTCTTCCAATCTTATCCCAAATAGACATCAGCGCTTTCTTAAAACATTGTCAAACAGGCTACCATCTGACTGTCTCCAAAAATAAAACACTCTTCTGACTGTTAAGTTCACTTGGAGGCTCCTGTGTACACTTGATGGTGGCGTCTTCTCCTATGTTTGATACCCTGAAGATCACACCAACTAAACTTTCTTGGAAGTGGATTGGAATTTCAAATATAAAGGGTATTTAAAAATAAAACATCCTTACGCAGTGGATGGATGGATGGGTTCTACTATTGAATGTTAATTTCTTATGCTTCACATTCATGAAGCACACAAGGCCTAATTTAAGGGTTAAAGAAGTGAAGAATGGAGAGACTACAATAGGAGCAAAACAGATGATTTGTGCCCCTGACTATGGCAGGGAGTGTGAGAGCAAATAGATAAATCACAGGTGAATTCTCTGTCTGGTCTTTAGTAGGTCACTGTTTTCGTCCTCGATCCATTAAGGAATAATAGGAGGTGCATTATTAGAAGGTGGGGGGTAAGAGGACCAGAGAGAAGCCCTGCGGGAGGAAAACCACGTAATCTGGCATGGAGGACCATCTACAAAATGAAAACAAATGGGGTGTCATCCCCAGGAGCAAATATATCCCTTTTCTATTTTTAGTAATCCATTCCTTCAGACACACAAACATGCACACACACACATGTATACTTTACATGTACAAAATATCAGAAAGCCACTTTCTTCAACAAGCATATGTTTATGAGTCATTCTCAGGGAATGGTGCCATTAGAGTTAGAACATTTTGATAAAGTGCAACATTAATGCAACTCAGTCACAGTATGTCTTGAATTCATATACTTGTAATTTGAATAGATAAACGTATATACTGAAAAAGATTTAAAGACAAAGGTTTTATTCATTTTGACATTACATGAATGTCAATTTCAATGATTTACATAAACACAAAACGTAGGCAGTTTTTTATATAAATATTTATTTAGAATGATTATTATTATAATTTTTTAAGCATAAAATATGTTTATTTTATGTATTTTAGAACAACAGAAGTGCTGTGTTGACCAATCAGCATTCAGAACCACATTAACATTAGCAAAAAAGTAAATTGACCAATAATTAAAAAAAAATTGGCTGATGTTTGCATTTAAAAATGTATACAATATTAGTTAAATCTCTCAAATAAAGTACATTTATGGCAGACAGACAGATTTACAGAACGATAAGATAGAACATCAGAGAAAGATAGAAAGAGAATGACAGAATGATTGCTAGAACAACATATAGACAGACAGATGTATAGACAGATAAAGGGATAGACACTGTAGATAGATAGAGAGAGAGAGAGAGAGAGAGAGAGAGAGAGAGAGAGAGAGAGAGAGAGAGAGAGAGAGAGAGAGAGAGAGAGAGAGAGAGAGAAGACGACAGAATGATATACAAAAGACAGACAGACAGACAGACAGACAGACAGACAGCAACAGGTAGTAACACACACTTGTCTTCTAGACTAGAGCACTGATACAGTGTAAAACGTCTCAGAATGTTTCTTCATAATGAACAAAGAGGAGGAGGGGTCACATCCCTTTTTATTTATTTGAATACTAGAACAAAAAAGCTCATCATGCAGGCCTCTAATTAATGAATAGCTTAAATGTCATGATATTGGGGGTTGAAGGGAACATGACAGGGAAGCAGAGCTAAAGCACAGCATCACTGAAATAGACTGTCTTTCTCTCTGTAGAGCCCAGACACCCCAGGGTTCAAACTTAATTCACTATGTAAGGTACTCAATCCTCACTCTTAACAACCTCTCTGCCAGCCTGGCCCATCTGGAGGCCACGGTGGGAGGCTCCACCCAGACGGACGACCTCCCCCCTTATTCTGCCCCTACTCCTCAGCAGCCCAAATATTAAATAAAAAATTAGGGCCTTTTGTCGCCTTGTTAGGGGTCTGCTGAAGGATGGTAATTGAGCCTTTACCTGCTGGGTGGATCCAGGCACATGCTGAACAGAAGAGGCAGACCTTTTGGAGACCAACCCTCACACACTCATACATGAAAACGGTTTCAAACTTTTCAGGAACCCCCCAAATGATGATACGCCTTGTGAGGGATCTTTTCATCAAATAAAACAGCAGCTAAAAATAGTGGTAGTAACAGTTAAAAATATAAGCATGACTTTGTAAACATTTCTTTTATTAAAATTAGGCAGTATGCAATATGCTAAATTATATAATTGATTTTTACTTTGTCAATGTGCTGAAATAAAAAGAAAATACAGAAATATCTGAGAAAAAAACTTACTTGGTAATGAAATATCTTTTTCTACTAACTAGGATTTAGATACAGAATGAAAAAATATATTTTAATGCTTTTGCGTTCTCCTGAGAAACTTTGAGTTTGCTTGCAAAAGCATTGCAAAAGCTCATTTTATGTCCATCTCAAATGGCTTGCAACCAAACACAAAGTTTCTTAGAGAAATGCAAGTTTTGCGAGAATGCAAAAGCATTTAAATTGGGGGGGGGGAATCCTCCCAATTATATACATTTGAATAAATAAAAATAACTAAATATATAAAATAAAATTGAAAAACAATATTTTTTTCAACCAGAGCTGTCAGTATAACAAATCACAAATAATCAGTTTGAAATAAAATGTTCAACCAGCCTTTAGAAAGTAAATTGTAATGATATTGAAATACACGTTTTTTTTGTTTGTTTGTCTGTTTTTGTCTGTTTGTGTTTTGTTTTTACAAATTTTACACAAATAATTTCCAATTTTGCAGAACCACAAAGAAAAGAAAAGAAAACAAAGAAAAACATTTCCACCACAAACCCCACCAATTACAAACCATGTTACAGCAATATTACATATTTATAGGGACATATGTTAGCTAATGGTTATAGATATGCTGTTATATGACAAGAAAGCCTAATTGTTAATACTACTGATACAAAATATCTAACATGAAGATCTCAAATCCAAAAACACACGACACATACCTGGAGAACATTACATTGTGCAGTAGATCCATGTTTGGATATGTAAATAAACACCACGGAGTGAATAAGTTATAATTCCTAATGCTTGTGTGAACATGGGGAACTGGCCCTTTAAAGCGGTCGCCCGTATTCAAAGCAGACCGATTTTACTCGGCTCCCAGATAAGAGGTTTGAAAAACAGGAGCCCAGTTCCCATTATCTGCTTCTCTTATTGTCTGCATTAACCTTCCCCATGGTAACTTGTTCTTCGTAATGCTACACTTGTCTAGCCGCAACACATCAGCACGGCAAGCCAATTGTGTCATGCAAATGAATCCGAGCCCTATTGTACAGCCTGCGAGAGAGCAACGGTTTATCAGGAACATGTCTGCCTGAGCAGTGCAGGATTGTCTCCTCTTACTGGCAGGCTGTGGGGCTTCTGCTTTATTTACAGCTCAATGGTCATCCTTAGAGCTCCAGACAAACACACATACACACGTGAAGCGCACACACACACACACACACACACACACACACACACACACACACACACACGGACTCCAAGATAAAGCATACTTCTGCTGTCCAATTTGGTCATTTTATTTCTTAATTGTTACTGTGCTGTGGGAAGGTGGGGGGACATATGCACGGTTTTGTTTTGCTCCTTTGTGGTTCTTTTTTTTTTTACTCTGGTGTAACTGTTGAAAGGCTTTTCAAAAAAAGACAGCTCCATGCATTTCAGAAATGGCTCTAATCCGCCAGCACTGTCGACAGAGATTGTGTGTATGTGTGTGTGTTGTACAGAAGAGCTCCACCAGACTTAACCTTCTCCCCTCCGCTGCCAGTGCTGGAAGGCAGCATGTGCAGAGGGGGGTGCTTTGGGGGCTCAAGCCCATGCCCTTTTCCCCAAATTAACCAAAAGTGTCCCTCTCTCAACAGTTATTAACAATAATATTGTAAACAAATATGAATGAGAAATTTGCATTTAAATTACAAAAAAACTGTAACGAATAGCTCAAAACTGTCAATCTGAGTTGTCATTGCTATTGCGTTGCTATAGATTACTGTATATAGTATGCATATAAAGTATGCGTCTTAAACAAGCTCAGATTTCATTGGACAATGTGAAGAAGTGGTATCTTATCTTCCCTGTCTTATTTATAAATCAGTTGAAAACTTCGCAATCACGTTCTGTTTTCAATTTTTTTTAACAAAGGTGAAATGGCTAAAATGGAAGACGTCAGATTAATTGTATAGTGTTTCATTTAATCCAATTTATGTACTGAATAATGATATTCCGTTTAGCATTTGATGCAACTATAGGCTAGCTGGTTTTAAGAAGCCCAAGTTCCACCAACAGGACTATTATGTGAGGTGTAAGCAGTTCAAGTTCAAGAACATGCAAAGGAATTATTTATATATTATGCACATATAATTGTACTATAGTAATTGTTACATTTGAATTACTCCAAGGGAATGTCTAATAGTTTTGATTTAGTTTAGTTATTTACTAAAATAAATATAACTAATACCGACAATAAATATTAAAGTGCCCCAATTATGGATTTTTGAAAATGACCTTTCATGCAGTGTGTAACACAGCTCTAAGCGAATGAAAACATCCTGCAAAGTTTTAAATCTGAAAGTGCACCGTGTATAAAATGATTATCTCTCGCAAAAGAAAGAGTCGACTTGTTGGTCTTTTCGCATTGGTCTAAATGAAAATGATAATTCATTCTTTGCCACTAGGTGGCGCTTTTGGAGCGGTAAAATAGTGGTTTCCCCGTTAACAAAAGCAGCACTGTGCTCACAAACAGCTTTATCGGGCATTACAGGCATGATGAAATGGAAATGAGAGCAATCGGACCAATCACCACAGATTAGCATCATGCAAAGGAGGGGCTTGGAAAATAAATCGTTAAACAAATTGTTTGGGAGTCCCTGAGCAAGTAAGGTAAAAATAAATGCATATTATGAGACAATGAACGTGTTTTTTAACCTTGCATGCATGTCAACCTGTTGTTGGGGACTCCCAAAACCAAACTATGAACCTTTCATTACCCACAATAGGGGCACTTTAATAAAAACTATATATACATATGTGACCCTGGACCTCAAAACCATGCAGTCTTTAGTCGCTGGGGTATATTTGTAGCAATAGCCAAAAATACATTGTATGCATTGTATTTCTTTTATGCCAAAAATCATTAGGACATTAAGTAAAGATCATGTTCCATGAAGATATTTAGTAAATTTCCTATGGTAAATATATTAATTAGTAATATGCATTGCTAAGAACTTAATTTGGAAAACGTTAAAGGCAATTTTCTCAGTATTTAGAATTTTTTTTCACCCTCAGTTTCCAGATTTTCCAATAGTTGTATATCGGCCAAATATTGTCCTATCCTAACAAACCATGCATCAATGGAAAGCTTGTTTATTCCTTCAGCTTTCAGATGATGTATACATCTCAATTTCGGAAAATGTACCCTTATGACTGGTTTTGTGGTCCAGGGTCACATACATGGAAAAACCACAAAAACTACAAAAAATTACAAAAACACAACATAACCATTAAACCTTTAACTAAAATTAAAAATAAAACAGAAAAAGAAGTTATTCAAAATATTATTATGAGCATGGGACTTGGTGAGCATAAGAGACCTCTAAAAATATTTCATTTTTAAAGAGCATTTATTGTATATAAAAATTTGCATTTCATAGATTCAAAAAATAATAATCAAGCAAGATTTTTTCCTGCATAATACTAGTTTTGTTATGTCAAAGCAGCTCTTTTCCTGCAATTTTGGATGCAGTATTACTTTACCATTTCTTGAATGCTAAATAAATACTGCACCAACATAAAACAGAACAGAATACGGTAGAATAGAATAGAATAGAATAGAATAGAATAGAATAGAATAGAATAGAATAGAATAGATCAGTTTTTTCTGTGGTCACTGAGAGTATAACTTTTTATAATAAAAAAAGAAAAAAGAAAAGAAAAGGTGCTGGAGAATATCTATGTGATGCTATGACGAATGATGCTCTTGTGTCCTTTATACCTCTCCCAGACCTCCTGAGGGATATGCAAATATTAAACAGTAAACACAAGCGAACAAGAACATGCATAATAAAGCTCATAAACTTCTATTCTCATGCCGGATGAAGTCTACGTGTAGAAGACGGCCTTAGTGGCATCTCCTCGGAAAGCCCCGAAAACATAAGCCATTGTGCATGTTTGCATCTCTGTGTGTCCACGTCTCATACTCCATGCGTCTCATCCTATACGCTCGGTCCCTCCTGCTCACCCTACTACAACAACAACCACCCCTCTCCCTCATTCATTTCAGTTCTCCTCCCATTTTTATTCGTCGTCTTTTTTATTATTTATGCTCAGCATACTAAGCACTCAATACTGGTAGTGTCTGCAGTGGCTGAGATAGCTGTTAATGAGAAGAGGTCCCCCTTTATCTTCTTTATTCTGCCACTATTATCTGCGTGCAGTCTATAAGTGCGCAGTTACCTTACTGGCCGATAACACCCAAGAGGCAAACGCCGCTGATGAGCTTTCTATACAGCAGAGCCCGCACAATACCTCTATCGGAGGAGCAGACCTCGTGAAAAAAGGGAAGGGGAGAGGGTAGAGCAAAGAGAGAGACAGAAAAAACCCTGAACCCCATGTGACAGACAAGCAGGGCCGGCTCGCGCTGAATATCCAGTGAATTTACAACCCGGGCCCCCTTGAAACACGGCTTCTCGCACGCCTGATTCTCTCCCAGCTGCTGCAGTTTCTTATCTTGCCTCTTCTTCTTCTGCCTCGGAGATAACAATAATTCTTCTCTATGCTGTATTTTCAACTCTCCGGACCCCCAATCCCAGCCCCCCGCGCTCCTGAAGCCCCCCAGTACACAACACCGCCACAATAAACTTACACCAATCTCGCTCCTCAACCAAACCCTGTCAAACACGCACGCACACGCAGGCACTCACACACCAGCAGAGAAACCTCAGCAAACGTCTTTCTGCTCAGTCTAGATAAAGGGTTAAAGACTACAGTCGGCCTGCCGCTTTGAGAGATGAGGGGAACGCAAAAAAGAAAGAAGGGACAGAAGAAAGGGGGACGAAGAAATCAAGTATTCAAGTAGAGATTTTTTTATCAGTTGTACGCCGTATAAAACAGTCCTTTTTGCCTCTTTCACTTACTTTTTTCATGAATGTGGCTGCAGCCTGGAGTGTTGAAGCTAGATAAAAGAATTAGCGGTTGCACAGAGGGGCCGGGGCGCTAAGTACAGCCACGAATTAGAATGTCTATCTCTGTCGCTCTTGGCTCATCCTCTCTAGCCAGCCTGGCTCCGAGCTCGTAAACAATTTAATCTTTTCACTACAGTTTGGAGGGAAAAAGGAGAACGTGGAGAAGAAGAAAAAAAACGAGACGTGGACATTACTTCTTCGCTCTCTGTTTCTCTCTCTTACCTCTTCCTCTCAGTGGCTTCTGCTTTAAACAAGAAAACTGACGCAAACATTTGTAAGGCGCTTGAAGATTGAATCTTATTTCTTTTTTTCGACGTCGTCGTCGTCTTCTTCTCTCTGGCTCTCCCTCCCTCCCTCTCTCGTTCTCACCCAGTGTCCTGAAATTTAAGATGTAGTACTGCTTCAGCTCTGGGGCCCATTTTAGAGATGTAATGTAATTCATAGCCTATCATATACCAGGAGCCACTCACAGACAGGCTGTTCTGCGGCTCCCTCAGCGCAAGTTTCTCTGCAATGAGAGCGCAGACTCCTATATATCTTGAACCGTAATAACCATCTATGAAACACCAAACTTCTGTAGTCCATTCAGGTCACATGGTGGTGTCATTTTCTCACTTTAAAGCTGTAATGTACGAGGCGGGTATTGTGGTAACAATGCACCCTTGTGTTGACGTGTGACCCAACAGGTGAGATACTATTCTCATAAGCACATATGAGGCGTCAGAACAAAAAAAGGAAACTGAAAAAATTTGACATACTTATCCATTCTAAATGAATTGTTGATGTATCATCCACACTCAAATCTTAAATATGTTTATTTAAAACAGTTTCCAATTGATATTATTGCTGGTAATTACTATTAGTATTGTTAATTTTAACAATCTCTTAAAATTTATTTAAAAAAAGGAAATAACTTTAAAAGAATAATAAAAATAATAATTGAATTAAAATAGATAAAGTAGATAGTTCAGTCACGAAACTCTAGGTGACACAGGCTGATGGGTATTAGCGTAACTGATGATATACACAGCGTTATACGACTTGGCACAAGCTGATTGGTTCATGCTGCATTGGCAGCCAATTAGCTTGCTACTTTACTTTTAAATGACTGGTTAGCATTCATTGAGCATTTGCAGCGTGCTTCAGAGTCCACCACCTTCCCCAGCTCCACCTGTATAGATCTGCTACGGGGTTTTTATATGCTATTTGTGCAGCAGCAGTATGTCTTAAATACTCACAGCACTGTATTGCCGTATACATTGGCAGTAGCAAGTTCCTGTACTTGCTTGCAGCAGCAGCAATAATCTACAACTATGACAATAACCAGTAGCAGCAGCAATTCAGCAATCTATTCCGCCAAGACCAAATACATTAACATTGTCATAACCATTACCATGCTTGAATCTTCCCAGAGTTGTCATGATTAAACTCACTTTCTCTGTGAATGATTATTTGTACATGTGATGCAGCTGATAAGTTTAACAAAAATAAATGAATCTGCTCAACAAGTATGAAATATGCTTGTGAGAAAATTTTATGCAGATCTCTTAAAGTAGAAATAACTGCTCTATATCTTTATCCTATAACCTTGCAACATAATTTTAATGAAATCATGGAAATCAGTGTCCTATTCAGTGCACCATCCATTAATATATTTTCATTTTATATGAAAAACAGATTAAGAGTCAACTTATTAATGCTTAGCAATTAACTGCATAAAAAGCATACAAATAAATGAAGACATGTGTAGTAAGGTTTGCACCGGTCACCAATATGAGCTGAATGAATGGTCACTCACAAGTGGAAGAAGATTAAACTGATCCAAATCTCATAAAGCATGTACCAGGATTAATATACAATCTCTAAAAAATCCATTACCTCCTGTCATTTCCATAACCCTGATAAAGTCAACTTCATTAGGTAATGAAGAGAACAGCATCTAAAGATCCCTCAACACAACAGACTACAGGACAAAAGACCAGGCAAGACCACTGGAAGCACTGTATGATCTTACAGAGGTGAGTCAGGGGAGGTCATACTCTCCCAGCATGCTCTGGACTAGACATGGTCATGGAGACATGAGGGCAGGATACGTGGCAGACTGAGGGGAAGAACAGCACTGAAGCAGGCAGAGCTTCCACGCTACTGTCCAACTGATACCATCTCACTTCGTTCCACAATCACACCGCCTCTTGCCCCCTAGGCAAATCAGTCATGTTATCTTCCCTGTCTGTTCCCCTGCTTTATTTTTCCATCTCGTCTCTATTTGTGCACTCCTAAAGCTGTTATTGGAGAGAGCAGGCATATTCAGGTCAGTGACGGAAACCGCAGAGAATGCGATTTTACCTCCCCTGCTGGCTGGACATGTAGTGGATGACAATCTGGGAGGGGCAAGAGGCTGGTGTGGGAATGAGGGGAGCAGTAAAGAACATAAAGAGCCAAAGAGTTTTATTAGAGTTAAATTGTGAAAACAAGCACATTTATCCTTAAGTTTGTGAATGTAATTTCTGAACCACGAATGTCACCAAACAGAACTGCAAAAATAATGTTTTTCAAACAGGTTTCCAGAACCCTTCATCCTTCATTGGTTACAAAAACACACAGGCCCGCCCTCAACTCACACTATTGGTTGAGCCAGGTGTCAGGCTGGTCAGATTTTTGTAAACAGTTTTGATAGTGCCAAAGAACAACATAGAAACAAACAGCTTATATTCACCTCAGCACATTTGGAAGATTTAAAAGCAAAATTAGAAGCTTATAGCATAAAAGCACTTACAATAATTATTCTGTAAAAAAATATATATATTATTTGAGCTGTAAAGCTATTTAAATAATTTATACAGTTGTTTTAGAATTGTACACAGAACTACAACATTAATCTTTTTCAAATAAATTACCAGATTCCCTTATATTTCATTGGTTAGACAAAATCAGAAAGCCCGCCCCCAAACTCTTGCCAGTGTCAGGCTGGGCGGATTTTCATTAAGAGTTTTGATAGCACAACAAAATCAACAAAATGGCTTATTATAGCTGCCTTAGCACATCTACAAGATTTAAAAGCAAAAATTTGAAACTTTTATCATTTTATAAAGGCACTTGCATTATTATATTTTTTTTAAATATGCATTTTTGGGGCCACAAAGCTGTTTAAATCATTTACACAGTCATCAGGTTTGCCAGGTTTTGACAGCAAAACCAGCCCAATTGCTACTTAAAACTAGCCCAATCGCTTTTCAGGGGCGACCCTCCGGAAAAAAATGGAGTTCCGGGGGTTAAAATACACGCTTTTTTGGTGGGGTTCCCCTGATAAAAGTCGCATTCCAGGTGCTAAATATCACGTTATTGGAGTCGCTTCAACCCGCAGACATAAAAAACATCCTGCAGAAAGAGTGTTAAAGTAGCCCAATTCCGCAAGAAGACCACGGACTTGGCAACACTGACAGTCATTTAAGGATTTTAGACAGATACAATATGTAAAAAAAATAAATTTTTCAAATAGGTTTTAAATTTCCTTCATCTTTCATTTCATTGACACAAACGTACAGCCCCGCCCCCAAACTCACACCATAGGCTGAGCAAGTGTTGCCATGTCAAGATTTTTGATACATTTGGGGGTGAATCAACCAACAAATGGCTTATTTATAGCTACTTCAACATATTCTATTAGAAAGGAGTAAATATTTTTGTGTTCCTGTGGCTCAGTGGTTAGAGCATTGCGTTAGCAGCGCAAAGGTTGTGGGTTCGATTCCCAGGGAACACATATACTAACAATACAAATGTATAGCCTGAATGTACTGTAAGTTGCTTTGGATAAAAGCGTCTGATAAATGTAAATGTATTTTAACTAATAAATGTGTCTATTAAAACTATACAATTTTACAGTAGATCATCATATTCACAAGCATTCAGTGGCATTAAACGCATAGTTCACAAACATTTATTTTTTATTTTAAATACCCTCATTTTGTTCCAAACATGTATGACTGATTTTCTGCTGTTAAACACAAAATAGGATATTTTGTTCTTCAGCATTTTTGTGCATACAATGAGAATCAATGTTGTTTGAACTCAACTGTCACCTTCTAGAAAGAAAGTCATCCAGGTTTTGGAACTACATGAGAGTTAGTAAATGGCGAAATAATTATCCCTTTAACAATCACTGACAGATCATTTCAAGCTCATCCACAAATGTCAGGTAGATGTGGGTGTCTCAAGTCAAAAGCCTCGAGAGGAGTCAAAGTGCGTTACAAAATGAGGCCAAATCAGGGGAGGCCTTCTCATGTGCCGCCCTGGTGCTCTGGAGGTGAGAGGTTAACCATGGTAGCAGACTGTCGGCTCATCACTGGGATAATGAAGCTGGTCGACCAGGCTGACTGACTGTCGGGACAGGTGGCGTTAAACCTGCTAAGATCCCATCTCCAAGGTCAGCCCTTTCCACCCAATCTCACTGGTTGCTGATGAAAGCACAATTTAAGGAAAAGAGAGGCCGAGGGTGGCGGGTGAGGTGGGGGCACCTCGTCGCCACAGTGGATAAGACTCAATTTGAGAAGCCTGTAGAGGGAAATGACTGTTTTTGGTCCCCATCATGTTATACAGCGAGGGCAGTTTACTGGGCTGTTTGCTAGGGGGGTGCAATTTTACAGCCCTTTCTGCGGTGGGATTTACTGGATGTGCAGTTAATAGTTTATATAGTTGACTCGGAGCTGCAGGGATTAAAGATAGAGGGTTGTTGGGTGCAGTGGCACGGGGAAGACATTTATCCACAGCGAGCCCAGGCCTCTTACTGCACTGTCTGGCCCACTGACCTTGGGCTGGGCCGCTACTGGGACTCCACAGCCCAGTGGCTTTCATAAAGGGCTATGTGTCTGATTGTGTAAAAGTTTTGATGGTTATATAGGCCTCTTTCACTCTCATGTGCTGTAGAGTCTTTGATTTGTAACCCACTTTGCTGTCCTGTCTTTAGTCCCACTCAACAATTGTGGCGCTTTCAATGCCTTTAGGCTTAAAAGAATATTCTGGTTACAAAATTAAGATTAATCAACAGCAAGTGTGGCATAATGTTGAGTACAACATGTTGGTTTGGTTACTTTTGGGGTTAAATTAATTGCTTAGTTAAAAAAAAAAGAGCAGAAATCACAATTACAGTAAATGGGACCAATTCATATTTTTTTGTCATTTTAGGGTTTATGGCGTTGAGTTGCAATGGCAACAAATTTGTAAAGCTGCATATAATTTTAAACAGAATAGCTTAGTAAGCGATTTTTCACTACTGTTATTTTTGTATTTATATACTATTACTTTACTATAAGTAAACTATATATATATAGTATTAGCTTTTTTTCAGTTTTCATTCCCTAGTAAAAAAGTAATATGTTTAAAATACAATAATTTCATACTAAGTATAGTCCAAATCTATTAACATATTTACTGACATATCGCTCAAGACTTATTGATATAAAAAATATAATTAAACTTTATTTGGAGTACTACTTGCGCACACATTTTTTTATATTAAGCCTAAAATGTGTGAGTATTGTGTTGTATTAAAAATATCGGCCTTTAAATGCAAGCTATTTAAAGTGTACCAAAGTATACTTGCAGTAGTTCTACTTTTGCACAATCAAATATACTTCAGTATATCTTTAGTTGAACATCAGCACTACTTTCACACGATTAAAGTGCATTAAGTACAAAATTAGTTGTTACAATTTAGAAGACTTTATGTATAACAGTTTAGAATACCAAAAGTAACCGCAGGGTATTTTTATTAACACAAATATCTAAATATATTTGTAGTATACATAGCATTAAATACATGTATTTCATATACATTTTAGTACATTTATTTTTCACTAGGTTTGTAATTTTAGTGATTTTTTTAGTAATTGTATGTGTTTTACATGTTTTAGCCTTTTTAATATTACTATTTAGATTTCATTTATTTTTGTTTTAGCTTCAGTTTTTATTTCCAGCTAGAAACTTACAGTTAATTTCAACTTTATTTTTTAATTAACAAGAGTGTTTGTAATAGTTTTAGTTAATAATAACAACCCTGTTCCACACTAAAACCATGTAAATGTGTATATTGTATACATCTCATGGATATACTTTTGAAACAGCGAGTATTTTAACATTTACAAATTCACTTCCCTATTCACTTCCATTGTGAGTGTTTCCCTGTAACCCAGATTATTGGTCGTTTTAAAGAAGGGACTTTTTTTGTGGTGATCAACATTTTGCCACAAATGGTGTCAGAATATTCTGAACTCCGGAATGTTCCATTATTACGAGCTCTCCTGGCTTTGATCCGGTCACCCGCTGCATGTGGTCTGTGCTAGTGCTTTGTTCACTAGTGATACCTCAGTGTCACTGACCCCTGGCAATGCTGTTTAACTTCACGGCTTGGCTGAAAATTAAACCGAGCCTCCCTTCCCATCTGACGCCGGCCTGTTTGTGCGGTCTCTGTGTGCCTTTGTGTGCGATCAGCCTTCTCACACCCAATCGTTATACCTTCAACATCGCCCCACCAGCTGGACCAAACGCAGGCCAGCTCTCCTGTCCTCACACACCTGCTCAGAGGTCCTCACGCCCAGACGCACGACCATCCCAGCAGCCCAGAGCTTCACAGAGCCTCCCCATCATTGACAACTTACAGGGACTTCTCGGTTGGATAGTGAAAATCCCACCAACGTGACAAGAATGCGCCAACACAATGTTTGTTCATGGCAAGTGGCTGATGGGGTAAACAGACTACAGGAGGCACATTTATGAAGGGAGCTGATTACAGCTCGCCAGGCTTCAAGACACACTTCACACCATTGTTCTATTCTGTTTATTGAGAAGAACCTCACAATATCAAAGGAACTGGAATATAAACAGCATCTGTGTCACAGTAAAGAGGAAAACATAAAACATATGTTTATCCTGGAGAGTAGCTGAGGTGTTTGTTTCTGGAGCTTGAGAGGACAATGGAGGGATTTGATCACTTGAATGGACAGTTCAAAGAAGAAGAAGAGTATTTTGGAGGCACTTGCAGACATATAAAAATAATTCTGTTTAAAATACATAGTCTAACCAGTGTTAATCTTGGCAATTAATTTACTGACAAAAATGTTAATGTTTTTTATTTGTCAAAGTTTATGCAGACAAATTGAAAAATAACGCATCTTGATGACAATCAATCAAAATCTTAATAATAATAATAATAATACTCAAACATTAATAATGCCTTAACAAGCTTTCTGAAGAAGAAAAATCTAGAAAAACAATCCAAACGTCATATGAATTGCATCTGCAAAAAATGACACAAATGCATAAGTGAACTAGTCAGAATGTGTAATTCATGCTGAAAATACACTCTTGCCATAATAATGCACTAAAACACATCAAAAACATGGACAATGATTATCTAAAGTATAAAGCATTTTCACACTGTTTAGTGCTAATATGTTTAAATTAATATTTAAAATGTTATTAATTTAATATAATATATAATATAATATTAATATAATTGTATTAACTAAAATGGTGTGCTATTTTAATCAGAGTAAAACTACTTAAATTAATTGCGACATTACAAAATACAGACTACAATATACAGAAATACAGAAGGATTTTTTAAAGATAACAAAAACATTTTTAGCAAAAAGCACAATGCTTCTAAAAATAAACTATAAAAATACTTTTACTATTAACTGATTTATGCAGTGAAAATTTACTTAAAAATGACTTATATTTAGCTACACCCACAAAAGTCATTTTAAGGGTTATATCAGATAAAAACAGCTTCTTGAGATAACTGCACATATTAATTTTTATAGTGTAAATAAAAAATACAGTAGAGCTTTATTTCACATGAAAGTCCAAAGACTGAGATCCACTCATATTTTATCTTTCTCTTTTACAGTTGGTGTATTAAATCTGAAGTATAGTTATAGAAAAGCATGCAGGGTGTGTGAAGGACGCTTTCTTTTTTTGGTTTTGTGTTGTTTTTAGGACCAGCGGAGCGAGGACAGCCCTAAACAAACTGACCGGCAGGAAGTAGAAGAGGCAACACAACAACATCACGACACACCGGCTACAACAAAACCCTGTGCAATGGCTAAATGGCCACACAAACCATTAAAACAGTTAACGGCTAAAGCTAAGAGCAGACAAAAAAACAATTACAAGCAGTTAAATTTCTTCCAACTACATACCACCTATTACCTAAGTGTGTGTGTTTGAGAGAGAGAGAGAGAGAGAGAGAGAGAGAGAGAGAGAGAGAGAGAGAGAGAGAGAGAGAGAGAGAGAGAGAGAGAGAGAGAGAGAGAGAGAGAGAGAGAGAGGTGCAAAGCAAGATTTTGAAGAGGTGTAATAAGCGGCTGAGATTTAGAAGGTAAAACTGCTCCACTCCAGCAAGCGAACAGGCCAGACTCTTGCGCAATTATAACTAACCAATGCTCCGAAAGGAATGGGGACGAAGGGAAAAAAACAGAAATTGACCCACTTAAATACAGTCAACAAAACCTAGCTTCGCTACCTTTGTTGTTTTGCTTTATCCTGCGCAGCCTGTCTTGCTTTTGTGAGAGAAAGAAAAGGTTCGAGAGAAATGATTGTTGCGCGATGTTTACGGTGGCCAAATAGCAGACGAAATTATGCTGTCAGGGACACATCCAGCTCGGACGAGGAGGACACAATTTAAAATGTTACTGTTGAACACCTTTAATGACTCGTAATGCAAAAGGTGTGGCTATTCCTATTAAACGTGTAGCTGAATCAATAAGAGGCATAATTGGAGTTGTTAGAGCAAATTATAACACAGCTATTATGTATCAGTGCGCTATTTCTCTGTAAACTGTTATTACAGACTTTTTAATGCTGGGATTCAGTAGGAGGAGTGTTACATGCAATAGTTACCACTATCTGCTATAATGGCCACTGGCTTTATTGACTGCGACTTCATTCTCGTCTTTTGTGTACTCTATAATTTCCTGCACCTCAGCCCATCTTGAAGCACGGATTGCTCGTTTTTGTTGTTGTTTATGAATATAACGTAATGGGGGTAGTTGTTAACCTCAACTCTACACATTCGATGCTATGTTTCTGAGTAGTATTGACTGATATTGTACAAAACTGGTCGAAAGAGAGGATCCTTTCCCACTACATTTATATGTCTTCAACAGACAAATTGCTCTGTGAGCCTGACAGACCTTAATGTACTGAAGTGCTAACCCTTGTCAGCTGCTTAGACAGATAAATATGTGCCTCTGACTTCATATATGACAATGGCAGTGTCAAAGCTACAAACGGATAAACAAATAATAAGTCACTGGGAAATGATGGGACAGTCCTCTTTTACTATCTCTCAAAGAGATGAACTGATTCAGACGGATGGTGGGGAACAAAGATTGGGTTAAGACAAAAGACAAATAATAGTACTTAAGCATGTAGAGAAGGATGTATTGCATTCATCATGTTCTGTGTCTCTGTGACCACTCAACCTTAACATCCTTATCAAGACTATTCAGAATGGGGAAAGCCAAGAAATTGATCCTCCTGCAATGAAATGATATGAAAAAAATGTTTTTTTAAATAAAATAATAGATTTATGTTGTCGTAAAAAACTATGAATATATCTTAATATATTTGATCCATGTGAGATCTCATCTAATTGATTATATAATCCTAAACTGATCATAAAATAAAAATAATAAAATAAAATATTTCCTATGCAATGTGAAAATCTTACTTTACTATAAAACTATGAATTTGGATATCTTAATACATTTAGTCCAGCGGGATGTTACCTGATCATCTGATCATGTTTATCATAAAAATTAAATTAAATAAAAAAGGGAAATAATAGTGTAAAATGAAAGTATTTTAGTTAGTGCTGTCAAATGATTAATCGCATCCAAAATAAAAAAAATAGTTTACATAATAAATGTGTGTGTACTGTGAATATATGTATATATAAATACACACACATGCATGTATATATTTAAGAAAAATATGTTACGTTTACATATTAAATATATTTATATATGATATAATTTATATGCATATAAATATATACATGTAAATACATGTACATATTTTCAAAATATATGATGTATGTGTGTCTCTATGTATTCTAATAAATATACACAGTACACACACACATATGCAAACAAAACTTTTATTTTGGATGCGATTAATTGTTTGAAAGCACTAATTTTAGCATATTGGATTTGGTCCATGAGATGGTCATCTGATAAACTTTAGCTTTAAATCTAAAACTATCAAAATATTTATCTATCAGCTATAAATCCACAGTTGTTTATTTTGAGTGTTAATATTTTAAAAAATAATTTAAGTTGTATTTAAAAGCCCTCTTAGCAGAACAACACAAAGCTCACATGCACCATCAGCTGAGCGTGTCTTGGAAATCATGTGCTCGGCAGTCAGCGGGCAGCTGTGGGGGCCTCTAGGGGAGACAGTGATTGGGGAAATATGAGATGACAGGAATATCAAATATTGTCAAACTAATTAACTTCTTAAGATCAGGTAAAATCTCAATTCTTCGCTGTGGAAAAGGGATAGCATGCAGGATGGGATTAGCGCTTTGCACGCTGATGAGATGAAATTGAATGGTCCTGGGGCAGCATGACATGTTCCGTAAGGAGATGTATTTTCACATTAAGCAGATAACAGTGACTGTGTCCTAGATTACCTACAATACGCCTGCAACAGGGGGAGAGTAATGTACATCTGTAATGGAGGCTAATTGTGTTGTGTGGCACCCTGTCTCTGTTCATTTAAAAATGCTTTGATATGGAAAGACAATGAGCCCAGGAGCCTTTCAGACAATAAAAGAAGAGTGAACTTCTCATTTTTGCTTGTTTTTGACGATCAAACTTTACGCTACAAAGTGTAATCCTGCCCCGGGGTAATAGCACAGTTTGCATAACTGTCATCAGAACTTAAGAGTGAAGCTAAATTTGATGCATTTGTTGATGGAAAAGTACGTGTTAGAGACTGGGGCAAGTTGTCACACGGGAATGTTATACACATTTATCAAACTAACAATAAGGTTTTAGACAAATGCATTATTTTTCAAGTTCAAAGTCTTCTAAACTAGAATATTTGGTCTTCCAAACTAAAATTTGCAAACAACGCATCTTGCGTAAACACAATGCAACCACAAAACAATGTTTGATATTGCTGTATGTTATATTTTACAGTTTTGCTGTTTCAAGAATAATTTTCTTGATCATTTTTTTCTTGATCATTTTCTTGAATTCTTGTTTCGCGATTGTTTTATGGTTTAAATTTTGCAGGAAAAAAAAACTAACTGCAGGTTTTATTGTGACAGCTTACCCCACACAGTATGACAACATGCCCCGATATGGTCAAGGAGTCTGTTAAATAAACATACCGTAAATCTACCCTGAGAAATATTCACTGAAATAAAAACTTGCCCTGTCCTCCATTATAGCAGCATTGGTGTCATATTTAAGATTTAGAAAATGTATAGTTTATCTACCTAAATAATTTATAATTCAGAGAAAATAAATAAATTAGAAAATATAATAAAAGGCATTAAATAAATAAATTTTATTAAAGCAAATAAATAAATAAATAGTCATTAAATAAATCAATAAATAAATACATTTGAAAATTTTATAAAAGCCATTAAATAATAAATACAATAAAAGCAAATAAATAAACAGCCATTAAATAATAAAAATACTTAAATAAATAACTTTGAAAATATAATAAAAGCCATTAAAAAAATAATAAACAAAAGCAAATAAATACGTACACAGTAGTAATTGAATATCATTGAAAATATAAGAGAAAGTGTCTCTCTCTCCTTCAATGAAGAGCGACAGTCAGCACAGGTGCAGCAGGACTGAAGGGAAGGAGAGCGAGAGGGGGGAAAGGGTCAGGGAGAAAGCATGCAGGGTAAAAGGAGGGCGTGTTAGAATGGAGAGAAAAACGGGGGGAAGGAGAGACGAAATAGAGTAGGAGGAGAGGGGGAGAAAAAAGATTGAGAAACAGAAATAGAGGTGCTGGTAAAAAGGAGAGAGTGCGAGGGAGAGAAAGAGAGAGAGGTTAATAGCACGCAGAAGGCTCAGGGCTGATAGAAATGCAGACCGCGTCTGTGGCATGGCGCTCGGTGATGGGTTGGAGCTGAGATCTGGCGCATGCTATAAAGGAGCTCATTGAAAATAATTCAGAGTGACGGCTGTGCAGGCCCAGAAACAGGAAGCAGAGAGAGAGAGAGAGAGAGAGAGAGAGAGAGAGAGAGAGAGAGAGAGAGAGAGAGATGGAGTATAGGATGGAGAAAGAGCAATAGTGAAAAGGCGGTCTGAGGACGGAGAAGATAAGCTGTGGAAGTTGAGAAGCTGCAGGAAAGCTACCTAGACAATGGGGTAAAGCAGACGCTGGTTTGTGATGTAAACACTCAGGTAAATTGAGAGGATAGTAAAAAAATACAAACATAAAACAGAAGGCCAGAAGGCCAAAAATCGAACTGTTGCCCTGGAGCTGAAAAATAACATGATAAGCATGAGTATCCATCTATACACTGACAATGACGAAATCCCAGGAAATCTGTAGTGTTCTTAAGGGATTTTTAAAGGGATAGTTCACCTAAAATTGAAAATGCTGTTGTTATTTACTCACCCTCATGTTGTATATTTTTTTTTTTTTGTGAAACACAACAGGATAATTTTTTCAAAAGTCTTCACAAAGCTGTTTTGCATTAAACAACAATCATTAAATCAAGGACAATCATGAATGAATGAATGAATGAATGAATGAATGAATGAATGAATGAATTAATGAATGAATGAATGAAAAATGAATGAATGAATAAATTAATGAATGAATGAATGAATGAATGAATGAATGAATTAATGATTGAAATGTTCATTTGAAAAAATAGGATTTTTTTCACCAGTGCAAAACTATTTAAAAAAAATTGACATTTTATTTGGTCTATATGAGACAGTACCCAACTGATCAATCATATTAAGGATCTAGAGTAAAATAAATCAGGTTTTACAAAAAAAATGCATAAGAGTTTGGAACAACATGATTATGAGTTTAAAAATACAGACTTCATTTAACAAAGTGCATATGCAAAATCTCCACAAACTGCTTGTGCAAGTACAATCTGATATTTTCTAAAACCGCAGACTTGTGTTTGGTTCTGATTCAGCCTTTTCACACACAACAAAGCCATGCTGCGTAGCAGTGGAGTCACAATGTCAGAGCTCCGAGCCTTTCAAATTCAGCACTGGCCTGAATGTGTCGCCGGCACAGAGATATGACAGAAGCCCATCACAGGGAGCAGCCCTCTGCCCTCTCCAGCACCACTGTATTAATGTGGACCTGCAGACCTCTATTAAACTGTGCAAAGCTCATTCCAGGCTTGAGGACATCGTTTACGCTAACGTCGACGCTTAAGCACACACTGGCCCCAGCGAGAGGCATCCGGGGGTTAATGGGGCTTGTCTGTGCTGGGGTGCCAGGGAAGGGGAATGAGGAGGGAGGGCATAGGGTTTAAAACAGGACGGAGCCATAAACCACTGTACAACCCAGCTGAGACCCCCACCCACAGGCTCTCAATACCACTACAAACATAAATATGCTACTACAGCCAAAATAACGTAAGCGCATTTTCCATCAGTCAAGGGGGTGAAATTCGCCCCTTACTGCAGGCTGATGTAAATAGGATGGACGTCTGTGTTTTGCTCAGAGATGTGCTGTATTTACGCCCGCTCTCAGAGTTGCCTCGATGCACAAAGCCCTGAGTTCACAGCCCAACAATGAGATATTGAACCGCGCAGTGTGATTTATAGGACACTCTCACTGAGACCACCAAAATCCACTGACAGACAGAGGAAAAATTCATTAAAATATTTCTTGAGGACCTGGCCCACTTTTAATGCTCAAATTAAATTCATTCAACAACTGCAGATAATCAAATTCACAGGAGTTATTAGGAAAATAATAAGCAACCGAAATAGTAAACGCTACAAAAAAACGTCAATTTTCCAAAAACGATGCTCTCGCTTGCTATCTCAGACCGTAATCAAATCAGAGGAGACTGCCTCTCTATAGCTGATCAATTTAGCGTACCTTCGAACATAACAGTAAACATCGACCAAGTCATTTTCTGGCATATTAATGTTTACATCCAATCAGTAGAATGTAGGGCAGCCTAATTAACTCAAACAGACGCCGAAATGTGCAGAAAATGAGAAGTTCACCTAGAGACCGCAGACAATTGATCACTTCAGACCCTCTTCACTCAATTGTTTCTTGACAGCACTTCAGAGCAGCTGAATTAGCAGAGCTGCATATGGTGATTAAAAAGCTGTTTCTCCCATCAAAAAGCACAGCCTCCTAATTGTCAGAAAATGGAAGAGGTCTGCACTAATGGTTATATTATATGCTGCATCACTGGGGTGGTTTAGTAGATTTTCAGAGCGTTCTGAAACAAAAACAAAACTCTGGTTACGATACAACAAGTATTTTATTCAATAGCCTTTTAGTCTATAAACATTATTAGCCTTTTTTGGCAACTTGGAGACAAACTTACTATTTACCCATTCATATTTGTTTTTTGTTGTTTATGTTTATTGAGGTATTTATTTGTTAGATTGTTCATTTTGTTTCATTTCATTTGATTATTTATTTGTTTGTAGATTGCATTCTTTTGTGTTTAGTTATGCTAGAGTGTGTTTTAAAATCCTCAATTAGATATTTAACAACAATTAGTTTGTTTGACCAAACAGTTTAACCAAGCATCTCTGATATAGATTGTCTGCTTCCATAAACAAATAAACAAACATATAAAGTGGAGAGAAAATAAATAATAATAAAAAACACACATTAAAGAGATTGTTTAACTTAAATTATACTATGGGGCTTGAATGCTTTGAATGCATTGAATTCTTCTACTTTTTTTCCCTTTGTTTTTTAAATGATTTGTTTGCTTGTTTCGGGAAAAAAAGCCTTTTTATTTTCCCTTAAAATGAAAGTCAGAGTGGTCCAAAACAGTATTCTTCCAAATATCTTGTGTTCTGAAGAAGCAAAGAAGTCATAGAGGTTGGGAACAACCTGAGGGTGAATAAATGACAGATTTTTTTTTTTTAATAATTTTGATAATCTACTATTATAAATATACATACTATGATCAATTTCATATTAGATGTACTTTCTTTTTTGTCATAGTTTGGCAAAAGATATCTGGGCTCTGTTTTTCCGGAATAACAGTCCAAACACAACATGATGCAAAGCTGATATATCGGACCACGGCATTAACAGGGCATTTCCCTCTCTTTCTCCTTTTACTAAACTAGCCTTGCTCCTCACTTCCCTCCCAGCCTATGAAAAATCAGCAAATAAAAAGTTACATTAACCCCAAGCCGACCTTTCCCACGTAATACACTGCTGCATGATAGGCTGGTGGGGGAGCTTCATCGAAAAGCTGTCACTCTCCAGTATCCCAAGCACTGCCTGGGGAACATTTACCGGATAATTAATATATTAAATGCATGAAAAATAGTTACACAGGGGCTTCTAGTCAGCTCTTCCCCAGCACAAGGGAAGAGGGATACAGCCTGTGAACCATCAATATACAAGCATCCCCCTTGAATGGCCCATCATAAAAACTGCTCATAATTTAATGGCTTCATTCACAGCCCTCGCTGTAAAGGAAGGCCATATTTCCTCATAATTCACTGGATCTCTTCTGGCTTTTATGATTTGGCAGTTTTAAGCTGCCGCCCGCTGCAATTATAAGGTGGTCTTCACTTTTGTGTGAAGGACACACAGGGGTCAGCAGTAGGCACCGTGACTAAACAGGACACTCCAACTTAAGCCGGTCTAAAAATACAAAGACAACGGCACGCCACTGTTTCATGTATGTCTAGACAGTCGATGGTGTTTCTAATGCTCACGTTGGTCAAATGAGAGTTTTCTGGTTTAGGACACGGACGTTCTAATGTTGCTCATTGCTGTCGCTGCTTACAATCAGATGTTATCAAAATCAATTGCGAAGCAGAAAATTAGAATGGAGAAAATGATCTCAACTCACTTGAGAGAGAGAGGGACATCTATGAGCAAGAGAGAACAGTTGTTTACTGGGATTTGTACCTGCTTAGAGTACCTGCTGAAATTCGCCACCCTGAAATGTATTAAGCACACGACTCCAGCATGACACAATCACACTGCATCTATGCCTCATCGTCTGAGCTAAATATTCCATTCAGTATAAGAAATTCTTTACAAAACACTATCCAGACGAGCCAATAAACAATTGGAGCCCTTTTTTGAGGGGGGGGGGGGGGCAATTTGACATAAATTTCTAATATGCTATTTAGTTTTGTTTGATGTTTATTGGCATATTTGTTTGTTAGATGGTTGTGTTTTGTTTTTCACTTTAGTGTGTATTTGTTATGTTGCTGTTTGTTTTTGTTTAGTTTCATTTTTGTATTTGTTTGTTAGATTGTTTTTTGTTTTAATTTTGTTACATTTATGTATTTGTTATAATTCATATTTGTTTCGATTAATTAATGTATTTCTTTGTTATTGACTGTACTTTGCTTTGTTTCATCTGATTATATTTTTGTTTGTTAGATTGTTGTGCTTTGTTTTTGCTTAATTTCATTATTTATTTATTTATTTATTGTTTGTTTTCATTTTGTTTCATTTGATTGTATTTGCTTGTTAGATTGTTGTTTGTTTTGTTATGTTTGATTATGCGCTTGTTAGACTATTTGTTTTGCTTTTGTTTCAATTCATCTATGTATTTCTTTGTTATAGACTTTTGTTTGTTTTTGTTTTGTTTGTTAGATTGCCGTGTTTTTTTCCCCTTAATTTTATAATGCATTTGTTTGTAAGGTTGTTGATTGTTTTATTGTTGTTTTATTTCATTTGATTTTATGTTTGTTAGATTGTTGTTTGTTTTGTTTTTTGCTTTGTTTCTTTTAGTTTAATTATGTATTTATTTGTTAGACTGTTGTTTGATTTGTTTTATTTGATTACGTATTTGTATGTCAGACTGTTGTTTGTTTTGATTTGTTTGATCATGTATTTTTATAGATGGTCATCTATGTTTTGCTAGGTTTGGTTTATGTATGCTGCATGTTTTCAAATCCTTGATTATTCAACAACAAACGAAGTGCTTGACCAAGCAGGATTCACTTTGAGGCATCTGAATTTGACTATCTATGATACAGATTCTCTGCTTGCAAGAGAATAAATAAATAAAGTGGAGGGAAAATAAATAATATATAGATGAGGAAAAACAAGTTTACTGGCTTCATTTCTCCTGTGGTCTATAATTAAACTGCTCTCTGCTATTTTCATGGGACATTAAGTTGAGTCACGTGATCATTATTATCATCATCCAGACACAGATGAACAAACACATGGAAATGCATGCTGGCAGACATGTGCTCATAGACATAATAAAAGACTAGTGTGTACAATACATACACTCTCATAATCTTTCTCTCGCTCTCTTTCTCCTCCTCTCCCTCTCTCTCTATTTTTCCCTCTCTTGGAGTCGCTCTCTCTTTCAAACACACAAACCTATAAGACAAACGACTCTGCACTAAGATGAGAGATGGTATTACATTTTGCAGAGCACCTGCCATAACGCAGTGATTTAAAAAACACTGAGAGCAACAATATCGGAGCAAAAAAATATTTGTTATGGGAGAATATAAAAACATGGAGCTGCAGGACCGCATTGTACCAACTGCTCCAAAAAAACAGCACATCTTCCCTCTGAGGATGCATGAAAGAATCCAAACCTTAACAATGCCCTCTCCATACGTAATCTTGTCTGCGCCTATCCGTTACCAAGAAACATCCCCCCGAGACCCTGCCGTTATTAATAGTCTTATTCATTAAATATTACTCTTTGTGAAAAGGGTAGCATAATACTGGCCTGGAGACAGAAGCCCAGATCCGGGGGTAAGCCGAATTAATTTTCAGGAGCAAACGCCCCGATTTTGCAAATGACATTCTGTACCGTTAACATTTTAAATGTGACACAAACGGCACTCAACAGAATTTAACCTAAATGCACTGAGAGGTCCTGGAGTGCGGTTGAGGTGTGGCTCTATGTGAAGTGCTCGCCAAAACAAAGGTCAGTCCTGTGCAACGGCTGGCCTGAGCAAATTGCCAAGGCTGTCAATCTCCATGAATGTGATTTACCTGCTATAACATTCAAACAAATTAACTTACAGCCAGTAATCATTTAAAGAACATTAAATATTAGGTCTTGCTATTTACTATACACATATATATACATACTTAAATGTGTAAAGATTATTAAAATAAAAAAGTGTTAATAAATGTATATATACTGTATGTATATATATATATATATATATATATATATAGAGAGAGAGAGAGAGAGAGAGAGAGAGAGAGAGAGAGAGAGAGATGATTTCTGAATATTAGAATGATTTCTGAAGAATCACCTGACACTGAAGGATGCAGAAAATTCAGCTTTGTCATGAAATGTAAAATGTAAACGCAAAAATACCTTACAATATTACAGTTTTATGACCTTTTTTAAAAAACATTCACAATCAACATAACTATGTATTTAAAATAAAAAAGAATGTATATATATATATATGTATTACTTCATGCCATAATTCCCTAAAATATAACAACATAACTTATCTTTTTCAATATATTTTTCAATATCTAATGTTAATATATTTCAAGTACATATTAAACAAATTTCAACATACCAATCAAAATGTGAAGATATACAGTCTTTTTTTTCCTTTACAATCAGCACTCCAAAATATTTGGCTGCCTCTTCCATCACCTGCTGAGAGTGTAACAGTAATGAAAAACAAATGGCAAACTAAACCTATATGTGCCTGGCTAGCAGCACATAATAACCCTATAATTAAAACGGGCTTTTAATCAGAACTAAAGGGGAATATTTATTTGTTTCTGTTTATGCTTTAAATGGCATAGCTAATGTACTCAAGCCTAATGTCATTTCAGGCAGGGACGGATTCGCTCCATCACCATTACAGCCTCATCAGCACCCTGACATAGAGAAGGGAAAAAAACAAAAAATAAAAAGCCATGTTCGTGTCGTAGCCAAACTGGTGAGCTAACATTGTGCGTGTACAATACAGAGTATAGGTGATCCTGGAGAGCCAGCAATAAGCAGACCTAATCCTGTTGACTAAGAATGGGCACAGGGAGCCATGCCAGGATGCAAAGAGCTCAGTCTGCCGAGTACACAAGGGAATTACTAACCATGCCAGGGTGGTCCTCATTGAGCATCTTCTGCTGCCAACGGGCACCGGCGTTAGGCTGGCACACCCACGTCGACAACCTCTCTTTCCTACCCCCTGCTCGCCCAGTGCCCGCCAAGGCCAATTTCCCAGCTAGGACTTGGAATTGAGGGATTTTCTCAAATTAATCCATTAGAATACAGTTGCAAATTGACTGTGTCTTTTTTTTTCGTTCTTTTTTTATCTCTCCTCTGGCCTCGCAAAACTCCCTATCCTTTTATGACGAGGCCACGGAGGGCATTACCGGCCATTTTTGGCCTGCTGCTTTGGCAGCCCGTGGAGGCAGTTCGGTGCCAGCATGCGCCGTTCCCTTTGTCATCTGCTGTCAGGTGGTACCAAAGCACCATAATGAAAAGGCCGGAGAAGCTGTTGAACCTCAATCACAGAATTAGCACAACATTATGAAAAAGCTGTAGCTGATATGACATTTCCACTCTGAGAGACAGCTTCTCATTGTTCCTCAGAGTGTATGTGTCACTCTAATACCCTTAACTCTAGACTAGACTAGCAGCTCAGTGTCATACACAGACCCTTTCAATACAGTGTAGTGCTGCACTGACTTAATGTCAAGCCTCCGTGAGCCCTGTAAAGATTTTCTTAAGTCATTACGAGAGTGTCACCAGTTAATGAGATGACGGAGATTATGGCGATCGAGAGAAGGAGCACAAAAGATATCATTATGAACCCCCTCCCCACTTTTACTCAAAGTTTCCATTTTTCTCCACTGCGGGCTCCTTTCAGACGATTGAATATTAGCCGTTTAATCAGCTCAGCCGCAGGTTAGGGGAACTAAGCGGTGGAACAGCCTCCCTTGCGCCTGTTCGGCCGCTGTTCTGCTATTAGGACGTGGACAGGAGAAGGAGGTCCTCGGGGGGTTGTAAGCAGAAGCGCCCGCCCCCCGTAGCCCATTAAATCATTACTTTCCTTCCCCGCCTGGCCTTTATGGGCTGTGTCCTAATGGCCTAACAGACAGGGCGAGGTGGCCTGCCACCGCAACTGCCTAGCGGAGCAAGCGAGCACAGGTGCCTTCCGCCTCGCACCACGGTTCAGGGGATTCCGCGGTGTGGGGGGATTTGTTTCTGTCTCACTGTTCCAGCCTTCACGCCTCGAGCCAAAATGTCATGGCACTGGTTCTAAGGGGCTCTGGCGAGCTGGCTAGGAGAGCTAGATGGACAAACCTTTTAGCGACTTTTAGTTTCTCATCCTACACGGGGGCTTTTCATTAGATCTGCAAGGCCGGAATTACATCACCTCACAAAATATGTTAGCAAAACATTCAGGCGGTAAACAGGACCATATGCTGGTGCAACTACACTGATAGGCTACGATGCATGTCAGAGAACAGGGTCTTGAGGAATAGGCCCGTGTCCATGTGCCAGACAGAAAATAGCACCATTCATCAGTCAGAAAATAAAACTTAAAGCAGCTCCGAAAATAACACCCAACAGTCAGATAAAAAGACATATACTGTGCTTTGACTATACTGGTAATGAACTGGACTATAAAAGGACCCAGGGAGAGCGCACACTTACTCACTGGGACAGGTTATGAGACAGCTCCACAGCGCACCACTGGTGTCATCATCATCATAACAGGTAGTCAGGTAAGTCTCTCTAAGG
Organism: Ptychobarbus kaznakovi; assembly: GCA_027422405.1. Taxonomy (NCBI): domain Eukaryota; kingdom Metazoa; phylum Chordata; class Actinopteri; order Cypriniformes; family Cyprinidae; genus Ptychobarbus; species Ptychobarbus kaznakovi. The sequence goes on from CM049813.1 coordinate 15,307,553, forward strand.
CCACATACACACTGCAGCTAAATACGATTTTCGATGGTCTGTGCAGTCAAAGTTTTGTTACTTAGGTGAGTGACAACTGAATTCTACATCTGAATTTAATACATGAAAATTCACAAAGTGACAGACAGATTTCACTAAATTGAGTAAAGAAACAAAATTGTATTTTTCAATACTTTTTTGTAAACAAATTACATTTTATTTAAAATGTATATTTCTTTTTTTTTAAAGTTGTATTAGCAGTGCACTAACTCATATAAGCTAAAATTTAAATTCTGTTCATGTCTTAGGTCATCTTCATGCTAGCATACTCTTAAACATCAACATTAAATAAACTTGTGGTAACACTGCGGACCAGTTTCACTATTAAATATTTGCTTATTAGCATGCATATAACTAGCATATTGGCTGGTAATTAGTATTTATACATCACATATTATTGCCTTATTCTACATGACTATATTTTAGATCCAGTGATCCATTAAAAAACGTTGTTGTTTTTTTCGATACGGGTGCCAAAACGATACTTTTAAAATGGTACCGGTGCCTAAACGGTGCCTGAACCGATACTTATAAAAAAATGACCAATCAATAATTGGATTGGCCATTAGCACTAAACACATGGGCCCGGTGTCACAGACAGGGCTTAGACTAAGCCAGGATTATGCCATAGTTCAATTAGGACATTTAAGTGATTTTTATAAACATGCTTAGAAATAAACATTACTGGGGTACATCTTGAGACAAAACAAAGGCACTGATATATTTTTGGATCAGTCAGTGCAAGTTTATTTCAGTTAAAACATCTAAGAGTTACATTTTAGTCTAGGACTAGGCTCATTCCTGGTCTGTGAAACCAGGGGATGATGTCTTTTTCATTCATACTGGATACTAGAGGGCGCCCTCGCACAGAAAATCCACATATCCAGTCACAGAAGTAGCGGAACTCATGACGCTCCAGGAATATGGATAAAGGCATTGCTATTGCTGTTACTCAGTAAATAGAAGATATAAACATTTTGAATGATAAAATAAATACAATAAACACTTGACTACGACAATGTATAGTTTAGCTGTGTTATTCAAGTCTTCTCTGGTATTTTCATAATAATTAAGTATATTTATAATCAATGTATTAGTAAACTATGGAGTAGTAGTAGCTTAGCAAGTTAATGGGAGGCTAACATTAATGTTACCTGCTGCCGTCAGAGCAAGTGTAATTACTGCATTCACGCGCTCCTCGGATGCTCTCATTTCCCGAGTTGTGCTTTTAAGTTGGAATGTGAAAACAGCACACTCGCGTTACTACAAAGATTTAAGGGAATTTATTTTTCACGTGCGGTGCCGGTGATTTTTACGTCTGTTTTGGAGAAACAAAGAACAAATATTTCAACCAATCACTCAGGCATGGCACCGAAATGAGGCACCGAAATCTACCATATTGGTACAAGTTTATTGAGGCAAAAGTCATAGTTAATTGTTTTTAATAGGAAGAATTGGACCTTAAAATAAAGTGTGACCATTTTCTCTAATGCATTCTATATCTGAAAAACAACAGCAAGTAGGAAATCATGTTGGCTGTGACATAAAAGTCTGTTGGCCATTAAAAACAGTGATTGATTTAACATTTTAATAGGGGGAAAAAGGTTAACACGGGAAAGAAGGCTGCTCATCATCTCTTCTTGTAGCTCAAACAGTAGAGCGTGGCACTAGCAACAGCAAGGTCATGGGATTGATTCCCAAAAAACTCAGGAACTGATAAAATGCAATGTAAGTTGCTTTGAATAAAAGCCAAAAGCATAAATGTGAGCCATTTCAGTGGGATAATGCTAGTTTAGTCAAAATAGCTAACATCAATCATGTAAAATTGTCATCTTCCATGTTTAAAACTGCAAGATTCCACAATGGTTTTTATTAATTGTGAGTTCGAGGAAGTACTGTCACTCCAACTTCTTTATTATGCACGGTCACAAAATGATAACTGAATTAATATGCATAAACCAACGTTACTGTCAATCCCAAAACTTTGCTAGTCTAATAATGCATGCGATATATAACAATGGATATGCTGCTTCATACTTTTGTATAGATTTGTAAATGCAAATCTGCTTGCACAAGAATGAGTCCAATTTTAAGTGTGTGTGTGTGTGTGTGTGTGTGTGTGTGTGCGTGTGTGCGTGTGCGTGTGCGTGTGTGTGTGTGTGTGTGTGTGTGTGTGTGTGTGTGTTGGGGAAAGCCCGGGGCCCAGCAGATGTGAGCAGATGTCAGAGTAAGTGAGCAGGGACTTGGTAGAGAGAGAGCAATGTGCCAGGCCAATGCTCTAATTTACGCATGAGTGGAGCTGCACCACCGATATTTACATTTAAATTGATGTTTCAGATACTTAATTAAAGACGAGGACTGGGCTCTTCTGGTCGACGGCGGCTTCTTCCTCATCCTCCTCCTCCTCGGCGAAGCCAACAGACCACTCACTGGAACCTAGAGCACTTCCCAAAACCCATATAAATATTTCACTGGAGTCACATTAATGACAATGGTCCCAGTCCTCTCGATGGTAATTTGCGAGAACATTACTGAAGACACAATGCCCCCTGGTGGATTCTAATTCCAGCCGTACTTCAGCAACAGGCTCATGGCTAATGTCGCTCAAACGCCGGCTTCCCCTTAAATCAGCCATTGTTTCGCAGACCGCCCCGATGAAGACCTGGTGTTGCCCAGGAGATGGAGCGAGGGAAAGGAGGGGTGGGCGCCGATATTAATGCACTGGGCATACAGTCTGATGATGAGGGGACTCCTGTGGGGCCCCAGCTATAATGCAGTGGCACTCCAACCCTGATGAACCGACGTCCCAGCATGCCTCTCCGGTCTCCCGCTTCCACCCACCGAGGGACCGTGGCTCCACGCAGGACATCCTCCTCAACCACTTACTCTCAAACAGCCTTTTAATAGAGTTTAAAAGAGGGTTATTAACATTACCTGCTAATTATGTTAAGGACCTAATTAGAGAAAAATAAAAAGAGGGCCTTTTTTGGTCTAATTAGGTTTTCTTTTTAAGTACACTGATAACCAAGGGAATGGCAAGATCTCTGTAGAAATGAGAGTGCAATGAGCCAGTGAGAGGCTCCTTCGGAAAAGAAGTTAACCCTCTCATCAGCTGAGTTGACTCTATTAACGGGGCCCTGGCAGAGTGCAATTACCACCCAAATCGTTTATTTAGGACGTGTTTATCTGGAGTGGACCGCATCATTTAGCGCGTTATAAACTCGCTGCCGGCTTCATTAGTGATTACAGTTGGTGGGTGGTAATACCTGCCTGATACAGCCAACTGAAACCTGATGCTATCAGTGTAGTGCTGAATTACACCAACAGGACTTAATTTTTCAGCAGCACTGAACACTTCCTGCTGCTTCCTCCACTCACCGCAAACACGCTCAGCGCCAAAGCCACCGCTCAGGCATTGATTATGGGATCTGGCCTTGAGATCCCAGGGACAAAACACAAGAACTGTACCGCATCCAAGTAGCTTCTGCGCTACAATGACGGATACCTTCTAAGCACAGTGCAATGGTGCAATAACGCTTTATATGGAGTTTCCTTTTTTTGCGGGATTTTGTACCTGTTCAATCGCCGTAAGTTAGAGCGCCTTTATCCAGCTCTCCACAAAGAAATCAAATGTCAGCAAAGAGGAGACTTCTGAAGTGTTTCAAACACAATCCAAAGCCATTACTAGGGTTCAAGTGCACTACTCCATCTGCTTCTGGAAGTGACACCGGCTTCGGCGAAGAGTTTGAAGAGAACGAAGAGAAACAGAGACACAAGGCTGTGACACGGATGACCCTGAACTATACCGAGAATCTCCTTGCGTGATTACATGTTTAATTTACTTCTCATCTCAAAATTGTCCGCTATGACAGAGCCAATTTGTCGCGATCCCGCGCAAGTGTCAGTCGAATGAGGGGGGAGCACACTCCCATGTTCCTAATGGAATCTCAATGAAGCCAAAGCCGAGGGTCCACAAGAGCAGACAGCCCTCGCCATTACGAGAAGGGACCCTCCTTCACCCGGACACCTCTCACTCACGGCTGTTATTATCGCTTCAAGCCACAGGCTAAAGAGCCGGGCAGCAAGGAGGAAAAAAGCACAGAAGAAAAGAGGTTACTATTACTTATCACTGTGTACTTTGACATTTTCTAGATCTGGTTTGGAGGGAAATAGGCAGTCTTCCAAATTGACAGCAGTGGACACTGTGTTTAAACTGATAGCTGATCGCAGCCTTGTAGTCGTCTCCTATTTTATTTCCAAAGCCTGAATCATAAATAGACAGACAAACCATAGATATCTGGACTCAAGGCGTCTCCCAGACTGTCACTTTTTCGTCTTTGGAGAAACAAGCCTACTTTTTTTCAAATACATTTTGTCCATTCGGTATAACTCAACTCAAGAAAATTATGGAAATTTGTACACTTGTCCAATATTGTGAAAATGTATGCAACAGTAATGGAGCTTGAACTTTATAGGTGTTGTTTAAACTCATGTCTAAAAATCAAACACTCTACCAGTCTGATACCACTTTTGTGAGACCAAACCAAAGAATCCCATGTAGACAAATTTAACAATGACTTAAAAATATTGTAATAATTATTACTATACATAAGCAGTCTGTAAGCAGGCTTCTTTGTACATAAACATAAAAAAAAAAAAAATGTAAAAAGGGAAAAAATTTATCCAAAACAAACAAATAAATAAATACAATTACATTAAAATGAATAAATAAAAAATCAATAAATAAATATACATAGAGAGAATTCTTCATGAGTTTAGCAGTATACATGTATGAATATGTGGGTTCTACTTACATTAAAATCGCAGCTCATGTAAACTGTGCACAGCAAATAATGCATTATAATTACGCAACATCAGCAAGAGAGTTACATTTTCTTTCATTGTCATTCTAGATGTTTTATACATGCTACTCTAATTCAAATAGTGTCATGATAGCACAATACCAGTATTTGTACAAAGTATGAAGCATTAGGACTTACAAAAATACAAGCACACCTAACTGTACTATTTTGGCCCTTGAGGGGCCTCTGGGAGAGCTTTTTTCGAGAGCAGCATGTTTAATGGGCCAGCGTTGGGAGCAGTGCCGTGCAAGCTAAATATGTTTACTGTTTGCTCAGCCAGACCCTAGTCAGGAAAGACAAGATGAATTTGATTGCTAATGCAAAAATAACAGACAATCATAAATCATGGAAGTGGGAGTGGGAGTCGATGACGAGAGTTAATCAATACAAGCCCTGACTTTGCCATTGTGTAGAGTGGCACTCCATTTATAACAGAGGAGTTTGAGGAGAAACATTATTCACATTAGGGTATGCATGGAGGAGGGCGAGGGTGCGAGGAGAGGGTGCTTAGTCACCGCAGCTGCGGAACGCCGGGAGCGTGCCTGAACACCAGCCATCATCCACGCACCTCATAGCTCTGCAGGGGCACAAACATAAACTCCCCAGACCCCAATGATAACGTTTTCTGGTCCCTTCCACACATTAAGTTGTGAGGCAAATCAAATTGGACTGCGCTCTTAGAAAAAAGAGAGGGGTAGGGAAAAAACAATGTGCATTTTGTGTGGCAGATCAACAGAAAAGTTCACAAAATTCCATTTTAGTCTGTTGAGAGGCACTGCTTTCCACGGTTGCGGAGTCTCCTTGATTTTCTGTTTGAAAGTCAGGCCGCCTATACTTGATTTGAGTGGGTCTTGGATGGAGCTCTCTGGGGAAATTGGGCCTGGGGAGCACACGCTGATTTACTCTTGGCTTGACCTGTCTACTCGATGAGCTGAAGGCATAGAGGCGACACAAGGATCTCATTCCTATACTATTTCCCTCTGCACGCTAAAGGACAGGCCTAATGCAGCACAGCCTGGGCAATGCTTTCTCTCCTTCATCTCCTGGCCTCCCACACCTCGGCTGCGACTTTCTCATGTTGCAGTAATTTTTTTCCTCACCAAGATCCCCATTCAGTGGTTCCAGGTGGAATGTATGGCTTTATTTGAGCTGTGACTGGGTTTCATTGGATTTGTATTGCTCTGAACAGGAAAGGACATTTGAGATTCATCAAGAGCCAATTTAATTCAGGATTCATGGAGTCTGCATCAGTCAACGTGCCAGGTAAACTGCACTCAATGCCGTCTCCATTTGTGGGGCTAAGGTGTCGCTGCGTCCAGAGACAAAGTACAGCATTCCATGATTAGAAAATACTATAATGGTTTCATTTACTTCGATTTAAGGTAGAAATAAGAAATCTCTTCCTTTTCCACCAACGCGATAAAAATAAATCTAAGGAAGTAAGTGATTAGTATCTACAGAGGACGGACGGACAGACAGACAGACAGACAGACAGACAGACAGACAGACAGACAGACAGACAGACAGACAGACAGACAGACAGACAGACAGACAGACAGACAGACAGACAGACAGACAGACAGACAGACAGACAGACAGACAGACAGACAGACAGACAGACAGACAGACAGACAGACAGACAGACATAGATAGATAGATAGATAGATAGATAGATAGATAGATAGATAGATAGATAGATCAAACATAATAAGGTTAAACGTAATCAACAAGGACAAATAATAATGTACTGCATATAAATCCTAACAAGTCAAGTGCGCTAAAAAAGAGCTGACCTCAGTCGAACGAAACTGTTCCGATCCCGTTTGTTTGTTTTGCTTCCTACCACGAAGTATCATCTTCTACACCCATAACAGGTCACATCAACAACGTGCTAACCGAGATAACACAGCAGCGCTCACACACACACACATACCCACAACCACTCTTTTCTCAGCCTCTGCTTCAGTCCACTCGTCCTGACCTCTGGAAACGGTTAGAAATTTCACACAATATCCCAGCACAGCAGTGTCTGTGGCAACGCTGGGAGCCAATATGTTTCCATAATTGGGCCTGTAGTGGGGGCAGAGTCCAAGGCAATTAATCCTTTCCTCCTCTGTTGTTTTGCGGCCGGATGGCGGTGACTAGGTACAGAGTAATTGGACAGGAGCGCCCTTGTCCCCTCCGCTTCACATTAATATCCCTCCACCCAAGCTTTAATCCCGGCCAGGCCACAGCCCGCACCGCCTGAATTGCTCCCAAGTCAAGTGCATGCAACATCCACATGGAACCAGCCTGCAGAGAAATGAAGGCAATGCAGACCTGGGTCGGAAAAAGGAAAATGCCAAGGAAAGCAGGGATTGAGGGATGCAGAAGGACCCTCTGTTTCCACAGTATCCGTGGATTTGTCCACAGGTGTCCCACATGTCTGCACAATTTTGAAAATGTTCTTTTGATTCAAAACATGCTTGCTGCTCTACAGAAGTGGCAGTTTAGCGATTTAAGGTCAAACCTAAGAAGGAGAGCAAAAGCAAGTGGTCAAGGTTTAGCTGTGCTTGTTAGCACCTGCTGGTAGATGCTGCAACTACATGATTCTGTGGGCCAAATCTTTCTCTTCTTGGCAGCTTTTCAAAAGTAACAGTGTATTCTGTCTAAATAAATATTTCAATAAGAAACATACACGTATAAAGTATTTAATTGTATTTTAATACAAGTTTTACCAATGGCTGACTTTAAATTGTGTACTTATGGTAAGCCTGTACTAGCTAAGCAACTACTTGTAAGATAAATGGGAATGCTAATTGATAGCTTTTTAAAATATTATATAAGTCTGTGGCCTACATGCTTTGAAATGATAATCAAATATGAAATGTGGGTTAGAATCTGACATACATTAAGTTCTCATTATGTGCCTGAATTTTCCTATATATTGTTCCTACTTAATACAATTTCAAATGTTTGAGATCGGAAAGTTTTTTTTTTCTTTATGTTTTGAAAGTAGTCTCTTTTGCTCACCAAGTCTTATTTGTTCAAAATAGAATAAAAACCACACTATTATGAAATATTTTTACAATTTAAATAACAGTGTTCTATTTTAATACAATTTAAAATTAAATGTACATCTGTGATATCAAAGCGGAATTTTCAACAGCTATTCAGTATCACTTGATCCTTCAGAAATCATTCTAATATGCTGGTTCGGAGTTCAAGATACATTTCTTATTATAATCAATGTTAAAAAAAAATTCTTGCTGAAAAATTATTAAGTAGCCCATATTTTTCTTTTCTTTTTTTAAATCCAAACTTTCGGTAGCATATTTAGTAAAGACAATGCAAATATGAATAAAAATATACAAGATAATATAAAATAATAAAACAATACAATATATGAGATACACAAATACTTGTAAAATGTTCACAATAATGCAATGCACTACGGGGTTCACTTTGAGGTCAAGGTTCACAAATCAATGAGCTATTTTCTGAGCGAAATCACTACAGGCTATTCTAGCATCATTTAAAACACACAAAAACACACTTACAGTCATTCTGACCCAAGGTCTGCGAACAAAGCCTATTGAACTCCATGTTCTTTCTTTCGCTTTATCTGTCTCTCTGTGTTCTCTCTTTGTGGGCCCTCGCTCTCTCTAATCTCCTCCAGCAACTTTTATAAGCCTAGGTGCACCTCAAAAACAAATCAATAAAGGTGTAATAGCACATACCACGCTTTGTAATTTTTATATCATTAGTTTTGGGTTCTTTCCACACTTGCTTCTCATGCATTGAAAAGGTGGGGCGGGGGGTGCTGGAACGTACAACGTCACGTCCTCGTAAAGTTTATTTAGTATTCTATGAATATAATATCAGTTTTGTTTCCTAATGACTTGGCAGAGGTGACGGTGGACGGGGGGGGGGGGGGGGTGCAGGTGCTGATAGGGAAGGCAGAGGGAGAAAAGGAAAAATCAATAAGAGTAGCAGACTTTTCCGCAGCATGCTGGAGAGGGGATCTATTGTGGAGGAATTATGATTTATGTCAGGGGTGGAAGGGCCGTCAGGATGCAGCACGGACGGAGGTGTGCGCCAATAATGATTAATGCCCCCCCGTCCCCGGCGCCTCCGTCCCCCTATTCCTTCTCCCACCTCTGTTCCGCTTGCTTTTGCATACTCCTCAAAACCAGGCGTCCTTCACCAGCAGCCATGCTTTTGATATCACCCTATTCTGCATCTCCTTCTTTGTCTCCTTATGCATCTCTTTCTTTCTTCCTCCTAACAGAAGGTGCGTTTAGCTTGCAGGCTGCAGTTGGCTATGATAGATTTGCAGCTCCCCAGCTGTGCAGCTGCAGGACAGGGCGGTCACTTTTTAAGCTGGACGTCTGCACTCTGTCTTTGCCAGCCCTGTCAGCGCTCTCAGACCGGAGACGGAGTGTGAGAGGGATGGACCGAGAGAGAGATGGACAGAGCAAGAGAGCGACTGATGAAAGCAAATGAAAAGATGGAAGAGGGCCTGGTGACAGGAGACAGAAAGAGAAATGAAGCTGCTCAGAGTAGAAAAGGCAGCCCACAGTGTCATAAGTAAAACCAAGAGTTACTTGTGTGTTGAAAGTAGAGATGTTTTAGAAATGCTATATAACTTAAAAATTACATTTAAAAGGGTTGAACTGTATATGAATGTTTTATACTAGGGTTGTCGCGGTACCAAATTTTACTCATTGATTCCAATACCAATTAAATGTTATGAAATGGTACCAATTAAAAAAAAAAAAAAAATTGCTACCAAATACATTCATAAAAAAATAATATATTTATATATTAATAGTAAAATTAAAAAAAAATGCATTTAGCATTCAAATAAAATAATGCATGAAATGGATAGTTAATCCAAAAAATGTTGGATAAAATGTAAGGACAAACAGACATTTGTACATAATGTAAAGAAAATAACATTATTATTTTTTTTTTTTTTTGAGCAAACGATCCCTGTAAGTAAACATTGGTTCTACTTATTTAGCTATCATAACAAATAACATAACAAAATGACTAATTAAGAGCAAGTAACTGCCAATTAAGAGCACTGCTGTAAAATAAAATAAAATAGTAGCTCAAACAATATAGAATAATGTTACCAACACCAAGGTCGGTGGTTCAATTCTCAGAAAATCCATGAACTGATAAAATGTACACCTTAAATGCAATTAAAGTTGCATTGGATAAATCATCTGCCAAATATATAATATAATAAATAATAAAAAACAGAATGGTACAGAATAGAATATGATATATATTGCATTGCCACAAGTTTTCTATCTTTTGACATCTCTAGTTTACATACAATGATGTTAACTATCAATACAGACTTTTATGACAATTTCAACATTGAACCCAAACAACTAGAGTACCTAAACTAAGACAAGAAAGTAACTCAGATTTAGTGCTGTACGATTTTCTTCATCATATCTGAGATTCATCAATTCTTCTGTTTTTCTCTCATTAGATCCTGTTTGAATAATTGAATAGTCCCACATTTTGAGAGCACAAAAACAGTGACACTTGCGGAACAGAGAGATGTAAAAGCATTGATAGTTTTCCTGATAGACCTTCGGTCCACTTAAAGAAATATACCAGGGAAATTGAATTTCAACAAGAGGCACTGCTCACACTGAGGTATATTCATACCCCGAATGTGCGCTACTTTGTGAGGGGCACTGAAGAGGAACCGTCGTGTTGAAAGCATTCTTTGGAACGCCTTTCATTATCACCTGGAAAGCAGGGGCACCCTGTGAACTATTCTAATATGTGGGGAGCTGAATGAGGCTGCTGAGGAGGGAGTAAGAGGCAGCCCATTGTGCCCTCGCTCCCGGAGCCAATGCCTCAGCACACTTTCGACGAGGGCAACGGTGCCACTGCAATGATTTGCCTCAGCCCCTAGAGGGCAAGCCTAGGTCACCGGAGAAAGGAGACCCGAAAAAGAAAGCAGAAAGAAAAACTTTTTTTACCAAAGTACAGACAAACGACAGCAAAACCAGGCAAGCAAATGATCAAGCGGCAATTTGCTTTAAACAGCGCCGTGCGGAAGGTGACGCCACACGGTCTGATTTCACAGTCACAGATAGTGCCCTGAACGTACACCGAGGGAGAAAGGGAGCAAAACAATGGAGGTAAGAGAGCTGAAAGAATAGAGGTGGAAGGCAAGGAGGGCACTGGGTACAAAAGCGAGGCTGAGGGGGGAATACGGGAGGGAGTGAGACTGAAAAGCTCATTTCCACCCTCCACTGCTTTCTTCTGCCTAGTGTAAAAGATTACCCTACAGCAGCAGAGTATAGAGGAGCGCTGCACACTGAGGAGGGGGGCACAGATGCGGAGGAAAACACACTTGCACACACGTGTGCACATACACATTCTGACAAGCTTGCAGTGAAACACTGTCATTGGTTTCTATATGCTCACACTCACGCATCTGCCAGCAAAAACTTTTGTCAAGACATCCGAGCAACATGGGACCTACTGCAGTCAGCGTGTCAGAATGCAAGGAGAATAAATTTGTTTTCCACCGGTGAGTCTGTTCTGGTAGGGATAGAAGGGAAAAAACAATAAACACAAATAATCAACCATAAAAACAATTAAGTAGGTAATCACGTGTAGTTAGAGTAAAAGAGATGCATTAATAATTTCAGACAACGAAATGTATTTTACTATAATTTATGTAGAGTATATCTAGAGAAAGAGATATTTGTTGTTGTTATTGTTAAGTAAAACTAAAAGTAAACTAAAAATCACTTTTTATTTACATCAGTAAACTTAAAATTACCAATTGAAATAAAGCTCAAATAAAATTGTAATGTTAGATGGAAAACTTAAACCGGAAAAACAAATTGAGAAATGTTGCCTAAAAAGCTTAGGTTTAAATACAAAAAATTAAAAATAAACCAAAAATAAATAAATGCTATATATATTTTTAAAATAATAATAATAATAAAACTGCCAAAAATCACATACTGCAACAAAATTACTCAAAATTTAAATGAAAATATGAAAATAAAAGCTAATTCTAAATATTGATAAATACTACAATGCTAAACAATACAAAACTCTAAATAAATAAATGAAAACACTAACCAACCAACTAATGAAAATGTATTGGTTATCAACCAAAACAAAAATATATATTTTTTAAATATATTCACATTTAATCAATAAAAACAGATTTTTATATACAGTCCAAAACCAATGCATTACTACAGGATTGCAAAATAAATAAATAAATGAGCTTACATATACATACATACATATATATAAATATATACATATACATATACATGCATACATATATACAGGTGCATCTCAATAAATTAGAATGACGTGGAAAAGTTCATTTATTTCAGTAATTCAACTCAAATTATGAAACTCGTGTATTAAATAAATTCAATGCACACAGACTGAAGTAGTTTAAGTCTTTGGTTCTTTTAATTGTGATGATTTTGGCTCACATTTAACAAAAACCCACCAATCTCAACAAATTAGAATATGGTGACATGCCAATCAGCTAATCAACTCAAAACACCTGCAAAGGTTTCCTGAGCCTTCAAAATGGTCTCTCAGTTTGGTTCACTAGGCTACACAATCATGGGGAAGACTGCTGATCTGACAGTTGTCCAGAAGACAATCATTGACACCCTTCACAAGGAGGGTAAGCCACAAACATTCATTGCCAAAGAAGCTGGCTGTTCACAGAGTGCTGTATCCAAGCATGTTAACAGAAAGTTGAGTGGAAGGAAAAAGTGTGTAAGAAAAAGATGCACAACCAACCGAGAGAACCGCAGCCTTATGAGGATTGTCAAGCAAAATCGATTCAAGAATTTGGGTGAACTTCACAAGGAATGGACTGAGGCTGGGGTCAAGGCATCAAGAGCCACCACACACAGACGTGTCAAGGAATTTGGCTACAGTTGTCGTCAGAGGCGTCTTACCTGGGCTAAGGAGAAGAAGAACTGGACTGTTGCCCAGTGGTCCAAAGTCCTCTTTTCAGATGAGAGCAAGTTTTGTTTTTCATTTGGAAACCAAGGTCCTAGAGTCTGGAGGAAAGGTGGAGAAGCTCATAGCCCAAGTTGCTTGAAGTCCAGTGTTAAGTTTCCACAGTCTGTGATGATTTGGGGTGCAATGTCATCTGCTGGTGTTGGTCCATTGTGTTTTTTGAAAACCAACGTCACTGCACCCGTTTACCAAGAATTTTGGAGAGCTTCATGCTTCCTTCTGCTGACCAGCTTTTTAAAGATGCTGATTTCATTTTCCAGCAGGATTTGGCACCTGCCCACACTGCCAAAAGTTGGTTAAATGACCATGGTGTTGGTGTGCTTGACTGGCCAGCAAACTCACCAGACCTGAACCCCATAGAGAATCTATGGTATTGTCAAGAGGAAAATTAGAAACAAGAGACCAAAAAATGCAGATGAGCTGAAGGCCACTGTCAAAGAAACCTGGGCTTCCATACCACCTCAGCAGTGCCACAAACTGATCACCTCCATGCCACGCCGAATTGAGGCAGTAATTAAAGCAAAAGGAGTCCCTACCAAGTATTGAGTACATATACAGTAAATGATTAACATACTTTCCAGAAGGCCGACAATTCACTAAAAAAAAATTTTTATTGGTCTTATGAAGTATTATAATTTGTTGAGATTGGTGGGTTTTTGTTAAATGTGAGCCAAAATCATCACAATTAAAAGAACCAAAGACTTAAACTACTTCAGTCTGTGTGCATTGAATTTATTTAATACACGAGTTTCACAATTTGAGTTGAATTACTGAAACACAAACCTTATAAAATTCTGATCAGTTTTCCCCTCCAAGTCACCTTAGTTTATACACCCTATGCATGAATCGATTCTTTTTTTAGCAGAGAGCATAGAAGCAAACAGCCCTGGCAGGGCTTTTTCTCCAGCCAGAGCCGAGAACAATGCAGAGGTTGAATTGGGCGCCTGCCTCCTCAGTCTCTGGGCTTCAAATACTGTGCAACAATGTAAATAACAGCCGAAGAGCTGTTACGTATAGACAGAATGCTAGTTCCAGCCTTGAACGCTTGGCCTCTGAAATGCCACATCGCGGCCGGCCGAATCCCAACCAATCGATATTGAATCAGCAAGATGCAAGGAGCAAAAGAAGAGGCAAGACAGAGACAAAAGCAGGATGTTGTTACTCGGCTGACACATTGTGCTCGCAGTCTTTTTTGCTGGCCTGTGACAGAGCCCTCTCTTCACCCTTTAACCATGAAGAGCCTCTGCACAGACCCCATGACTTGTGTTGTGAATGCAGAAACACCCTGTTCTGACCCCTAGACATTGAACTTGACTTCACTGTCCTTTGTGGAGCTGCTGCATTCTTAAGTCTGGCTTGCACTGTGTGGAGATTCAACCCAACACACAGGCCCTCTCAAAAGGTCAAAGGTCAATCTACATGTATGCAACATATGGACTCAGTTTTCTTTTCCTCTGTCAAACTTCCCTAATGGCTGAAACAGTTTGTGTTGCAGCACAAAACACACACTGCAATAACTGAAAGGAAATGGAGTAGGTGTTGGGTATCGGAATGACCTTTGGCCTACAAGGACAAATAAAGAACAAATGCTTCCTTAAAAGGATAGTTAACCCATTTTTTGTCCATACAAGAAAACTGATGCTGCAGACCAGCAGTGTGAAATTCACCATGTACACTGTTCACAACATAGTGAACTAGTGAAAGAACAGTATACTATTATTTACAGTACAACTCTGACACACCTGACTGGATTTATGTTTTGCAAGGTTTTAAAAACAGTTTGCTCTAAAGCAGAGATTAAATTGATAAATGGATCAAATTATAAAAAAATAAAAAAATCTCAATATCTATTATTTTTATTTAAGAGCATACACAATTAATGTATGGATTTACAAAATGCATCACAGTTAATGAATCAAATTAAAAAGCCTTCCATTTTATTCCTAATAAAAAATACTGAAAATAAACAGTTGTCAAATTAACAGAAGAAATATCAGAGAAATAAAAAATATCCAAGCCAATATATGCAGGTCTTTGAATATTTTTTGGACAATCGGGGGCCTTATATAATATATATAGAATCTGTTCCTACTGAATGCATTTATTTATAAAAATTGCGTAAATATTATATATTTACATGTATATTTAAAAAAAAATTAATCAAGGTGATTACTTTGAGAATATAATTTTTATTTTTTTACATTTTATTCTCAATCAAAATAAAAAAAATGTTTTGGTTTATTTAACAATTTTGGTCACTGCATAATTCCCATATTTCCATTTTTTCTGCAAGCAAACATTATTCCTCATTCCATGTTTGGGTTACCATCAAATATGAAAGTAAGCAGCTCAAAAATGACCCCTTTTGTCAAGCCATTAGTGTGTTATTTTCCCTCTATGAGCCGGTAGATGGGCAGGAGGGTGGAGGTGTGCAGACAGACAGTGGCAGGATAAAAGTTCTCCCGGGCTCCACGTGAAGGTGTAGAGTCAGTGAAAATAGAGCGGCTCCCAGCGGTGCCACTGTTAGAGCCTGCGAATTAGAAGACTATTAACCAGAATTGTAACTTCCAATTAACAGATGATTCAACACTGAAATCTGATGGATGAATTTTGATTAAATGCAGACCCCATTTGGAGCTGAGGGAGATGGACTTCGGTGGGCTTGGGGTCTGGTTAAGTAGCAACGGTCTAATAAAGATTTCTGTCTTTTCGGCAAATTAAGGTTAATTACTTTAAATAACGTGGCTGGAAGCGGACTGAAAAGAGTGTGCTTTATTCTCTGGACAGTTGTAATGGATAGCGCAGGTATCTGCCGGATTTCATGGACGGGCACTCACCAGATATGCATGAAATCACTCTTACTTATGCCAAGGACACATACATACACACACACTGTAAATGAATATGGAGCTATGAGCTCCACAGCAAACAATCCGGCAGCACGTTTTATTAGCCGAGGTGTCTGATCATTGACCTCCTGTTCAGTAATCCCAGAACACATAGGGGTGAGTGACAGTGCCATTGGCTCGAACAAGATAAAGGAGGAGGCCACAATAGCCTCACTCTTCTGGAGATCTGAGTGCAGTGTATCTAATGCAGCGTTGTGATGTCTCAGTGCCTGTTTTAAAGGGACAGTGCACCCAAAAATGAAAATTCTGTCATCTTTTACTCACCCTCATGTTGTTCCAATCCTGACTGACTGACAACACAAACAAAAAACCCTGAGAACTGCACTGGTTGTGTTGGAATGTACACTGATGCTTTCAAGCAACAAAAAGGATGTAAAATGATGTACCATAAATTATAATAAAAGTAGTCCAAGTTTTCTTAAATCAAACAATAGTTTTATGTAAGGATCAAGCTGAATTTTGAGGAGTTATGTTGTTCACATTAGCAATGTATGAAGAACAGCTCATACAGAATTCCCTTTCAAACCAAGCAGCTGTCTATTAGTCAGTCCAGTGGATTCATATGACCAACTTGAACCTGGTGTGAAATCTGCGTGGGGAAATCTTTGACCCTCACACGACATTTGCAATTGCATGGATTCCAATTGAAATGACTGAATTTTGTCTATATGAAAATGTATCAAACAACAGTAAATGTGACCGCACTTTTAAACTGGGCAAATCTTCCTTTCTAGTGAGCTGTTAACTGCTGCAACCAAATTCTAATGGGAATTAATCAATTAGAAACATTTTGTGAAATATAGGAATTAAACTGTATCATTAAACAAAACATCAAATCAAGTGACTTCTGAAAATAATGCTGAAAAAAATGAAAATAAATAATGTAGAATTCTCCAATGCTATCTCATGACCAATTCGTACATATATACACACTACGCGATTTTTGCCCCCGATTTTCCAGTCTGAACAAGTTTATGCTAGTTGAGGAAAGTCAGAGCCAGTCTGCAGATTACAGATGATAGATTCAAAAGAAAATCTCGTAGTGTATTATGGTCACAGATTTTTTTGCTTCAGATTTAGATTTTATCCAGTTGGAGGATATCAAACATGTTTGATATTTTCAGCCGATTTTAGAACACGTGTTGTTTTCATTTGTCATGCGTCTCCAAGCAACAAGGCGCATGTTTCTGCGTGAGTTCGTTGTGATCGGAACAACTTTAAAGTCTGGTAGTGTATTATCTTCAGTTACTTAGTGTGTGATGCTCAGTTGTCCTTTGTCACTATTTACAAAATCGGTAAGTGTATGATGCCTAGTGTTTTAAAAATCTGTTCAGATTTTAAAAGTCGTGTAGTGTAGTGCCTTTAGTGGGTAATTCGTACAAATTTGTACAACCTCGCTTGTACAATTTCTGTGAGGGTTAGGTTTACGAATTCCTACAAATTTGCCACCTTGTAAAACCCATACGATTTTTCACAAATCATATTGATTCATACAAGTGAGGTTATACAAATTTGCAGGAATTAGCCACCTTTTAAAATATGTACGAATTGACGTGACATCAGGTTGAACTCTCAGAACTTCACTGTTCTACCACTTGGTTCCACAATAGTTTTAAGTGAACGTATCAAGACACTTTCTGAATTTTGAGACAATATTTTCTGATAATCTTCCTCTCCAGTGACCCAATGCCAAATCATTGAATCGAGAATCAGATCATGAATGAATCAATTAGGTCATTTTTTGTGAACTGCGAGAATAAAACTGCAGTGTTACAAAATCATCGAATCTGAAAATAAATAATCAGACTTTTTTCACAACTCTCAAAACTTCGCTTTTCTTTTCTAGCTATTTTATAATGACTTTTACCCAGTTGGTCCCACAATAATTTTGAGAATGTAGTAGAGGAGAAACAGGCAGAATTTTGAGACATTATTCTCTGATAGCATTCCTTTCCAGAGAGCTTTTAATTGAAATAGAAGAAAAACAGGTTTGAAACAACCTGGAGTTTAGTAAATGATTCATTTTTAATCATCTATTTCATCTAATAACTTAATATCAGTGTTAACACAGTTCAGTTAGTCATAAACCTAGCCTCTTATCCAATCGTGCTTATCTTAAATTGATTATAATTAGTGCTCTGCTAAATGTTTTGAAAGCCTTGTGATATTTACTCTCTGCTTGCACAAGTCACAAAGGTCACACCCCAACACAGAAAAGAGTGTGTGTCTGTGTGTGTCGAGAGCCTGGCAAGCAGTGTCACGGAGCCGTGCTGCTGTGATTACTGATGATGTCTGCCATTGATTAGCCAAACACAGTGGGAAAGGTAGACACACAGCTGGGACCAACATTGGTCTCCATGAGTTTATATATTTACACATCAGAGTCCACTACAGACCGTTCAATGCTTCAGGACATACTGCTAATGTAAACAAGTCACATTTACTAGTGCCTCAATATCCCTGCTCACACAACTTTATGAAGCAAAAGGGAACATATTCCTCCAAGAAACGTCTTACATCCTGCCTGTAAAGTTGGTAAATGTGAGGACAGGCTTTAAACACAGCACAGAACAAAAGGCAGCCTTGCACTGGGAGTTTGTATCCGATCGCATCCTTTCCACACATTACTTTTCAATTTGTAGCTATAGTATAAGTCTCCGTTAGCCCTCTCGCAGGCGAAGGCTGCTGTGTAATTGACAATGACAGAGAGCAGTCAGACTTGATTAGTTCAGGCTTCGTAAGCAGTTCATTACTCCCTGGGCTGGCAGAGAGAAGGGGGTTGCAAAGTAGTTGAACCCTCCAAAGAACAGGGGAATTTCATGGACTGGGTCCTATTTTTGTTTGTTATATAATTTTAAGGATTACATCAAAACACACATATAATCATGTTTTTTTACACAGCTAATGCATCATGTTGTATGTAATACATGCGGCCACTACAGTTTACAGACACTTAAAGGGACAGTTCCCCAAAAATGAAAATTCTCTCATCTTTTACTAAACCTCATGTTCAAGACAGTAAAGACATTTATAATGGTACAAAAGATTTCTGTTTCAAATAAATGCTTATCTTTTGAACTTTCCATTAATCAAAGTAAAAAAAAGTATCACAATTTCCGCAAAATATTAAGCAACACAACTGTTTTCAACATTGATTATAAAAGATAACAAAGAAATGTTGCTTGATCACCAAATAATTGCTGCTGAAATATAGCCATCACAGGAATAAACTACATTTAAAAATAAAACTTTCATATAGACATTTTTAATTTTAATATTTCATAATATTACTGTTTAACTGTATTTTCACATCCATGGTGAGTATAAGAGACTAAAATAGACACACTCACAACACATAAACAATACACACACTAATTATTTTATCTTCATTTTGAACAGTATATCTATTGCTTTCCCCTTTAGAATCTAACAAACTGTGCTTGAAAGATTGTGCTTGAAAAGTATGCTTGTATGATCTTTAAAATAAATGGCACTTATTTAGATATATTTGTTATCTTGTGTACAGTCTTTAATATGTATTTAGTTGCATGAAAAGAAGCCATGTGCTATTTAGCTGTTAATATGTTTTTCAGTGCATAATACAGAAATCAGACTAAGAAGTGTGAGGCCTTTTTATTACTGACTCCATCGTCTCATGTACACAAGTTTGCAGGATTTCTATGATATTAAGATGTTTTTATGCACATTTTATTTGTGCGTTTCATCTAACTGCACATTGTGTTGCGCTATTCTGAGTGGCCTTGATATAAATGTTCAGCTATTGCAATAATAGCAGCGATGAATCGAACAAATATTTGCTTTTATTATGATTTATCAGTCTTTGAGCATACAAGTACAAGAATATGCTTGTTTTGTCTCAGCAATTATTAAAAGCTGTGACTTCTCAAAAGAAAGAAAGAAACTGTAAAATATATTCAATAACTACTCCAAAATAAATGACCGCAGCGGAAAGAAACAACATTTCTCTTTTTAACACTTCTTTTCAAACCTTAACATTGTAGGTGTTTCTTTATTATGTGTGACATGAAAGCACTGAAACAAAAAATAGCCTCTTTATATCTCATTCACTAAATTTCAGCATAAAATTTTGCACCAACTAAAATTATACAACAACCACATTGTAAGTTGGCTAAACTGAATATTTTGATATAATATTATTATCATTATTACAACAAAACAAAACAAAAAACGTGTGTTATAGTTTGATCTAGGACAGGTTCTGCATGACATGTGGGCAATCATGTGTGTATTTTTTTAGAGAGTGATACATGGCTGTAAAGAAGAGCTTATGCGGAAAGCCCTTATATGGTGACGGGGTAGGCATGTCTTATGCTAATTACCAACTATAGACACGCCCACCCTCATTTAGAGTAGAGTAATCCAAATCAACATTAGAATAAGACAACGCACCTGTAGTCTTATGCATTTAGAACGTGAACGTTTATGAGTACAGAAATAAGAACACTCGTGCACAATTATTAGTGAATAGGATCCTTTAAATTGTGTTGGAGAGCTTAAAAAAAAAAAAACATTTGTACAATCCTGATCCTGTCAGACTGTCCATATACCTGCTGGACAACGTGCTTGAAAGATCATTTCTACATACATTTCACACTGAAATGAAACATGTGCTAATGTCTGACTCTCTTATGAAAGTCTTACTGAAGAGGATCATTACGATGTGTTAAACAGATGAGATAATGAGAAGCAGAGACGCATAAGAGATGGGAAGAGAGGACGAGATACAGATGGGAAGAACTGGAGAGAGTGTTTTCGCCATGGCAGAAGCAGCTCTGTGAAGAATTGCAAAAGCGTGGGCTTTAAAGCAGCTGACAAAAGGCCTGTCCTGAACGATTACATGATCTAAATTCTAATCAAACATCATTTACAGCTTGTTTTATTTGGGCCTCTTGAGAGACCGTCCCTCCTGCCTCTTTGCCATGGCAACCAGTGTCTCATTTCAGAAGTGTCATGCCACATTATCATCTGGCTAGCTCACACACTCCGCCTGACAACTTCGCCCACCCTCTCTCTTTCTCTCTTTCTTTCTGGCTACCTCAATTTTCTCTATCCCCCCCCCCCCCCTTTCTTTTATCAGCCTATGGTCAAGGTTCTACTACGGTATCTTAACATAATACATGATATCCCTTCGTTTCGACATGCATTTCTAGGAAATAAAGCACTCTAGTCTTATTTTAAAGAGATAATACATACAAAAAATTATGTTATCATTTAGTTGTTGTATATCATTGCAAATCTGCAGAACAAAAAAATTTTTTGAAGTACATTGACTTTCATTGACGCTTCTCAAAACATGAAAATGAAAATTCCCAAAAATGAAAATTCTGTCATAATTTACTCATTGTATGTCAATCCATATCTGTAGAACAAAGAGATGTTTTGAAGAACATTGGGAACCAAACAACATTGGAGCCCATTGACTTCCATTGACATTTCTCGAAATATCTTCTTTTTTCAGTTTTCGAACAACATGAGGCTAAGTAATTGATGCCGATTTTCATTTTGGGGTCAACGGTCACTTTAGGTAAGTTAATAACGCCTTACAACACACACAACACTACACTGTAAAAAAAGTGAAGCTTTAAATAAAACAAAGATTACATAGCATTTAAATTTTCCCACTTCGAGTTACTTGTAACTGTTTGTGAAATTTTCTAGCAATTTCTATGTGAAAACTGCTTCTACACCAATTTAATGACTAAAATATATCTTAAAACTTTATTTGCATACACATTTAGGGGAAAAAAACATAAAAAGCCATAATAATAATGACAACTGTAGTCTGCAGTAGTTTAATGACCACTTTCTTTCTTTATATGACCAATAAATATACCAAAGGGGCTAATTATGACCCATAACATTAGCATAAAGGCAATTGGGGAATTACTTTATGATTTTGTTGGTAATATGTTGCTAATAATGTACTTGCACTGAAAGGTTCGTCGGGGACGCTGTTAGTTAAGTAGTATATATCATGCAGCGATGTGTATAAAGAGGGACGAACTTGTTTCTTCAATGTGTACGGCGTTTGATTGGTATGATGCTCACAGCTGGTGGCTTTTTCCATGCTGCCGCAGTCTGAATCACTCTGCTAATTGTCTAGATGGATTGCCTACATACCGTGCAGTGTCTATACACTCAAACAGACATCATTTTCTAAAGATAGCTGCCGTTTAAAGCAAATCAGGCATCTCTTCTGCTGGTCCCATATGTACGCATGCCCGTCGCAAATGGAAGACGATGGCACACTCAAGACCCCAATAAACGCGCCAATTTAGCGCAAACGCAAATATTCTTAGCACAAAGTCCAATTTCATGAGAAATAAACGGAGTGCACCGCTGATTGCACACCACATCTGTCCTTAAATCAACTAAATTTAAACGTGATAAAAATACAGGCATATGGAGACGGTGCAAGCTCTGCCAGGGGTGGGTCTCCTGTTCATGTAATTCAGCATGCAATGCAAATTAGAGCCCTTCGTAGAGGAAAAACTAAATCACCGCCCTTGCTTTCTTAAATAACAAGCCTCATCGCGAGCTTGGGCCTGAAGAGAGAGAAAGTAATTTGAGAGGATATTTGCTTACATGTGTATCAGCAATTTGGTGTATTAGGACGCCCCCTCCCTGGACGTGTGCGGGCGCGTGTGGAAGTGTCTGCATGAGTGGCACCACGCAGGCACACACGCTGCCATGCCACAGGACGGCTGCTGCCTCGGAAACGCTTCCCCCCTCCTCCTCCTCCTCCTCCTCCTCGAGCTCGGTGGGAATTAGATTCCCATCATCAGAAGCTGCAATTTGCTCAAAACAATGTGAAATCATACGCCGGCGTGTCAGGACAGCCTCGGCTCCCGAGGCGCGCAACACATATGCAGATTTCTGGATTAATGTCCCCTGCGTGTAGGACGGAGGACAGGGAAAATCAAGTGAGGGAGGAACGGGTGGAGAGAGGAAAGAGGAAAAAGGGGAATGAACAGGCTAACAGGACCAGGGGCTTTTTCTATATTAGCTTTTTCTGGTGTTTCTGCTTGCACTTTTATTAGTTAGTTAAGTGAAAAATTAACATTCTGTCATTATTTACTCACCTTCATATCATTCCAAACCTGTATGACAGTCTTTCTTCTGTGGAACATAGAAGAAGATATTTTGAAGAATGTTTCGGTCCATACAATAAAAGTCAATGGGCTCCAAACCAACACTGGACACCATTTACTTTCATAATATGGTCAAAAACCACCTACCAAGACATCTACAGAAGAAAAGGCATACAGGTCTGGAACGACATGAAGGTAAATGATGACTGATTTTTCATCTGTCAGTAAATCAGGAATAAGATTAACATTAAAGGAATATTCGGGTTAAATAGTAGTTCAAAGACTCATGTTATCACAACCTCATAGGCTGCTATATATTCTCCATTGAAAATGAAAGCTGACATTTTTTAATAATCTTCAAACAGTCCTTTTCAAGTAATAAGTGACCACATCTAAAAACTACCAAAGAAGCCCAAAAACACCATAATAGTGCCAAAAATATTTTTATAACAACAACAATGCGTCAATAATAATAACAACAACAACAACAATTAATCACATTCAAAATAAAAGTTTGTTTTTACATACAGTAGATGTACTTGTGTGTAATTATAAATATACACAATACACACACATATATATTCTGTAATCACAAACTTTTATTTTTGAAGCGATTAATCGCTATTCATCATTTTGACAGCACTCAGGAAAATCAAATGGCATCAATATCGCAGATCTGCATAGTGATTTTTTATTCCATTACCAAATTACTAGAATGATGCTACTGTAGTAACCATGACTGGATTCATGACAGATGTTATAGTTTCATATCAAATCTAAAAAAATGTGAATCTTATCTATTAGAACTGTAGCTGATACAAGAAAAATCTCTTCAATATGTTTTACAGTGCCAGACTTACGGTTTCAATCAGAAGTACTGTACAGTAGCTCAGCAGAATTTGACGTTAAAGACGTTAAAGATTAAATGTTATATTAAGTGGCCTTAACTACTATGTACATTGTACATATTGTGTTCATATTTTGCTGTTATTGTGGTGGGATACAGGTACTGTTAGGGACAGGTTTTGTGGTATGAGTAGGTTTAAGGGTGGTTTAAAGTATAAGGGATGGGTCAACAGTGTAATTATAAATGTAATTACAGAAATTAATTACAGATGTAATTACATCCAGGTATTTAAAAAATATAAGTACAATATAAAAAAATATGTTTGTACACAATAAGTGCATTGTACCAAATGGTTAATTTTAATATAAGTACATAGTAGTTAAAATAAAAAATAATAATAATAGTGTGTATTGAGTATCTTTATTTCAGTGAGCATCTCCAGAGAGAGTGAGAGAGTATTTCAGTATCACAGATGTTTGAGCGTGTAGGTTCACTGCATGATGTGGGAGACTGTCGCCTGCCGTTGTTTGTTTGTATACCATGAGGCATGAAGCCGTGGGTATCACACATTTATGCAGCGGGTATGTATGTGTGTGTGCACATGTGCACCGGTTCACCCTGGCTGCAGAGGCAGAGCTGGCTAGCACACTGAGGCCTGTGGGGAGTCAGGGCTGTTCCAGGTCCCTGCTGTAATTTTCTGTCAGCCTGGCAGGATTTACCTCGCCTGGGGCAACAGCGGCTGGCTGTGGAGCATGCCACCAATCAAGGATTGAACCTCTCACCTCACTGGCCCTGCGTGTGCACAACACTGCCTCCCATCCTTAATGCGTATGTGTTTGGATGCGTGCGCATGATCGAGTGTGTGACGACAATGTATGAGAAATATTATGTGCATCACACAAATAATTAATCCATCATTTTGACAAACTAACATTTAGAGGTTGTGTTTTACAAAATGTTAATAGTACATGTCCAATGGCACTGTGTGAGCTAGGGTTATTTTAGTGTTATTAATAATACACTAACTTTTTAAATATTTTTGGCATTTTAAATTTATTCTATGGGAGCTGAGCAACAGACATTCAATGGGGATTGAAATCAGAGCAGAACAAGTAACAAAAAAGTTAATAAAAAACCAACTTGATGCAAAACAAAGACTAAAAAGGCATCCACCAATTGCTGTAAAGAAAATAATGTCTGTCAATAAAGGTTTTTTATAATTAAAATATTATTGCATCTTAATAATAGTTACTCTATTATATAATATTATTATAACTATTATAGAATTGCATGATCATTTATAATTAATGAATTAATATATACTATATATTAATACGCACATATATATGTGCGCGTGCGTGCGGAAAAAAAATTATATTATTCAATATAATTATATAATAGAATTTAAATGTTTCATTTATTTATAATAATTAAATAGCATAATAATATATAAATAAGCTTGCATGAATAAATGATCATATGATAATATAGTTAATACACAATATTTTATAATAATAAAACTATGTTTAATTTAAATTGTGATAAATTGAAGGCAAATTGTGTTAATTTACTTCTATACTTTGGACAATTTGAGTGACATTGAGTGGATTTCTTCCACACCAGTAAACATGCAGTCTCTTCATAACTTTCTTGAATTAACTACACTTTGTATTGGCCTCATTACACGTTGTGACTAAAAATGGAAAATTAATTACACTTTGTACAGGCACCATTGGCCTCATGCACACAGTTGCTCAACAACAAGTGCCAAGCAATTGTGCTTAATTTGAAATGAGACACAAAACAGCACATCAAGCATCATGCCAGTCTGGAAGAGACTGATCAGCCTGACACTTCAAACATTCCACTTTCATCCAGTCCTGGCCAGCCGTCCCTGGAGTCTGTGGGGGTTGCATTTCAGAGGCACATTTGCAGGTCAGCAGCTGAGATGGAGAGCAGGTAGTGGGGAAAAGAGCCACCTTCTTTTCGCTCTGAGATTGATGAAGCCTTGGCCCCAGCACTTCTGTAAATATACCAACCGCCATGTCAGAACAGCAGTCCACAGCACATCAAATTAGCATCATGCCAGTCTGGAAGAGACTTCAGAAACTGACCAGCACTTCAAACATTCCACTTTCAATCCAGTCCTGGCCATATTGAGAACAGCGTCCCTGGAGTCTGTGGGGGTTGCATTTCAACAGGCACCATTTCAAGCTGATTGCAGCCATATTAACTGTAGTGAAAAGAGCTTCTTTTCAGCTCTGACATTGATGAAGCAGGCATTTCCCAGCACTTCAAGGTCAGAACAGCAGTCCACACTTCTCCAAAGCTTTTCAGCAGTGAATTATGAGACACAAAACCTTCAAACAAAAATAAGCAGTCATAAATTAGCACTAATGAGAGATGTATAACTGCATCCGCCTTTCCCTCAATAACTGCAATTAGCCTCAGACCCCTCCATCTGAATGAAACTAAACCAGCACTTAGCTCTTATTGACACCTCAGCTCATTCAAATATGCACATTTAAATAAATGATCCAGTGAACATGCTGTAGCCGTCGAATTAGAGGCAAAAAAAAGTAATGGCATATGTTCACGCTAGCAGCAATTTTCCACAATACTAAAACATTTCAATAATGCTTTTTTAATGATCATGCATTTGAAAAAACAGGATTATGTAGACTAGAATTCTGGGTATAAATGTATGATTGTTCAGTTTTCAAAACATTAAATTGTTAATGTATATTAAGCAATATCACACTGGTAGCCATAACTATCTTTGTGAGCAAGTAATACTTCCAACCGTTTGGGTAACATAAACACAATATTGCTTTTAATATTGCTTTTTTTTTAAACAACGGTTTAATGAATAAGATATTAAAAAACAAAGACATGCAAATAATGGTGCAAATAATAATTTGATGAGTGCATACGTTAGTAAATCATTTGAGGCATCCTCACAAATGCATATACACAAGTGCAAAAATAGCCTTTCAGCTAATTTGTCACTCATGTAAAACCTGACAGTACTATTTTAACTCACACTTAGTAAAACTCTTAGACACCTAGGACAAAATAAATGCAATGAACTCACTTAAGTTTCCATTGATCAAAAGGCTTGTTACATTTGCCAGCCCTGCAGACCAGCATACTGGGCAAGCTACACAGTGCTCTGCAGTAGGGGCAGCTTTCTGTGCATCTTTTTGGCATTGCATATCTTTTTTGACTGTAATTGGGTATCTGAAAAAGAAAAACACTACAAAGTGCTCTGCCTTTCATTCATAGATAACAGCAATAATTAATCATTGCATTAGAAATAGCCACTACTGTTACTAAAAATCTTACGCATTTTGGAGGACTAACCAATACAGAAAGCTAAAAAAAAATCACCAATGCTAGTTTAGAGCAGCAACAAACCTTACATCATTTGTTAAAACCTTACATACTTTGTTTTAATAAATTTATTAAGCATTGTATATAGTGAATTTAGTTTAATTTTCTATTTAAAGTAGAAAATAAGTATTTAGAGTACCATTCTGCAGGAACACGTGTTCACTTTGATCACAGTCACATCTTACTGTCATTTATTTATCCTGTAATAAGGCAGCTATGAAGTGTCTGATATTTATATTCAGAATTACACGCTGATATCCCTTAACAGTTCCTATTCTCATAAAATTCATGTGTTAACTTTTAAACCTTAATTTAACTTTCAACAACAGATATTGCACAATGGATAATTTTTGGCTGAATAGCCTTTTAATTGTCTCCCTCACTGTGTTCCATCTGTCTGAACGATTCTGTATTTTAAGACTGTCGGGACGGACCTTTATGCAAAAATGGCTCGCGTGAATTTGTGACATTTATAGATAAGGTTATGACCGTAAATTGAACGTTTTTGAGCTCAGGATGCACACGCATGTGTCACAGCACCTGACAGGGCAAGCCATTAAGCTAATGCATTAACTTAAAAGCTTAAAATAAATAATTCTCATGTTTTGGGCAGCTTGGATCACGTACTTCTCCCGCAGCATCTCATTCTGTTTCCGACACTATTTGTAGATGCATTTTGTCCATAGAAATGCGTTATTCAGTGCTGTAATTTGACACAGCCTGCTGAAGTTGGATGTGCACTGTGTGCAGACCCGAATAGTCGATAATGAGAATCGTTGTCGATTATTTTCATTATCGATAATAATCAATTTTATCGATTAGTTGTTGCAGCCCTACTTGGAACTAATCAGTTGAATTAATGATTCAATGACTCTTTACAACAGAGACTTGTTGAAAGAATCAACGTCTTTTAACTAATCAGTTGAGTTAATGATTCAAATGACTCAATCTTTGTAAAAGACACTTGTTTCATTCCTGAATGAATCAGCATTTGAACTGGACTGTTTATCAGTACTCTTGACAGGCCGTTCAGCCAATCAGATTCAAGGGCCCGATGTGTAAGCCTAATTGACATTCAACATTACCAAAGTAATAAGCACTGCAACTATTAAAACGCTTCAAGAAGAAAAGTAAAAACTTCAGCTTGAGGCAGAAATGACAAAACTTCAGATTAGATCCATGGAGAGCAATAGATATTTGTGAATAGAGCATCGCCTCAGGGAGATGAGAGCTGCTCCCAATGTCTGGCTTAGTAAGGCCGGAGCCGGCACTCCCCAGACAGTTCTAATTTATTTAAAAGCTCAACAGGTAATTTTCCCACAAAATGCTGATTTTCCTCACCGGCTTCCTCTTCAGCATGTGTTCTAATTACCAGTGGCTCTCTTTGATCTGAGGCCCGCACTTCACACTGCTTCGGCTTCCCGGGATCTCATTTCATTAGAGGTTCATTTCGTCTTGGCTCACTCCTTATTCCACCGATACACATTCAGTTAGGGGGGAAGATACGGCTTGACATATTAACTGAGCGCACTGACAAATACTGTCAAAATACACAGCGGCGCTTCCGCCTGCTCCCCGGAGACGGGGCTCAAAACAAAGTCCGCTGCATTTAAGGAGATGGAAGATGGGATTAAAGATGAGTCCGAGTTCTGATTACCTGATTAAAATTTGGAGGCTGGGTTAAAGACTGCGGTATTAAATTAATTTCATCAGCTTCATATCAATCATAGTGCCCGGGCTCGCAGGGGCCGTGCGGGGTATGAGTGGTTTTAATCTGAGTTTGGCACTGAAAGGAGGTTCTCTGATATCCGGGGCCTCTTGTTAATGATTTGAGGGACGTATCAAGTCCTGTAATAGTTTTCGATGTCAGGGTTTCGTTGTTACGATAGAATGTGACATGAAAATACAAAGCTCATTACAATACTTGGCCCCTGATAGACTTGACTAGCCTAGCTTGTTATAGTGCTAGGAAATAGGAAGGCCAAGACAAAATCAACAGACTTTTTCCACATTTTCAGTAATAAGTGTTTTTTAGATGGTAAAATATGTTAGAACTAAATGCTGCATTTGACACTGCAACTGTTAAAAAGCTTCCAAAAGAAAAGTACACAACTTCAAGTTCAAAGCAGAAATGTCAAAACAGATTACACCTAGAGCTAAACTTATGAATATGTAAATATGTATTAATATTTAAATATATAAATATGCAAAATAAATAAATGCCAATATGATATTTTTTCTTTGTTTCTGTAACACAGACCTTAGGTTCTAGAAAGTTTTAAAATAAAATAACATCATTATTATAACATTAAATGTATGGTTCTATAAAGGTGGTATATAAATGTTAATAACATTAATAATAATAAAAAAATCAAAATAAATAATAATTATAATTATAGATTATTATTAGTATGATAGCATAAAATGTATGGTTTTAGAAAGGTGCTATATAGATGTTAACAACAATAACAAAAAATTAAAATCAATAATAATTATTAGCATTATAATTATTATTATTATTACATTTATGATTCTTGAAAGGTGCTACATAAAGGTTAACAATAATTATAATAATACAAAGTTAATAAAATCAATAATAATAATAATTATTATTATAACTGGTAGATAAAAAGCAAGCATAAAAAATAAGCCAATTTTTTAAACAAAGGTTGCAGGTTGTGTAGAACTTAGAACGTAGTGTACATTTCAATAAAACCACCAATTAGCTTGAAACTTCATTCCAGACAACAAGTTCATATCCCAAGACCACATTAATGGCCTATAAGTACTAGATAACTGTGAATTTGAGGACATTTTTTGTGTGCAATCCTGCGCCTGCGGACTCATTAACATAACCCCAAATCCAATTTGCAGTTTGGTTAATACGCAATACGCCACCAGCTCAACAGCCCCAGAAAGAAGTCCATGCCATTCCACAAGCACAGTATTCCTCATAGCTAAAAGTGGGTCATTAGGTACTGCTGAACAAAGAGAAAAAGTCTCCTCGTCCCAGAGCCGACAGGACGTGGTGCATTAAAAGGGGTCTTTTCAGAACGCAAGAGCACACAGAAGGTGGTGGTTTTCTGGGAAGGGCCCCCTCAGTTCCTCCATCTGTCCGTCTGTCTGTCTCTGCAGAGGGTCACTGCGGGGGGTGGGTGGCACACCCCCTTCGATGCCCGGAACGGTGCCACGCCTGCACAGAGCCGTGCAGTAATACGAACGGTGCCCTGCGCCGCCATCGGATGGGCAAGTCTGCTTTACCTGCTGCGATTCCATTACCAGGCTGCCTGTTCCAGCGCTCAAGTGTTTCTGTAGCATATTAAACAGATTAATAGAACAATGCTCCGGGGAGCGAGCGGCCTGTCAATCTCGGCTAAAAACACAAAAGCAGAAAATTAAAAAAGCCCATGGCTGAACTCCAGAGCCGATAAAACACGCTGGAATCTACGGAGGAGGGGGGAGTAACACAGATGGTAAATATTTATTCTCCATCTCGTCGCTTTAGAGACCACACAAACACACTCGTGTACAAAGACGGGCGTACAGAAACACACACACATGAATGCGGCAGTGCCCGTTTGCTTGGCCTGTTCATCTGTCACATATACACACACAACAAGAACATACGTTCACAGATCCGTGCCATTTTCAGTTCTATATGTGAAGAATTCAAGGTCAGACTGAAAAGTCTAATAAAATATATGGTGAGCAATTACATTTTTGCCATTCACTGCTAGAGACAGTTTCAAAGTGCACAGCGGCTATTTTACGGGCATGTCATGTTTGTGTTTTCCAAATGCGATTTAATGTTTTGATTTAAAGATCTAAAGACACGTCGCACATTGTCCTGGGAGATTTGGAGCAAATTCACTCTGCGCTGTGTTTTATTTCTCCCAGAGATTTCAGAAGATTCAGGCCGGTCTACAGAGACCACAGAGGCATGCTGGTCTATCTGCTATCTCGATCACAACTCAGCGACCAGAACTGAATTACTTAAGCTTTGCGGAAACCGATTGTGTGTGCTTCATAAAATATTCCAAAAAAGGTCATTTAGGTCATTTTCTGGGAAACAAACACAAATCCACTTATTTAAACGATCAGCCATTGAGTTGGCACATTATGTGAAACTGTCTTTTGTCAAATCCACCGGCTTTTCCCTGTCCCAGGGCTGGCTGTGGAGACAGTGCAGTGCATTAGCAGGTTAATTGCCATGTGCTGGATCACACGAGGGTCGCCTCCAGTTTAATTGTGCACCATCCTGACAGCTAACCTCAAAGAACGGAGGGCCTCTAGAGCAGTGACCGGGGCCCACTAGGGGGCCTTATATGTCCAAGGAGACTCGAAAATGACTTTGAATTATTTTGTTTTACTGAGACTGATTTAACTTAATTAAAAACATAAAAAAATATGTACAATGTTTATTTTTTAAATTTCCACAAAAAATTAAATAAACGTTTTATACACTATTATTAAAATGTTTTTGGTTAGTAAGATTATTTTAAGCATTAAATTAATACTTCTAAAAGAAATGACGCATTCTTAAATGCTGTTCTTTTGAACTTATGTTTTTACTTTTTTTATTTGTTTTGGTTTCCACAAACACAAGAAGCACAACTGTTTTCAACAATGAAAATAATAATAAATAACAATAAATCTTGAGCATCAAATCAGCATATCAGAATTATTTCTCAAGGATCATTTGACACTAAATATTGGAGTAATGGCTGCTGAAAATTCAGCTTTGCCATCACTGGAATAAATTATATTTTAAAATATATTACAACAGAACACTTTTTTTCTTAAATTGTAATATTAATTCACTTTAAACATTTTTCAAAACATCTAAAAATCTTACCAACTTCAATCTTTTGAACTTTTGTATTTAATGAGGAATGTAGCATTCTTAAAAACATCTTAATCGTGATTAATTATTTTAATCAATTGGCACCGCCAAAAAGCAAAAACAAGCAGTTTTATTACAGCAGAAGTATCATAAAAAATATTTTACACGAGGCTTAAACATTGTGTTGGACAATGGAGTCAAAAAAGTCGAGAAACACTGTTTTAGGACAGGCCTGTACAGTATGCACAGGAAAATATGTGATAGAAGCAATCATTTACACCTGAAAAAATAGACAGATATACAAATACAAAAAAAACCTGACCAATCATATTGTAACATGGGTTCACATGTAAAATATGTAAACAGCTGAGAAGTAATTAGCAGCAGAATTGATGCGCCGCTGTCCGTGGTGCTGAAAAGAGTAGCTAATCACAATCATGCTGCACACAGGCCTTTCTAGAAGAGGTTATGACAGATTCTCTTCACTTTCCAGTCACAACCATCCACACCTCCGTTCAGCCTGACCTTCACAGGTGCCCTTTCCTGCTCCGTCGCAGTGCAGCCGCCTACCACTCTCTCTCCCATTTACTTCCATTCACTCTCTCTCTTTCTCTGATCCTGTCATTCTATCTCTCAGCTTGCACCTCTCCCCCAAACACCGCTTCTCAGCCCCCCTCTCTACTCGTTTGCATTCCTCTCTGCCCGCTCCTGGATCATCTCCACTTGGCAGCCAAGCCGGCCCTGTCTGTTTTCATTCCCCTCCAAGAGGACAAGTAATTTGGGAGAGAAGAGAGCAGATGACCACTGGCTTCTGACCTTTTCTGCCTCAATTTAACTCCTCCGTGTAGCACCGCGAAAGTGGCAATCAGACTAGGCAGAAGTGACACCCTCATCTGAGCATGGTGGAGCCCCACACACAATCACAGTGTCACTTTCCATCACAGCACCGAGCGGGCTGGGAGGAGAGGAGGGGTTGGCCCGAACGCCACGGCCGTCTCCCTCCACACTAGCTCTTATTAAAGCCCTGCTGGAGTGGCCAATGAGAAAAGCATCATTAACGCGGGCTGGACCGCGGGCTTGTCATCAATATGTGATGGCATAGTTGGAATGATCCTTACACTTTGTGTGTCAAGTGCTAATAGACTTGGTTGTCAGTGAGGCAAACAGCAAAGGGAATGTGAAACACTGTTTGTTGGGTTGCACTTAAAAAATGTCTCAAAAAAGTTTATTAACACTGAATGGTTTGTTATCATTTAATGCATGTATTTTTATGTAATTCATTCTGCGAGTCATTTAAACAAACAAATATTTAAAAATTTGTATTATTAAGTAAAGTAATAAATAATTAAGTCAAATAAAATTTAAATGATTAATTCTATATATTAAAATTAATAAATGCTTTTTACTGGTTTATATATAAAGGTGTATTTTTTATGTATTACTTATTCATAAGGACATAGTAAAATTAAATAATGCAATAATTACAAGTTAGAAATTCTGTAGGAGTCCAAAAATACACTTTTATATAATTATTTATGCATAGAAAATATAATCTAAATATAATCTAAATTTGTGGACTCTACAGAATTTCTAACTTGTAATTATTGTAGTATTTTATTTTACTATATCCTTGTGAATAAATAATACATTATAAAAATTTAATTTATATAATAATTTTTGCATAAAAATATAAGGTATTATTTATTCACAAGGACAGAGTAAAATAAATACTACTGTAATTACAAATTCTGTATGAGTCCACAATTTATTATTTAGATTATATTATTTATGCATAAATATTTATAGTATTTATACATTTATATTATAAAATATAGTAGTCAACATTTGAAGTGGATCAAAAAAGTTAATCAAAGTTGTCCTAATATAAGAACGCGTTTTGGTTTTAGGTTTTAGGACAACTTTGATGAAAGGTTTTGATCCGCTTCAAATGTTGACTAGTGTATTTAATATAATACCAATAATACTAATAATAATCATTATTATTATTAAATTGAATTAGTAGTAGTATTGTTGTTGCTGTTTTAATATATTTTGGAATTGTACAGCATTATTCTCCTTTCTTTTTGACAAGAACAGAACCATCCTATTTAATATAATACCAATAATACTAATAATAATCATTATTATTATTAAATTGGTCTGAGAGGTCCCACTACAGTTTGACAACTCATATATTTTGGAATTGTACCCCTGGTTCTCCTTTCTTTTTGACAAGAACAGAACCATCCTCTGTCCAGTGAGAGGTCACCTAAAAGCTTAGCCCCTGGTTCTAGACTTCATCAGTGCATGGCACCTAAAAGCTGAAATGCTGAGGCAGTCGATTATATTTGTCTGAGCAGAAGTGGGAGGGGGGAGAACCATGCGGATGAACCGCAGCGCCTGCTCAATATCAGCAAGTTCCACCACCACTGTTGATAAAAGACGTGCCAATGTATGTAAGCTGGTGTGAAATACAATGTGTGCCATGCTCACAGGCTACACATGTTATAGCAAGAGCAGCCATGAAATAGAGTCGCTCAGAGGGGATCTGCTACAAAGTGGCATATGCAAAAAAACATCACACAAGCCACAACACAAACTGGATAAATGGATTACAGAGAGTGCTCATGGACTAGTCGAGGAGCGCGAAACTTAAGGAGACGCGCAAGCTTGTAACATGATCAGAAATGCAAAGAGCTCTGGGAGGCAGATATTTGAGTTAACCGCAAAAATGAAATGCAAAGCAATTCTGAGAAAAGACTAACTAACATCTTTCTCTCCAACCAGAGGGAGTTTACCTGAGCAGAGAGAAAAAAAATCCTAAATGATGATACGCCTCTAAGGGGGGTAGTATCATTTGAAAAGATCCAGTCATTGTACTTGCTCATCCCCTCTGTGCTGAAAATGAAATTGTCTGATGTGCAAGATTTACCTTTGCCGCATTTGGCCCCGCTCAGACGAGAGGGTCGCGGCTCCACGTGTCATCTTGTGGCACCATCGCGGTGGCTCCAATTTACACACAGAGCCGTTCTGCATTTCAAAGAAGCCCAGCGCGAGCCCTCCTGTTAGCGATCGCTATCTGAGCCCCGCGGACGCGAGATTAGGCCAGCTGGAGAAACCGCTCGCTGCTTCCCCCGCATTTACATTTTCATTTTCATATTAGATTTTCCTCCTTACCCCCTCCTGGGCTTTAACTAGTCCGTCCGCACACCTACCCTTCCCACATCTCCCAAGAGCAGGGACATACGGGCCTAAGCCCGCCGCTCCGTCACTCTCCAGCCCCTATGATTAATGGAATAACTAATGAAACTTTTGATGTAAAAACAAATAATGGAGTTCATCTGTGGAGCGGCTTTCATCTAAAGAGAAAAAAGACGACTATTTTAGCACGACAGAAATAGATCAAAGAGTTACTAATAAATCCATACGAGAAGCATTCAAACAATATCGTGGAAAAAAATTAAACGACTGCCAGATAAAAGGAGGTTCGCGCTCGCTCCTCGAGTGTTCTTGTTCTTCTGTGGTTTTGGGCTGTGAATCAGAGATACCGTTCGGAGCAGGCTAGACACGATTAGATGTTCTCGCCCTTGAAAATCAAACTCCGAAACGCTGACACTCTAAAAAGAACAAGAAACTATTGAAGCAGAAACCATGTTTCTTATGAAAAGCGCCAACATGTGTGAGCTAGGAGAACCGTAGAGCAGGACCCCATTGGGGTTTAACACAGAAGGGATTGTTGTATTGTTCCATCGCAGCTTTAAAAGCTTCTGTCTCTCAGGTAGATCGTGTTTGTTGTGTGAGTGCAGGGGCCTCATTCAAAGTGGCACTCAATGGACTTAAAGGGCCACAGTGGTACAGTGATGCATTGCACACATAAACACCAATGACTTGGCCTGCATATTAAAGGCATGGGGCCGCACACCTATGCATTCTCATCACTTTCTTTGGCCTTCGACAAGCAGACAGAAAAACTAAACCAATCTACCAACAGAAAGGAGTCACCGGCGTGCCACAGGCTGACAGTGGCCAAGCGGGTCAGCCGTCAGTGTAACTAACGCATGTGATGAACTAGCAGTCAAGAGGCTAATCAATGCGTGTGGAGTTAAATCAATGCTTTTCTTAGCTACCTATAAGTTAGGGTGTAATTTTTGTCAGGAATGTCTTAAAGGTCCCATATTGTTAAAACTGAAAGTCCTGGCTTTTTTCTTGATAACAGAGGTCTAGGTGCGATGTAACTACCATATAAGTTTCAAAACAGTCAATCCACAGTAAAGCTCACACAGCCTGCATAAAGTAGCTGTGATTTTTCACGAGCGCTTGTGACTTCCGTAAAAACGTGACGTCCGAGCTACTCAGTCACCGCCTTCAGACAGTCACATCCCGAGCACCGCCCACTGTCCTTTTGCCAAACCCCCAGACAGCATCGCGTCCATGCCATTGCTGAGCAACAACAACACGGAAACATGTCGAAAAGAAAATGTTAACTTTAACAGACGAAACAAGATCGGTTGACCTGTAACATTACACTCTCCCTCAAAGGATGGACGATCTGACAGGATTGTTACTATGAGGTGGATCACGTTTAACATGTATAATAAAGACAAACTCACCGTGTCTATCTAATCATGATGAATATGTAAATACATTTCAATTTCAGCAGGCAACTATTTTTACAGCTCATTATTATTCACACATGCACACAGATTATTTCATCACAATCATGAAATGTATATTCATATTAAACGCGATATGTATAATCACAATGAAAACAAATTGAGGCTGGTGCTAGTGGCCTATTTCATGGAAAATATCAGTGTACACTTTTCATAATATTTTCACAAGATTCTTTATGATTTTATTAATAATTTTATCTTAAAATAAAAAATCAGCAAAAGCAACATTTAATTAAAAAATATCTTTTTAAATGTGTTAATTTCTAACAGCTATTATATGGCTGTATATGTAAACGAGCTGCAAGAACATTCTTCAGACTTTTTATTTTACTTTGGATAAACAGTTTTGTTTGACAAATGTCTGATAAATCTTATCACATAATATTCTACAAATGACTATCAATTATTTAAAACACTTGAGAGCTGGCAGGTGCCAATATATTACTTCTCACATTTTGTAGATTATACAAAAACAATTAGAATGATATGTATTTCCCATTACTATTAGTAGTCTATTCAAGGGTTACTTATATAGCTGTAAATGTGTATTTGTGTGAGCAGCTCTGGCTTATCTCCTGACAAAACAGGGAAAGGGAGGAAGAGGAGGAGAAGAGAGAAAGACTCATTTTACATGTTCTGCATGCTCCTGGTGGCAGACAGCTGACCTTCACTGCAGACATGCTCGGGTGGGTAACTGCGTTCAAATTACGTCCATTCCAAAGGACTACATGAAACGGCCACGGCGCTTTAAAGTCGTTCAATTAGATTATCCTTTTCATTTCTTTCTTCTTGTGTGCATTCAAGATGCAGACATATGGCAAAATATATATATTTACACACAGCCTCATATACACATATGAAGGAACACACACGTACACTTACAACAGAGTTGGACAGAAAGGGAAGAAATGGGGTGAAAGAGTAAAGTGGAAATGAGTGAGAAAGAAATAAGAATAACAAGTAAGCAGCATGAACGTGATCTGCAGCCTTGATTCTGAGACTCATCCCTGGAAAGGGAGACTTAAAAGACCACCTACTTTACACAGTTACTGTTTTACTTTCTTAATACATACCATCTCAATATGCATGATTCATATTCCAAAGAAAACTATTTTTTGTCTTCATCTTTCATCAAAGCGCAATAACTTATTATTGACATATCTAGCCATTTGTGGATGAAAGACAGGCTATAACACTAGGTATGATAATTGCTAATGATTCTGCGAATGTGGAAAACAGACTTAATGTCCAAACTTGAAATGTGAGCTAAAAGCAGAAAACATACTGATACTGAAGAGGCTAAGATAAATAAACAATCCCAAAAAATACTCAAAAAATTGTAATTAGTTACATTTTATTAATTGCATTAATATTAATGAGAACATTAATTATTATTATTATTATGACAATAATAATTATTATTATTATTTAATATAATGTTATTATATATATTTTTATATATATAATTGTTATTATTACTAAATATAATTATTATTTTCTATTTGCTTTTAAAATTTGATTATATTATTTATTATATTATAATATAATTGTATAATATTATAATTATATTATATTAAAAAATATATATTATATTTGTATAATTATAATATTTAATAAAAAAAAAATAAATATTATTATTATACATTAATGACACAATATTATTTTTTTCTTCAATAATTTTCCTTTTTGACTGACATCAGCAATCCATTTTATTTCCCCCCCTTCTCCAACTGCCTGATTTTAGTGTGACATGTTACGGCCACTATTAATGATCCAATATATTCCATAACATCAGGTGCTGTCAAACTTTTTTTCTCATTAAATATCCTGTCTCACACAGAAACATGTCACGTTACAGAAGTGAAATGAGTGTTCATGGTGTCCCTTACAAAAGATATTACATTGTTTTTTTTTGGACATAGCACCAATAAAATATGACATTTTTTCCTCTTTGAACCATTAGTAATATTATGGTACTGTACCTTGGTACAACCACTGTACATTTTGTAAGGGGTGAGAGGAGAGAAGTCCCTACTCTTCCAGCCTTGCTCTTTGATTCACCCCCACCC
This sequence comes from Ptychobarbus kaznakovi, assembly GCA_027422405.1. Lineage (NCBI taxonomy): Eukaryota > Metazoa > Chordata > Actinopteri > Cypriniformes > Cyprinidae > Ptychobarbus > Ptychobarbus kaznakovi. The sequence continues at coordinate 15,346,346 of CM049813.1, forward strand.
ACACAGCCCATCTCTCCCACTTTCTCTCCCCCTGCATTTATTTTCTGCCCCTGCTGTGGTTTTGAATCCCTCCAGCTTGTCAAGAGGACTGGCTGTGCGGACAGCACCGCATCACGCATTACAATTCACTACAGCTTTGTGTGTGTGAGAGAGGGGGGGGGGGGTGTTGAGAGGGGGTTGTATTTTCAGGGGAGTTACTATAATTATATGACAAAATGCTGCAAATCTCACAGGGTGCCGAACACAGGAGCAGGGGTCAGGGGACAGAGCACTTTCAGCGGGGTAATTTGTAAATGTCATTCAGGTGGGCTCCTCTGTCAAAGCCTGGTATCCGCAGCAGGCTTTCTCATGCAGATTTCTAGAATCAGAGCTGCCAATGCTGCTTCATTCTGCTGACCTCCTTGGCAGTATTATCTAGAACTGCTTGTATAATCAGCAAAAATATGTGATAAAAAAACACTCACTGCGGTCATGAAAAAAACTTCTGATAACCGTGTTACAAAATGTTTTTTTGGTTTAGTAATTTTTTTGTCTCAAAATTGTCCAAATCACATTATAATCCAAAAATGAAAAGAAAAAATAAAGCCAATTTATTAGGACCCTATGATTTTTTTGTGTGAAATTATTTACAGGACAATCATTTTACCCTCAATTGGCATTGCTATAATGTGAAACACTCATTCCCATTCCCAAAAGTCTCATTCCCATTATTGTAAAATAAATAAGAATTTATGCATCATTACGTTTTATTTTGTATAATAATAATAATAATATAACATTAATTCTAAATACTGTAATACATCTGTAATACATTTTTCTTTACTTTTTATTATAATTAAATGCATTATTATTGTTCTTATTATTATTAACAACAACAACAATTAATTCTAAATACTATAATACATCTAGAATAAGGTTGTTGTTTTTTTCCTATGACCAATAATTTTCTCCTATTAAATTCAGATAAGACAGAGATATTACTTATTGGACCAAAAAAACAGTACACAGAATCTCTTGGATTACAATTTGCAACTAGACGTTTGTCCTGTTCCTTCCTCTACAGTCAAAAATCTGGGTGTTATATTAGACAGCAACTTATCTTTTGAAAATCATATTTCCCATGTTACAAAAACAGCATTCTTCCATCTTAGAAACATTGCCAAGCTACGGAACATGTTAAGTGTTTCTGATGCAGAAAAGCTAGTTCATGCATTCATGACCTCTAGACTGGACTATTGTAATGCACTGCTAGGTGGTTGTCCTGCATCTTCAATAAACAAGCTACAGATAGTACAAAATGCTGCGGCTAGAGTCCTTACCAGGTCAAGAAAATATGATCATATTACTCCAATTTTACAGTCTCTGCACTGGCTACCTATTAATTTCCGTATCAGTTACAAAATATTATTACTTACCTATAAGGCCCTAAATGATTATAGTAAAGGGAATTAATTGTCCTAAATATATATATATATATATATATATATATAATATCTCATACTAATCAAACGCACATTATTAAAACACCAACTACTTTTATTTTTTTTTTTCTTTTTTTTTTGATTTTTATACTGAATTTGTTGCCATACTAAAATATCTCCCTTTGATCGTATCATGACTCTCTATTGGTCATATTCATTAGTTTTGAATCGAGAAATGACATGACTGTCCCAATTAAAATTATGTTAATGCATGTTATAGATTTAATTTTAAAATACATGAATGGCAAGTAAGCATAAATAAATAGATACTTAACGGAGTAGCTACATTTGTCAGTGATTTGTTGGTACTCATTTGAACAGAAACAACATTACTATACTGGATTACGTTGTTAAAAATTCAATAATATTAATCTGGGTTTCGATCAACTTAGAGGAACACATTAAAAGAATTTAAAACAAAGATTACATATCATGAGGGTTCAATAATTAAGCAGATAGTATCCGCCGTAATATACATATCATCAAGTGGACTATACTGCTGTTTGAAGAACAAATGACAAGGGTTTAGGTTTGCTTTCGACATTGGTGGGAACATAACACCCCCCTTCATATAGCTTATAGAGTTTCTTTTTTTCTCTTTTTTATAGTATGTTTAACAGACAATAATTACACAATTATGATTTTGTGAACCAACAGCATCAGAGTGCTGGGTGTCTTAAAGGGATAGTTCACCCAAAAAATTTAATTCTGTCAACATTTACTCACCCAGTAGTTCCAAACCTGTTTGAATATCTTTGTTCTGCCGAACACAAAGGAAGATATTCTGAAGAATGTGGGAAACAGAGCAGTTCTGGCAGAGCCGATCCTTCCAATACACAAAATATGCAAGCTGCGTAGGGCCCCCGAAACACCAGGGGGCCCCCTTGCTCTCAAAGATGATTTAATTTTAGTTTTGTTTTTGAATTTGGCCAGTGGTTATGAAAACATAAATGAAGATTACTTTTAATGCGGTGCGCTGTCGCCCTCTCTATGTAAAAATCTGTCAAATCATGTAATGTGAATGTCTTGCTCGAATACAGTCTTGCTCGAGACTAAAAAACGAGTTAGAGCGTTCTGAGCCGCAAGCACTTTCCGCGAGCACGATTTGAGACGGAGTGAAACACTTCATTAATTTGTTCATAACCACTCATACAACCCAAACCCCCCACCCACGGATGCAGTTTTGGGTAGGGCCCCCCGAAGTCTAGGATCGGCATTGGTTCTGGGGCACCATTGACTTCTATAGTATTTTTCCTACTATGGAAGTGAATGGTGCCCCAAAGCAGCCTGGTTACAAACTTTCTTCAAAATATTTTCCTTTGTGTTTGGTAGAACAAAAAAATTAATACAGGTTTGGAACTACTTGAGGGTGAGTAAATGATGACAGAATTTTCATTTTTGGGTGAACTATCCCTTTAATCACACATCACTTTATTTTAATATTAATTGAATTGGAGCCAGGATGATTCTGAAAGAATACTCTGCTGTTGCTGTAGTAACGAAACTCGTGCACATCTGATTGACAGATAAACAGCACAATCTTATATCAGTGTTGTTTTTTATTTTGTGGATATTTCAGCTAACAGTTTGATTTGTGCATTCATTAATTTAAAGTTAAAGACTGTCCACGGCGACTCATGATGCTGTTCCAAATCCTGCTGCACCACAGAGTGCCACTTACATAGTTTACCCAAAAAAAAAAAATCACATTATATTTGTCCCAAATTATTGTTGATGTTCATGACTTTATCCTAGGCTGAAAAATTGTGTATCTTTCCGCACAACGTTTGTCTTTCTGTCCGTATGCTTTATTGTAGGGAGCTAATAATTTCTATTTCCGTTTGCTCTGTTTTGTCAAACAAACACCACTTCAAACTCATCGATGCAACTTTGTTCATTCCTGAAGTGGGCTTTTATATGAACTGTTTTAGACTGCTGTCTTGAATTGGGTGCAATACCTGTGAGTTGTTCTAAACGCGGCTGCGCTTCTCGTCCGGTGTGCGACTACATTCCGCACATCTATTAAATGTGCGTCCTTGAGAGCGCACAGGTTTCTAAAGTATTTACTTTAACTTGTTAGGTAATATCAATGATATGACGTTTCAGATGCGTCTGAAATGACAAAAACATATACATATATTTAATTATTTGCTCAAAATATTGCTAGGAACAGTTTGGTAGTGGCTGGATATTGGTAGGGACACATACCTAGCGTCCCCCCCTAATTCTTTGTCCCTGACAAATGATGTCCACTCCATGGACCAAAACAAAAAAGCATTGCTATGGTAAAACATTCAGTGCTGTGTAATCGTTCTTTAAGTGTTTGGCCTCAGTAGCCAGTTGAGACAGAAAAAACATGAGGTCAGACGCTGGCTATATGATTAGGTGTCTGTGAGATGACCAGAACACGGCTTCAGAATGTGTTACTCCAATCTGAATAATCACAAGAGAGCATTCCAGATCCAATCGATGCACTATCACTATTATCCTTTAAAAGAGCCGCCTCATTTTCCCTCAAGTGGGCTATCAGTGTTGCCTCTAACCCATACATTTCAAGGCCTGGCCGAAGTTTCCATCTCATCCCTTCCCTCTCTGAATTCATTTCAAGGCCGTAGATCGTTGCAGCCTTACTTGCGATAGCTTGCAGGTTTCTGCAGGACACTACGTGCTTGAGATGACACTTATCACCTATGATGCTGAGGTTTTTTAGGATACAGTCAAAGCCTCAAGGACTGAGACATTGCACAGAGTGGACGGTTACACAATGGATGAGCAATTGGAAAGCTTTCAGAAGCGCTTCCCTTGAGGTTTTATTGAGGAATGGGGCATGAAGTGATGTTTTGGTGACGTGGTTCATTATCTGCATGAGGATCCTTGAGTAGCAGATCCTATAACCTCAGTGATTCATTGAAGCTGTTGTATTTATATAATCTCAATCACTACTGACTAAACAAATATCAAACACAAGCACTATTCAAGGTGAATCATTAAATCCAGGAATACTGCCAAAACATGAAAAGCAATGTCCAGACGGATGTATAGTTGCATCCAAAAAACACGCAGTGTACAAAAGATCTCATGAGAGCAAGGGAAAAACCTGACCAGATATGCATATCTAGAGTTTATATAAATTACTTTAGGAAAAGAAAAAAAGTCAGCGTCTTGCTTTTTCTAGGGTCAACTGTGGGAGGTCCTTTCTATCAAAATAACAAAAAATATTATTTTCAAGATTATGTATTTCATTATTAAATTTAGAAAAAAAAGCTTGATTTTTTTTTCCCCCTATATTATTTTTGTTTACCAGCAAACAATGTGCTAACCATTGCTTTAAAATATAACTAAACTAAATAAATATAGAAATAAGACAATGTTTAGGCTAAATGTTAACTGGTGAGAGATAGAAGCAAAGTAATTATACTTTGTTCATAATCCATTCAAATGGTTATTTATAGTTCTTTTACACTTCCTGCACTTTAAAAATACAATTATTCATGTTAGTATTTTAAAAGTACATTTAACATAAAAAACTAATTTTTTACCAAAACACGTTTTAGTCAGAATAATTGCATTTACATTCTATTGCACGTGTGCAAGTCTGTGAAGTATAAAGTTGGAATGAAAAGGAAATTCAGCTATTTTCTAAATGCCTGTTTTAGATCTTATTGTGAACGATTCATGTGTGCATATGTATTATATTTAAGTTATTCCTTTATTATAAAAATGTCATTACTGGACAGACTTTTGACGTATGTAAAACGCATCCAATCATTTAATCCTCTTAAACCCCGCCCACATCTCAAAGTCCAATCAACAACCAATGCCAAGAACCAAGTCCCCACCCTACATTTTTTTTTTTTCAATAATCTGTTACACTCATGAGTATGTCACAATACAGAAAAATACATATCTGTCGACTTTAACAGACTCACATGCTGTTACGGTGAGCAATTAGGCAATTTACATTTAACATTTACAGATGAGGTATAATCACAAAATGCAAGTTATGCAATAGGAAAACATATTTTTATAAAGCATTCTCATTTTTAGTCAACTAGGGTCATGCAAAAGCTCACTCTGCTTCCTTTGCTATTTTGTAGGTGCATTTCATCCATATAAAATGCATTATTATCTACTTTAAAGTGACTTTACTGGCTTTCTATGCACAACACAGAAAAATTGTTGTGGATTATTTTCGTTATCAATTAGCTGTTGCAGTCCTACATAAGACATTTATTTCTGCGGTCTTGGCATTCATTGGTGACTTTCATGGCTTTGAAATGGGGAAGATAGGCATCATTAGACTATTTCCTTCAGCAGAGTGGCTATAATAGGGCCGTGGGTTTTATACTCAAGTGGGTTTTATACATATTCCGTCTGAGTACAGCGCATTGCAGCTTCCCATCCAAGCGCCAATCATTATATCTAAAGCAGCTGTGATATTCATTATAAGGAGGCACCTCGCCTTGACCATTCTCCTCGCAGCCGATGACACAAAAGCCTCTCCTCAATGCCTCGCCAACACTCTCATCTTGTGATGGCAATGCAACAAGTCTGTAGATATATGCTAACCTGTTTAATTCCATTTTATTCGACTGTCTCCTTTCACTCTCCAACTGCTCCCAACCTCTTAGAATAATCTTCAATGCTAAACGGTCAAAACCTCATTCTGTAAGCCAAAACCCTGAGCTAATGAATCGCAAATGTTTTAAATAAAACTTGATGAATTCAATTTAATGAGATTATTTTACAAAACAGATCCACACACAAGCGCTTTGAAGAAATGCTACTGACGTGGAATTGAAATGAACTGAAAGGCTGAGAGGTCCGAGGCTAGAGGGTTTTCTCTCTTTTTTGCACTGCAGGTCTGTCTACGGCCCAATACTGTAAGAACTTAATGCCATCAGGGACCCTGCTATTTGAATGCAGGGGCTTTTTTATCAGGAGCACAAGTGGTGCAGAAAAAATTGCTTGGGATTAATTTGGGTGGCGGCGAACACACAGCTGGGATCAGCGCGTGCAGCTTTCTCCACCCGTGCTCGCGATATGCTGGGGTTGCATGGTCTGTTTATTAACGGTGACTCTGTTCCCATTGAGGGGCTGAGACTGGGGGCTGGAGTCAGTGGTGCAACTTTAAAAGGCATTTAGCCAATAATAGCATACATGTACAATACGATAAGGAAATTAAACCTTTTGGCCCCTCTCATTTTTGCAGCCACACCTAAGAACAGCCAGTCCCCCTCTCCTCTTTATCCATGTCCAATGCAGAGCTCGGCTGTATCATCTCAAAACATGCAGGATCATGTGTTCATGTGTGTAAATAAGGAGAAAGCGTATTACGACTGTGTGTGAAGAATCAAAGCATCCGTTCCATGCTACAACCCTATTGGGGATGTGAATGTAAATGCATGCTATGTTGTGGATGTTTTATTTCTCGGTCATACCAAACTGCTTCTGCGGGGTGCAGATGGGTACTGTAGTTAATGGACCAGCACTCTGAGGCATGGCTGCATTTCATTCGGCCTGACCGTAGCACTTTTATGGTTGGAGTGGACGGTAGGCTTTGAGCAATGTTTGCGGTTGGCTGTTCGTACATTGAACTTGGTATCTCAAAGCTGATGATGGTGGACCCACTGTGGAGGAAACGGCTTCATGGGTTCAGCTGCAGCTTCTCATAATGTAGCCTTCCTTTAGTGAAAACCATACAGTTACTGTATGTGAAGACGATAAGTGTGGCTGAGCGATATATAATAGATTTTTTTGATGAATGAATGAATGAATTAAGTTTTTCACCTAGTATCTCACAGCAGATTTGTTTTCACTAAATGAACAAGGACAAATAATTAAATCACATAATATATATCAACATATTAAACAATATAATTCTATATAAATAAATAACGAAAACATATATATGATAAATGATTATAATAAAGCAATATTTAGCTGCATATACCAGCAGAGACTTCTGTGAACTTATATGAGTGATAATGCAAAGGAATTGCTGAATTAAATCATTTTGAATCATTAAATTAAAATGGACAACTTGGAAAATGGATAGAACTTACCAACTTCTAGTAGTTGGGAGGTTTCTACTAGGGGTGGGTGATATACCGGTAGACATGATTAACTGGTAGAGATTTTGGACTATTGTCTCTATCTATACATGCTCACGTGAAGTTGCTGTGCTACGTGGTCATGAAAACTTACCGTTTACACACGTTTTTAAGCACTGTGGTTTAAAAACAAGTGATTTTAAGCCATTGAAATGCAATCAGCAGAGAAAGAGAACTTATTTTGCTATATGCACGTGCTGTCAGAAAAGGCTCACGCACATGAAAACAGTGCTCAGAGCACAGGAGTACTTGGAGTATTGAGTTCTTTTTGCCCTTTTATAGGCCTTGAACAGTTAAAAATACACACTTATATGCGTCAAAATGCCCATCTTTCAAGTATCCTCGTAAACACAGAATGTATGTCTTAAGTGAAAGCAAACAGCTGAGAAAGAAAACACATGTGTAACAGTATATTGGATCCAAGTAGCTCTTAAAGTGACAGCAGTCTAAAATTCCTGCTGTCTGTCATTCATGTTAAGCCCAAAACACACTGCACGATTTTAGCACTCCTATAAGATCACTGCATGTCACACTGTGCGACATGGATCTAATAAACTTGGCTACGACGTGTGTGTAGACTGTACGATGATGACACCCATTGACTCGTATGATACGACGTACGTTACTAAGAATAAAACATAATCAGCATGCGCTAGTGGTAAACAAAAAGAGCATGATAAATCACACTTTAGCAGTTGTAGTTTTTGATGTGTGCTGAAAAAAGTGGAAGCGGCGAAAGAGGAAGGGATAAGAGCTTGAGTAAGCAGTTTTATATTTTAACGCCATGTTGCATTGAATTCATGTCGCATTTTTATTGGTTGGTCAGTAAACGTGGATCGCACCAGCAAACACACTGTGCGATGATCATGCTGTATTGTAGGCTGTCTTTGGTCGCAATACTGTGAAAATGGCAATCTTTGAACCTCTCTCACTTTCCGACATAAGAACACCGATTAGGAGCCACGATCACAGAAATCGCCATGATTGTTTCACGATGCCAATCTTTCGTCTGGGACAGCTAAAAACCGTGCAGTGTTTAGGGCTTTAAACAAAATCTCTCACTGCTCTTGACTAAATCCCTTTTGTAACTTTAATACAAATAAATATATATTTAATTCACACAGTGAAGAATATGCAGTGTTTTGTAGTTTTTGTCCTTTTGCTTGTAATTAGTTTGTAATGAGCTTGAGTCTATTTTTTTTATTTATGCTAGTATTCATTTGTTATGATACTGACAGTGGTGACAAGAATTATGAAATTGCAATGTGATCAACATTTTTTATATCAGAAAAAACTTATTTAAAGCAAAAATAACTATATCATTATATATATCGTTATAGTGAAGTACTCATATCGTGACATTAGGCTTTGGTCATATCGCCCACTTCGTTTCTACTACTGAAGTTTAAATCTGATTAAAGCATTAAAACATTTCTATCTTAATTATACAGTCTTTAGAAAACTTAATAACCAATAATGTGCATTAAATCATTACAACACAAAATATAGCTTAATAGTAGATTCGCCAGCAAACTAATCACAAATGTAGTTTGTATATTAGATATACATCACCCAGCCATAGTGATGTCCAAACACAAAACTCCTACAAGTAAATTAGATGTGACTTGTGGAGAAAATTGATAAAAGAAAAAAAATCCCATTTCAAAGCCATTTTGCCAATAAATGCTAATCTTGCACCGTTTTCAACCAGGGGTCCATGTATGCTATAATAGGACACTTAAGCAGTCAGAGACTAGTTCTCCCTTAGGCATCCATGGTTTCACTGCAACTATCACTGCAATAACGTGAAAGCACACTGCATTACACCCATTTGGAGAGGTCACGTTCAAATGAGCTTTGCATCAGGCGTGCAGCCACACACACACATGCATACATCCCGTAGATGAGAGAGAACTTACAGCAAATAAGCAGCATCTGGCCAAGGGCAGAGTGTTATTTCACAGCATAACTAACTGACTGATGGCTCAGTATCTAGTAGGAAAAGAAGAGAGGGACAGAGAGATACAGAAGAGAGACATCCTCCATTATTCCCAATGGAAAAAGCTGTTAGGTCATCACGTCATTTCTGGAAGCAGAACTCAGTCCAAAGCGTATATTTATAGTTGGAACATTTAAACATAATGATTATGTAACGTGCAGCTACAATCAAGATACAATACATTTTTTCTTGGTTATGCATCAAGTTGAGCTACACTGAACTGAAGAAAATGTGTTGTTTTTTTCACAAAAAAATTGCTGGTAAATTTCCACAAAAATGTATGAAGAAACAGCAAGTAACACATTGAATTAAACATGACATTCTGAAGTAGAAAAACTGATATGGTCGTTTCTTGTAAAACAATCAAATAATCATTTTTTACAAGTATTCATGAGAATGTGTAATCAAATATTTTGAAAACATGGTCAATTTTAGTATGATTTTTATAATGATCTTACATGACTTTTTAAAGAGACTATATATACACATACACAAATATATATATATATATATAACACATTTATATATATATATATATATATAATATATATAATTACATTTATAAAATGTTATAATTATTTAAATGGTCTGAATGACACTGAATTTTGTGTGTGTCTATTCTGTCTCCTTTATGTTTATTGAACAACCATTTGTAGAAGCAGACAAGACATCAGTTTCCCATTTAGGTCTAAAATAAATTAATAAATCAAATTAAAACTTTGGCTCAAATTTTACACCGCTCACTTCACACCTAGACCTTTATGTACATTTCTATACAAACTTCCACTTCTGTTGGCTAATAGAACGTAATGTGATGTGATGTGAAATGTGAAACAACAACAGGCTTCCAGTTCAAATCACAGGAAACCACCACATTCAAAAAGGTGGATAGTATAAAGCCCAAAATAAATCCAACCAACAGATCTGGAAAAGAAAAACGTGCTAAACGGAGAAAAGAGAGGCAAATTGTAAAAGTGACTGAGTGGAAGTTAAACAATCTGAGCAGTTTGCGAGCACGGCAGCGCGTGAAGAAACAGGAAACATTGTGTGCGTTGGATTTAGTAAATGTGTCTGAAAGCAATCAAACAATGTCTGGACCAATACCGGCCTCATCATGATAAGAGGCTAGCAGGCAGCTCTCTAATCAGAGGCTGGACCGCCGTAATTGCCTGCTACAATCTATCTCTGCCACTGCTGGCTTCATACTTTCCATAGTATTAGAAGGCTGCCCAGTTCATTTCTATACGCAGCGCGCCGTCAAGTGAAATTGGCAGGGTAAATAGGAACCGCTGTTTATTTCCTGCTTCCTTCTGTCGTACTGGGGCCAAACACAGAGTAAAAGAAAGTGCTATTAGCTCGGGCAGAATCCACACAAAACCACAGAAATTACTGTCAGCGGGCAACCCTCCGCAAGCCACAAACAATAGACGGCATCCAAATTAAAGCACAATAAATCACAATGCGTTTAGCTGCACCGAGCCCGCCGGAGTCTCATCACTTTATATGCGTGCGCGCGCGTGTGCGTTTTGCGTTTCAAGGAGCCGAAGGCCTCGAGCACCGCATGCTGTGGCGGAAAAACAGGTCTGGTGAAATCTTAGGTCATTATCAGGAGGTACATTCAACAATTCACCTCACACTGCTTTTAAACGCTCTCTTGAAAATAAAGCGTGCCAAACAAGTGTAATGGCTTACAGAGAAAATAAGATAATAGTGAATGGTTCTGGGTAAACAAAGAGGTTTTGTTACTTGTATTGTTGTCGAGGCGAATTCGGCTCATTGTGTGCATCGGTAAGCCAAAGAATGGATTTTCCAGCTGGACATTTGTTTTCCGCCTTGTCAAGTAAAATAAAAACATGCTGAAATGTTAACTAAGAAACTTACCTAACAAGTACACATTGGTGTCACATTCTCAATCTGATGGAAGCGTTGCTTTCCTGCCTGAACCGATCTATATGGACAATAAGACAACAAAACAAATGACACAGTTCATACAGTGGGGTGTGAAAGGTCAATGCAATCACTTTGATATTGTGTGTACAATCACAACATTTACTCGCCGCATACATCCCAGTCCCTGATCTTCAAAAGATCTGTAATTAAACAGAGTAATTACATATCTATGCTGCTGTTCAGACACCTTCAGAGGTCCGACGTAATTAGTTATCATGACCACCTCATAGTACGCAGGAAAGAACGAATCAATAACCCATTCTAAACGACCTCATGAACGTGTTACAAACTGACAATAACACAAGCCCTGGAAGCATCTGCAGAGCCTGTAAGAACTCAAGGCTGACTGGATATGTATAGAAACATCTCAGCTACCTCAACAAATCAAATGCTTGTGCCAACAAAATCTTTAGCTTTTTCATTACATTAAGGCATTGTGCTGTAAGTCGAATGGCAAACATTTGGCGATATTTTGACAAGACAGACAGGGAGTATTTCATATCATTTTTTTTCTCCAGGGTACTTCAGTGCTTTTATGAGGGCGCTTGTGCTTTTTCAATCAGCAATAACAACAGTATTTGGCGCCTACTATTCAGCAAGAGCTGCAAACAATAATGTTTGAACTCTGGGTTCAAAAGGCCTGGAAAAAAACATCATTCAGCCTCACTTTTTCACTTTTGGATGAATTCAACAATTGAGACTGAATGGTGGCTTCTTCAAAATAGGCTGCAGTGCTATTGCCTTAAAATGACCTCTAATTACTTGAAAGATATTTTGAGTCTTTTCAAATTATGACATGTTCGCCATTGGCCTCCACTCAAGACATTTTTGTGCTAAAGAAAATGGGTGAACAATTTGAGTTCTCTTTAGTCGAGCCAAAATGGCTTTCCAAGTCGGTTTAAAGGGTCTACAATTGGTTGGTGCAGAGCGTTGCTCCGTTAATTCTTGTATCCACCGTTTCAAATTAACATGCTGAGCACACTGTTATATCTTCCAGAGATAGACTGGGTCATGTAGGTTACAACCTTTATTTTCTTTTTCTCTAACAAAAACAAAAAAGTCCTGTGGTGGAAATATTGCACTATACCACCTTCTAAATCATCAACACATTGTTTCATGTTCAAACTGCGATATTAAGACCACAATCTCCCCATTATGTAGATCTTCTCAGATTAATTACCTCCAAATTCTAAGAAACGGCTCCGGCACCTAAAGCCCGAGGAACATTACGGACAAGAGCCTCGACTAAATCAGATTCTAACGGCTAAATCAATGCCAATTATTGTGAGACAATTGACAGCAATGCATCTGAAATGAGCCTTTACATTACATCTCCCACTCTTTAACAAGGACTAGAGGAAAATATAAGACATTGAATGTTGGTTTGGGTTAACTGTATTGACCTGTCCATGACAGGATTATACTGATTTACAGGAACAGGATGTATCAAGTATGTGTTCACACGTATTTTCACTGGAGTGCACACAAAACACCATTAACCAATCAAACACAACACATCTGTAAACACAGTCATTCGCTCCAGGTCAACCAGTCATACTGTCTTTGAATACATCATTATGAAAACATCAACAGTATGCATTCAAGAAAATAAGTATATATATTTAGACCACTTTGTGTCAACTGTGTAACTAATTAAAACCTTTGTTAGTTCCCGAATACTTTAAATGCATTTATTTTTTGCATTGGGGTCTCCAATGCATTGCAGTGACTCTCCGTTTGGACACACCACAAATCACAGTCATGCATTAATACTACAAGAGTAATCGATTAATTCTGAATGTTGGGTCTTTCACAGTACGCTCTATTATTTCTAATTACCCAATGGGTCACGGAAGTATGCCTCTGCAATAGCCCCTACCAGGTATATAAAAAAGGAGCCATTCCAGTTCTCCTGTCCACTCTTTCTCCCTCTCTTTTTCTCACACGCACGTCTCAGTGGCCTTCTACCAAAAGATCACAGCTCCACCTAGTGCAATCTACAAGAAATGAATGGCAGTGAATTGAACTGACACAACTATGATCTCTGCAACACGCTTTGCATCAAATTTCCATTAAAAGTTATTATTTAACCTTCAAAAGTAAAGAAACTCTTTTAAATAGCTAAACAAGCAATTTAGTTAAAATGATCTCTATTTCTATGCACAACTTTTTGTTTTAGAGGACTTATAAATAATAAAATAAACCAAACATCCACTGGAAGAAAGTATAAAGCACACTAATGACTTTTACTGACTGTCCTGACAGAGTTATTGAGACCCTATTTCTGAATATGTCTATTAAATGAAAAAATAACAACGCACTATTTAACAATTGCAACATGCAAGTATATTTCTCTCCCATTGTTAGTTTATTTACTATGAGAAATAACAAGAACATGATCAGATTATCTGCTAAAACCTTTTCACGTGAGGCACAAATCAACACTGAAGGTAAAAAATTATAGTTTATTACATACACACACACACACACAACATTATTACGTATACACAAAAGCAGACAGACAGACAGACAGACAGACAGACAGACAGACAGACAGATGCACACTTTTTTACCTTCGTTGTTGTCATATACTGTACAAAATTACATGTTGCATAGTACATATACATACACACAGTACATAAATATGTTTTAATTATTTTAGCTCATATTAATTGAAGTAGTGACTTCCAGAATTTAGTTATCTAAGCTATACATTACTATTCTTGCTATCTTTTTATTTTGCACATATGCAGCTGTGCTAGTATGCACAGTAGTTAATTTAATTTAACTTTAATGAAAAGGTATGTGAACAGTATTTATGCATTTATGAACAGAAAACGAACATCTATTTTTGTACGGTCACATCTTGCCAATCCAGAGAGCAGACCAAGCTGGAAAATAGGCTCACCACACACACACACACACACACACACACACACACACACACACACACACACACACTCTCTTCACACACACACACACACACACACACACACCTCTTCACCCGCTGAGTTCCACAGTCTGGGCCTGCTGCACCGAGAGGGAATTTACATTTTAATAGGCAGAGCTGCTCGCGCCGACTTCGAATGAGGGTATATGCTCAGCTGAACAGCGGGAAATGCACCCCACAGCAGAAGTTTAGAATGAACCTCAAGACAATTCCTGGTGCACAAAGACAGAAAATGATATATTTTAGCCCATCTCTGTCGCGTATATAGTGAAATATGCATACATATAGAAATCATTTTCTTCCAGACCTCATCCGAACGTCTCCAGGTTTATATATTTCTGCATTTAAGCAGCAGCTTTCAATGCATCTTGTTGCGAACTGAACTGGGATCTAACACGCTGTGTGAAAAAAAGAAGGTAGAAACCTGCAGAGACTTCCAGTATTAGAGTGCCAATATCTTTATTACTTAAAATATATAAATAAATAATATTTGGTGACCAGAAACTTAACAGGTGCAGTTCTTGATCATAAAGATTCAGAAGTTTTTGTAAAAAAATAAATACAATTGTTCTATGCAAAAGTTCTGTGTACATATTTTCATTATGCTTAATTAAATTAATAGACTTTATTATATTTATTATTACAACAAAAATGCATCTTTAGGGTGTTTTCCATCAGTCGTTGACCTAATTACTAATGAGACCTCAAATGCACCTGTTTAAAGCATCCAAATTTACATTTATGTTTATCCTTTTCCACATTCTTGGAAATAACCATTCTGTCCTCTCATCTTTCGCTTTCCCTCTCTTTTTTTTGTCCCTCATTTCTACACCATGTCATGACTGAGTGTGAAACAGCACAAGATGTCACTGCTCCAGGCATGCAATCAAGTGGAGGGCCCCTCCCAGCACTAATTAATAACTATTGAACACGCTAACAACAATCAACACTAATTAAATACGAGCTTGTTGACAAGAGTGCAAACCTTATCAAAAAACACCCCCCTTCAAAAAAAAAAAACCTTGCTGTGGAGAAGGGGGAAGAGGGAGGGCGCTCCTGTTTTCCGTAATTAGTTAACGAAGAGCCCCGAGCCACTCTTTCGATTGAGGACCCCGCAAGCCAGTTAGGAGTTTCGTCTGACACCCTGAACAGAAGAAGCAGTCAGCCTTAACAGCAGGTCACATGACCCTGCAGAATCTCCACTCCGGTTATACAGGGTAAACGGAGCACTGAATGAACCGCTTTCAGCTTTTGAGGTATTTCACTGTTAAATATGACAGAAAATTAGATTCGTTATTACAAAATAACACTCATCAAAAAAAATCAACAACTGAAAATCGCCAGCTGGCCAATGTAAAGAACTATACAATACACTGACACCGAAGAAAAAACGACTTTACCTCCATGAAAAATGTACTTCCCAAAGTTTATCAAGGTTTTTTTCCCCTTCAGAACTACTTAAGGTCACTAAATATGTGTTTTTTCACAAAATCATTATGCGTAACAAGTTTTACTGAGAGACGAAGGTCATCTTGCATATGATGCTGTGAGCGGAAAAACTGCCTGCACTGCTTGTAGTTGTATTTTGTATTATTTATGCAATATTTTAATATTAATATAAATTAAACTGTATTGACAAAACACTGACATGAACAGAACTGAATGTTTAAAAAAAAGTCATAAATATATACTAGCAATAATAAGCATTGCTAATTAATGTAATATTTTTGTGTCCTACTTTATATTAGGTGTCTTTAAATACAAAAATAAAGTCTAATTTCTATGAAAAAAAAAATATATAATAATAATATAATGCCACAAAATCATATTTATGGCAGGTATTTTTTTCTTCTTAACCCAACAATTAGTATTATCAGTAGTAGTAGTAGTAGTAGTAGTAGTATAATAATAATAATAATAATAATACCAAATAAATAAATAAAATACATTGATATTAAATGTTAATTAAAAATGATAATAAAATAATTAATTGTTTGACACTCTTCCAACACTCAACCTAACTAAAAGTCCACTGCTACAATACAATTCAATACATAAAAAATATAAAAAAATCACAAAAAAGTGCTAGCATGCAATGAAAAAAGATCTAAGACAACAAACTGACAAGAAAGCCCAATGGCAATCTATGAATGACATTATCTGTCAATAGTAGCAGCCAACTTGAACACACTCAGCAAATGTCACAAAAGGGCAGGTTTGTGGTTTTAGGAAGCTGTTCGAGGCAATACTGCTTTAATTCAGACTATGAACAAAGTGCAGAGAATTTGAGAGTTTGTTGGCCACAAACAGGACACAGTGGGCGATCATGGGCACGAGTTTGCCCTCCAGTGCCCCAGTAACCTAACTGATATGTGAGTGCGCGCAAACAACGCCTGACGCTCTCCCAAACCGGGAGTAATACTGAGTGACAGCTACCACGGCGTACAGCCCTTGCATCGACAGCAGCCGTTTGTTTCCATGATCGCTCCCTGATAGGCAATTGAATTTGTCAGTGACCCTAAACAATTGCTCCGATGAGATCCAGCAGGCCTTTCCTTCCCCTGGCCCCACTGCCCATCCTGATCAATACAGCCGATCAATGGCCAGCGGCCGATATTGATGACTATGTCCCGTCTGCTGCCTGCTCCACAGAAGCTTGCCAAGAGGGCAGCGGGCCTCTGTCTCCCTGCACTTGTTGATCACTGTCGTCCACTGTTGGATCTGATGACTAAATAATGCTGTGCTCCAGACTAAATCAGTGGAAACAGTCAAGCTGAAATTCCCTACCGCCAACCTCAAAGCTTTGCAGCCAATCGTACGTCACGGTTAATCCAATGTAAACCAAACAAGATGGTGTCAAGCTAGTATTGTTTTTGTTTTTATTGCCAATGATGGCACACAAATAATACTTTTGACAGCAAAATGCGTGCATGTGAAAAAAAAGGAAATACTTAATATTATTAAATAATGAATTAGCATTTAAATTATTATAATTAAGTAGCCTATAATTAGAATAGAATTATTGACAACTGAAATTGTAATTGCTTTTTTAAATCAATTGAGAAATAAATAATGATCAATTGAATTATTTTTGGTTACACTTTGCAATATGGGTTCAATTTATTAACATTAGTTCAAATATTTTAACGCAATGTTTAAAAAAAATTATCTAGATTATAATTGATTTCCAAATATACTACTGCACATTGTTATAAATTATTAGAATTACATTTAATATAATTACAATAAACTTAATATTATTAGTATGAATATCTTAATATTGGACAAAACTGCATTGTTTATAATATATTTGTTCAATTTTGTTAACACTTTGCAAAAAGTTTCAATTTATTAATGTTAATTTAAATATCTTAAAGGAATTTTTAAACATGAATATAGATTGGAAATGATTTATACAAATTCTTATAAATTATGTTATAAATGATTATAATTACATTAACTATAATTATAATGAACTTAACTGAGTGTGTATGAAATTTTCATTGTTAGTTCTTGCTACCCAATGCTTTATTATACATTTTAACAATATTATATATTATTTGTATGGCATGAGCACAGTAGTTGTCCATTTTGGACATGAAATGGCACATTTAACAAAAGTCAAGATTGATGTATCTGCTCAGTTCTGCTGGTTATTTTCAAGTAGGAAGTTTTCAGAGTTCCAAGATGTCTGGACGCCACATGAGTTTACTTTGCCACTGCAAGCATGGTCAATCGATCAATCCTACAATAACGAGCGCAAAAATATATGTGCATCAAGGAGTGGAGATCAATGAGACCCCATGAATCCAATCAGCACACCCCACCTGATCACCATTGAGCTTGGGATACTGTAGTAAAAGGATACAAGAGCACCTCTCTGGTTCAATGGCATCAGGTAGGGGGTTTGGAGACCGACAGAGTCCCAGCTGTGAGGCCTGTGCGTCTGAAGAGTCTGGGGAAGCAGGGAACCATAATTAAAACCCTACCTGAGCTCCACTCCTGATTCAGAACAGGGATCACAAGCTCCCCATGCGGCACAGCTACGCCGCCCCCCTCTACGCCACGCTCCCCAAACCCTCGGCCACATGTGGTTAAGGATTTTCCACCTTATTAGATAAATTGCTAGTGATCAAAAGTAGCCCTCCTGGTTCACATTTCTACCCATAAATAAAAAGGCCTCTTGGCTACGCAGGCCTGCCAAGACACACTGACCCAGAGACTGAGACCACAGCAGCTGCGGCAATTAGACGTCATTAACAGAAAATGACAAATAAGATGTAGAGAAGTATGCGCAACATAACTTGCCGCACGTTGTAGTGAGATGATGTGGATTTTGTTTTCCATCCCATTGCCTTGCACATCTGTTTGTCGTTGCATTATCGTTGCTTTGGCATGGTCCCGCCGTCGCCGGAGCCAAGAGGAGTTAGTTCACCATGCTCATTAATTAACAGATTTAGCCCCCCTGAGAAAATGGCTCACAGGCACCGCTGTCAAAGCACCAGTCCCCTTGCAAACGAGCCGTCATAATATTCGACCATATATGCCGTGTTAGCAGAGCAATCAAAAACAGGAAAAAATAAATGTATGCTACCTTACAAAAAGTTTGGGGGCCATAAAATGTTTTAAATGTTTTTGAAAGAAGTCTCATATGCTTACCGAGGCTGCATTTATATGATTAAAAATACAGTAAAAACAGTACATTTGTGAACTAGTATTACAATTTTAAATGACTGTTTTCCATTTCAATGTAATTTAAAATGTAATTTATACTTGTGATGGCAAAGCTGAATTTTCTGCAGTCATTACTCCAGTCTTCAGTCTCACATGATACTTCAGAAATTATTATAATATGATGATCTGGAGCTAAAGAAACATTACTTATTTTTATCAATGTTGTGGTGTTTAATATTTTTTGGAAACTGATATATTTTTTTCAGGACACCTTGATAAATATTTCAAAAGAACAGCACTTATTTGAAATACAAATATTTTATAAGACTGTAAATGTCTTTACTGTGACTTTTGATCAATTTAATGTATCCGGGCTAAATAAAAATATACATTTCTCCATAAATAAATAATATTTATATGTCATTTTAAAACACTCTCTTGTTAGTGGCACATAAAGGAATTCACCCAAAATTATTAAAATAAAAAAGTCTGTCCTCATTTACTCATCCTGACATTATTCCAAACCTATATGACTTTTTTTTCTACTGTGGAATTAAAAAAAGACATCTTTTCTCAATATGTAATAAAACGTTCAAAACACCGGACATTGAATCCACTGACAAAAAAACACTGGGTCATTTTTTTTTTCTTATGTTCTTTTTGTGCTCCACAGAAGAGAGGAAGTACATCCACATAGGTTTAGAACAACATGAGGGTGAGTGAACAATAACAATTTTCATTTTTGGGTGAACTTTCCTTCTAAAATGCTCTAAAATAAGTCCTAAACATTGCTTACTCTATCACACAGTGAATAGCGCAGCTGATGGGTACGTTTGATCCAGCCTTCCTTGAGAGGCCTGCAAAAGAAGCCTGTTTATTTTCTCAGGAGTGCAATTAATATCCAATCAATAATCATGCTTCCTCTAAATTTCTCTATCAATTTTCAGTGGATTTCAGACAAAGAGGAAGCCTTGAACTGTCAATAAAGAGCTTCTTGTTTACCTTCGCAGCAATGTTAACGTTTTCGCCGAGCTCTCCAACCGAAGTCGTTTGCTCATAATTGGAATTCTTTCATTGTCTTTGAGTAACCGGGCGATCCGCACCTGACTGGGCGTTTGACAGGAAAAATGTAACGGTTGTTCATGTGATGCATCACAACAAAAGCAGCTCCAGAGAAGCTGTTATCCATTCAGAGTCTCACCTCTCCACTGTAAAACACACTTCCAAAAACACGGAGCATGACTGTTGCGCCAGCTGTGCTTTTCAGAAGACATGACTGTCATAACTTGACTATTAAAGATCTAGAGAATGTCCTTCTCTTTGTTTAACCAAAGACGGCCTGACTAATTATTAAACAGCCTGCTGTTTGGTAATACATTATGTATTCTCAGGAGTACGACAGATTAAAAATGAGAGTAAATACTGCACGTGTCATGTGTGTTTCAACAGTAAACTGTGATTAACAGTGATTCTGTCCTTTCTCCTCCTCCACACAAGTAGAAACGCATGAGATGGATTGATGCTGCATAGCTTTCTTCCCTCTGTGTTGAAAACACCACAAGATATCACCTTCCTCCTTTGGGACAGTGTTAATGTTTTTTTTTAAATATCCTGTACTCGTTTGAAAATGAGTGATTGCTTAGTAAATCTCTCAAATAAAACAAAAAACACTGCTTTATTCCAAGGTAGCTAATTGGCAATTAGTAAAACAATTGTGGAGCATTGTAGCATCAGCCTAATTGATAGCGTTTATAAAGCTGGCTTACCCAGCAGCATGCTTTCAGAGCTGTGCACAGCAAGCTACATTTCTTCATTAGATTACAGCAAATTGCTAAAACAAGGAAATGGGCTCATTTACCTAAATGGTGTAAATGAATGTATGTTTATGAAGCTTTTACGAAACCAGGCAATAACTTGCTTGTCTATTTTTTAATGCACTCTTGTCTCCAGGCACCGTCAAAGAGCAACAAGCTCATTTACACCAGCACGTCACGGGGAACGTTTTCAACACGATATGACAGGTACAGAACTCATGTCCCGCAGTCTCCATAGAACAAGTGAAAGGGTCGAATTAATCCTAAAAATGGCTATAAAATGCACACACAAGCTTAAAAGGGAGTGCATATTCATAACTATATTTGCAATGTACTGAAGGAAATGCAAGTGCTACAAGACAGCAAAAGAAGAGTGTTAAAGTTTCAGGTAGGTTTAGGTTTAAGGCTTTGGTTCTGCAAAAAATATTTAATACACCTTCTCTGATGCTTGTGCAATGCAAAGGTGATTAAATAGATCAACCTCAATCTTGTACAAATCCCAAGTGTGCACAATTCAGTATGCAAACATTAGGATGGTGATAATAATAATTTGAATGGTTTGAAATTCATTTATTTTTGAAAATAAGAAAAATAATGCAAAGATTTGTTTACTACAAATGAAGATTTACTACACAGCAATAATGCATAAAAAATATAATTAACATAGATCAGGGAATAAATAGTGACATACGTCTATATATATATATATATATATCAAACAGTTAGGTCCATACATATTTGGACAAAAGGCACAATTTGTATTCCTTTCGCTGTTGACCAAAACATATTCAA
This sequence comes from Ptychobarbus kaznakovi, assembly GCA_027422405.1. Taxonomy (NCBI): domain Eukaryota; kingdom Metazoa; phylum Chordata; class Actinopteri; order Cypriniformes; family Cyprinidae; genus Ptychobarbus; species Ptychobarbus kaznakovi. Next base: position 15,368,119 of record CM049813.1, read on the forward strand.
GTTACAGTTATATACTGAATATGGGCTTAAAGTGCACACTCTGAGCTTTGATTGAGGGTATTCTCATCACAATTGGAGGAAAGGTTAAGGAATTACAGCTCTTTAATATGTGCCTCCTCCCTTTTTTCAAGGGACCATAAGTAATTGGACAGTTGGCTCAAAAGCCATTTCATGGACAGATGTGGGCTATTCCTTTGTTATTTCTACATCAATTAAGCAGGTAAAAGGTCTGGAGTTGATTCTTAGTGTGCCATTTGCATTTGGAAGCTGTTGCTGTGAACCCACATCATGCAGTCAAAGAAGTTCTCCATACAAGTGAAACAGACAGTTGTTAGGCTTCAAAAACAAAACAAATCCATCAGAGAGATAGCAGGAACATTAGGAGTGGCCAAATCAGCAGTTTGGTGCATTCTGAGAGAAAAAGAATGCACTGGTGAGCTCAGCAACATAAAAAGGCAACGGAGGACAACAGTGGTGGATGACTGGAGGATCCTCTCCATGGTAAAGAAAAACCCTTTCACAACATCCAGCCAAGAGAAGAACACTCTCCAAGAGGTAGGTGTGTCACTGTCAAAGCCTACAATCAAGAGATGACTTCACATGAGCAGATACAGAGGGTTTACCACAAGGTGCAAACAAGGCTAGATTAGACTTAAACATCTAAAAAAGTCAGACCACTTCTGGAAAAGCATTCTTTGGACAGCTGAAATTAAGAATAACCTGTAGCAGAATGACGGGAAGAAAAAAGCATGGAGAAGGCTTGGAACAGCTCATGACCCAAAGCATACAACATCATATGTGAAACATGGTAGAGCAGTGTGATGGCATAAGCGTGCATGGCTTCCAGTGGCACTGGGTTACTGGTGTTTAGTGATGACGTGACAGAGGACAGAAGCAGCCGGATGAATTCTGAAGTGTACAGGGATATACTCTCTGCCCAGATTCAGCCAAAGTTGATTGGACGGCGCTTCATAGCACAAATTAACGATGATCTAAAACATAGAGAAAATGAGTTTTTGAAGCTAAGAAGGAATATTCTGCAATGGCCAAGTCAATCTCCTGATCTCAACCCGATTGAGCATGCATTTCACTTGCTAATGACAAAACTAAAGGCAGAAATACCCACAAACAAACAACAACTGAAGTCAGCTGCAGTAAATGAATTAATTAATTAATTAATGAAATATGCATTTATATAGAGTTTTGTTGTGTATTGTTGTACACCCAAAGCGCTTTACAATCATGTGGGGGGTCTTCTCCTGAACCACCACCAGTTCAACCTCAATCAGTCTCCATAGAACAAGCGAAAGGGTCGAATTAATCCTAAAAATGGCAATAAAATGCACACACAACCTTAAAAGGGGAGTGCATATTCATAACTATATTTGCAATGTACTGAAGGAAATGCCAGTGGTTTAGGTTTAAGGCTTTGGTTCTTCAAAAATATTTAATGCACCTTCTCTGATGCTTGTGCAATGTAAAGGTAATTAAATAGATCAACCTCAATGTCAGTAAAGACCTGACAAAGCATCACAAATGAAGAAACCCAGTCTCTGATGATGTCCATGAGTTCCAGACTTAAGGCAGTCATTGCCTGCAAAGGATTCTCAACATTTATGATTATATTTATTTGTCCAATTACATTTGAGACCCTGAAAATTGGAGCTGTGTGTAATTCCTGAGCATTTTATGTTATATTTTTGTCCAAACCCATGAATTAAAGCTTAAAGTCTGCACTTCAATTTCATCTTGATTCTTTCATTTTAATTCTATTCTGGTGGCATACAGAGCCAAAATGATGAAAACCATCTCATTGTCCAAAAATATATGGACCTAACTATATATAAAAATGGTCACTAATGTGAATTTATTTACAATTCTATTTACAAAAGATCAGATGACGCCAGTGAAGCCATTGAGGGATCAAAATTATGCTGGAGTACATGAAAAAAAAACATGCATAAAAGGATCATTCGAATGCAAAAACATTTTGAGCTTCAAGTAATCTTTTTCACTAACATTCACATGCAGATACTTTAATTTATAATGGAAAAAAATGCATTACATTAGAAAAATGAAAGCACAGACAATAGTGATCTCAGACTTCTGGACCCTATCCATTTAAATTAAGATATTTATTTTTGCCATGCTATGATGCCTACTGCTTTAAGGGTCTGGTTTCATTCTGCCACCTACCACCCAAACCCTAATTACTAATCCAGCACACAATAGCAGAAGAAGACAGACGAGAGAGGAAAGGAGTAAGAGGAAGGTGAGAGCTGCTATTCTGACACTCTCCGGCATGTGCAGCATATTTGTAAACATCGTTAATCACAGATTAGCAGATGGGGGTGTTAATTGGACCTGTGGAAATAACATGACCCAAAGGATGCTTCTATTTACCGCCTTCAGATGGCATTTCCGCACGGGGCGAGTGAGATGGAAAAATAGGAAGGCTTTTCTTGTGACACAAGCAGCCTGTATTTGAATGAAGCTCCAAAATGTTGTCACCCAGTCTCCCGATTGAACCCCCTCTCTTCCCATCTCACACCTCACGTGTTACTCTAAAGTGAGACCCAGACCCAGTTCTCCCTCCCCTCAGACTGAGATGGAAGAGTGCTGTTCTCCTGACCACCTGCTACCCTCCGCACTGAAAACCAGACACTGTACACACTGAGCCAATGAAATACTCTCACTGCCCACAGCCAATTAGAGATGTGTTATGAATGAATGATGCATGTATATGAGTGGTTATGAAAAATATTACTTAAAAACCTCATGAAACTACTTGACATTCCCTATAAGTTTGAGTGGGAAACATGCAGGGTTTTTTGACTTTTTAAATAACCAGTTGCTTTAAGTTACTTCACAGTCATCTTCGATGCAAATGGCTACTTGCCATCAGTCAATATTAGGGGCAGGATATTGTCATACTAGTATCTGATTGGACAAGAGCCTGTGTGGTGCAGGATGAGTCATCAACATGTTTGGTCTGTATCCCTGAAAACTGTCATTTTGAGATACACATATATGCAATAAAAACTGAGTATATACACAACCTTAAAGCTAAATGACACAAAACTCCTTTGATTTCATGAGGTTTCTAAATGCTTCATAATTTTTACTTTTCGTTCTTCAATCATTGTTAGTTTATGATGTGATGTTTTCTCAGTTAACATATGAAATACAAATTAAAGCAGTGTATCATTTTGCACCAGTAGCACCACATAAATTTGTAAAAACAGCCTATTTTTCTAAAATGTTTCCTAAACACAACCACCAAGTTTTGGAAAAATATAAAAAATTATCTCAATTGTCCATGTACTTTTATATCACTTACATTACAATATTGCATTATATAAAATTGTATAACAATATTAAATAATTAAATTAATACTTTTACATTATTCATTAAATTAAATATTTTAGGACATAACATACTGAGCTACTTTACTGCAATGTTTAGTAATTTAATAATAGTTCTCATTATAATACTATGCATTTCATCTTGTATTGTAATATATAATACAAACAAGACAATATTGCATTATGAGTGCAATATTACATAATGCATCATGTCTCTTGATAACATATTGAGACATATGAGACAACTACTTGATATTTATTTTGCATAACATTATTATATAGTTGGTCTTAATTTGTGGTGGACGAGGAGATTCCCCCTTCTATGTAAAGCGCTTTGAGTAACCAGAAAGCGCTATATAAATGTTAGGAATTCTTATTACTATGCTATCATATAATATTTTAATATGATGAACATAAAATATAATTTAATAGTTGTAATAAAGCAATACATTATTTAGTATTGATATAAAATAATATAAACAAATATTGTTATGTTATTGCAATCTCTAGATTATTATATTTTAAAAAGACACTTCGTCTTTATCATATCACAATCATGTGACAGTTCCAGATATGCATGTGATATCCTTACAGGGTCAACACAGTCCGGATGGTTTTATTCTGCTATCATGCAGTGAAATTAATCCTTTGAACTAATTCTCAAGCAGCTGGCCACTACAGTCTCACACACACACACACACACACACACACACCCACACTCACACTCACATGCCCCAGCATGCCCCACGCCCAGCCTTAGCAGCAGCAGCAGCAGTCTCGATCAATCAGGCTCCTCCCATGCAGTGATTGCTAATTGATGCACTAATCCAGTCGTTAAGTACTGTGCCAAAGAGCTCGGAGTGCGTCCAAAGTACACACCTGCCATCACTCATCAATGTGTTTTGCTTCTACAAAACGAATCGAAGGGGACGGTGTAGTTACTCACTTACCATGATGCATGAGAACCAACACACGGAGGAGGCCGAGATATGACTGGCACAATCAGAGACATGACAACACAATGCATTTTAGAAAAATAGCATGAGTGACAGTCAGTGGATATGAAACATACAGGCTAGAAAACTATAGTGCACAAGAGACTGGGGAAATGTTTTGGATGAAACCAGATTCATCCACCTGGACAGTATACAGACTCTCAAGGCAGAGAATATATCATATCAGCATATATAATCAGGATGATATGTCTACACAATGTCAAAAATGTGACAATCCCAGTTTGAGGTAAAGGATCTATTAGCAATGGGGGTCTGTTGAAGATGCATGGATATGGGTAGGGGTCTATAACAAGTCCTCGTTTTTGGTTATCCCATTACACCGAATGGCTGTAGCCCCTGATGCCCCCTTTCATTCAGTGGAAAAGCAAACTCTAATATTACATGAAATTACTTCTGCAATTCTCAGTGTAATCTAACCTACTTTATTCTAATGATTGTCATCTTGACAGAGGTCTCTGCAGACTCTTCAGGTTGTGTCGCCCTGAGTTGAAGGCTGCTAAATGTGACATGCTACTGCCACCCAGTGAAGCAAAACAATACAACACCCTATCAGACGAGGCAAAAGAGTTCAAAACATGAAAGAAATTGATATTCTTTAACAGATATTTTTATTTTCTTTACTTTATTCAAATGATTTTCATTTTCAAATACATGAGGTATTTTAATTGGTCATGTGATTCAAAAAAAAGGTGGATGCAATGTGATTATGAAAATTATACAACATTTATGCATGTTCATAACAATAGCACTTTCTTTCACAGGAGGAAATTAAGTTATGAAACATGAAATAAAAAAGGATATCAAAGATATGAAATACATGAAAGAAATACATAGATTAATAATGATACATATATATATATATATATATATACACATACCATTAAAAAAATTAATTCAAAGGAATATGCAAAGTCCACTGTGTGTGAATATAAATCGCAACTTCACCTCTAAATATTTTTCAGGAAAAATAATACGCATTACAAATGATAGGGGCATAAAAGGTTACTATTGTTACTGTGCATATATTATTGCTTTATTTAAGAGAGGGATGCATAATATATTGGTACCATATTAGTTATTGACCAATATTTTATTTTAATTATTCTAATATTACATTATAATTTATTGTTTATGCTCATTTCTCCTATTTGTATATTTATGTCTTTTCCCATAATTTAACAGTCTAAGTAATTATTTAAAAACACTAAATGTATTAATGATAACAATAATTAGGCAGATATAATGTCAAAATGAATATCCATTTTTCACACTATACATTATTCACTTGTAGCATTATTATTCACCTTGTAGCACTAAACTGATTTTAGGTTTTAGTGTTTTATTTTTAATTAAGACAAAATAGCATATACATTTTAAATCGTTTATAGGGCCATAACAAAAAATAATGAACAGCTTATTGTATCAGAAATTAAATATATCAGTACAACCCTAATTTAAATATATTGCGTTAAAGCAACAATATATTTTGAAGCATTATTTACCAAATTAAAAAACGTCCTCAGCCATGCACATCTGTAACACCAGGAGAGACATTATATGAAGAACTTCAGAAGCTCACACTCATAAAGCTGTTGGTGGTCTCTCTGTTGCTGTTCTACAAACCTGTGCAAGCTCACTCACGATAGGCCACACAGCCTCTCGCTCACTTCCCAAAGCTTCTTGGCCAAGGCATCGTCCCGTCCTTGAGCGCTAACATTCTGCAGGGCACAGGAAGAGAAGTACCGTCCACTCAGAGGCTCGAGTCCCTCCTGCAAAGCACAGTAAAGCGTGGTCTGCGCACCTCCCTCTGGGTCCAGGAAAAACAGCTTGGACATGGGCAGGAAAAAACACTTCTGCAGCACACCCATATTTCGACCGATCTCAGTTGCGATGACACCTTTAAAGATGAGACAATGAAGAAAATGTAGGGGCAGAAAGAAATAATAATACTTGTGATGTAATAGCAGACAAAAAAATGCCCCACTAACCTGGATGCAGGCAATAGCAAGTGACACTCGTCCCTTCCAGTCGGTTTGCGAGCTCACGGGTAAAGAGCACATTACACAGTTTGCTGTGGCAGTAGGCTCTTAATGCGTGCCAGTACGATTGACCTGTGACCAGATCCTTCTGTGTGTTGAGGAGGTTGAAATCCACAGACCCCAGCCGATGCAGCAGGGCGGTCACATTGACGACGCGGCTGTGCTCTGCCTGCTTTAGACGATCCAACAGCAACAGCGTCAGCAAAAAGTGGCCCAGGTGGTTGACGCCGAATGCCATGCCAAAACCATCTTCAGTTCTGCCTGGTGCTATAAGACCTAGAGAGAAAGCCTTGCATACTGAGGGTGTGTTTACAGTTGGCTGGGTTGGTTTGATTAAAATGAACTCCGGTGCAATTGCTCTGTTAGTGCGGTTAATTTAAATAAGTGTGAACACTGCCATCCGAACCTTGGTGTGCACCAAACAAGCAGCAGACCAAAACCCACTTGTGGTGAGTCTCAGTATACTTCCAAAAGAAATCTGGTGCGCTTGAACTGAACTATGAATGCAACGTACGGACTAAGACATCTAAACAAACCAAAAACAAAACATGTCACGAGTTGTTAAATGCAAGTTGTGTAATGCTCAAGCAAATCTGGTTGTTCTCATCATAGGAGCCATGTTGCCCATTGTAGTTAGGTATAGGCTTTGGAACCATCATCTCCTTACAGCAAAGGTAGAAGTAGACACATCCAACAAGAGCATTTGACCCAGCACACAGCAGTTTTAGATGTTTGGTAAGTTCGTAAAATACAGTACATGTCATCAAATCTGTCCAATCATTGTTTTGAGTATTAAGCCATTTATTTTGTATTTTTAGGTTCAGAGTTAAAATGACTAAGCAAACCAGGACTAAATGTATCATTTATTTTTCGACCCAGTTCAAATGAACTGAACTGCAAGTGTAGTTAAAACAACATTTCAGAAACAATGAAACTTCTTAATTTACCTGCATTGTTAATGAGCAAGTCGAGTCTCGGTTCACTCTTCAGAAAAGTCTCTGCAAAATCGCGTACGGACTTCAAACTGGCCAGGTCCAGATGCATGTACAGTACCTCAGGGTTCCCACTTTCCTGAGGGATATACATAATGTCTGCCTTTTAGACTTGTATCAGAGAAATGCTAAGAACCAGGAGGAACTGAGGTTAGGAGATGAGTTCACCTTTCTTATGTCATAAGCTGCAGCTTCAGCTTTCTGTTTGTTTCTGCAGGCGAGGATCACTCGGGCCCCTCTCTTGGCCAGATCCAAGGCTGTGGTTTTGCCAATGCCTGTATTACTCCCTGCATACAGATTATTGATCAACGTTACTCAATGAGCCATTGTTAAGCGTCCTCTGATGTACAGCAAAATAATTACAATAGACATAATTTATATAAATTAAATACAAATCTAACAAATCATATAATGGACTGAGGACATTGGTAATTATTTATAACTGTATACAATTTTAATAAGTATAACCACTATCGAATGACAATCTAAGTGATATTACGTTGGATTGGATTGTTTAATATGAAAAGTATTCATATGATACCAACCTGTGACAATTGCGGTTTTCCCCTTTAACGTCACGTTGCCCTTAAATCTGGCTCCTTTAAACAGGCTGTAATAAATCAGTATGTATGCAGCAAGAACACCGACCAGCACTGACAACAGCACAGACATTATTTCCTCTGAGCGCGTTAGTTAAGGAATGTTGCAGTTTTTCAAAGTTTAGGAGAGCGCATGTGCCCCCCTGTTATCGTGTTTACGTTTACGTAACTGTGAGCTACAGCTTCCGGGCTTTAACTTCTGACAAGCGCTGGGTGGCGCAGTTTCTCTGTGTTTACGTTTTCGTAAGTGTGAGCCACAGCTTCCGGGCTTTAACTTCTGACAAGCGCTGGGTGGCGCAGTTTCTCTGTGTTTACGTTTTCGTAAGTGTGAGCCACAGCTTCCGGGCTTTAACTTCTGACAAGCGCTGGGTGGCGCAGTTTCTCTACGTCAGGCGTGAATCTCAACACTCCACACCCAAGGTCAGAAGAAAATCAATTAAACACAAAAATATCCAATATAACTTTACACAGCATTTGTTTTTGTTATTTAATTAAAAAAGTTATTTCTACTATAAAATTAATTAGAGATGACCACCAGGCTATAATAAAAATAAAACTTTTTTTACCAATATTATGACAAGCACTACCCCTAAAACCACCTGCTATGCTAAATGCTAAAAAAAATGCTTTATGCAAATAAAATACTATAATAAAATGTACTATAAATTAAATATAAATAAATAAAAAATAAAGATTAACTGTATATAGCCTATGTATACTGTGTGTGTCTGAGTGTCTGACTCTGGACCACAAAACCATATACTGTATATGGTGTGTGTATATATATATATATATATATATATATATATATATATATATAAACTTGTAATGCTTTGACAGACAAGAAAATAAAAAAAATTAAACTCACAAGATTAAAAACAATATTTTTGTTTGAAAATTATACTTTTATATGAAAGTAAATATTTATTTCCATATTATATGAGGGAAAAAAATTATTAGATAACTTTAGGCATTTTTAGATTTTGTAAGCTTTGTTTGTAGCAACAACAACAAAAACTGGCTGCAGCTTTTAATACATGCATGTCAAAAAATATGATTTCTTCATATATATATATATATATATATATATATATATATATATAAATGCATATACATTTTGACAACAAACTTACAAAATGTAAAACTCATAAGTTTAAAAACAATATTTTTATTATACTTTTAATATAGAGGGTAAATTATATAATTTCCATTTTATATGGGGGGAGGGACAATTATTAGATAATTTTGGCCACTTTGTTTTGTAAACTTGTTTGTAGCAACACCAGACAAATTGGCTGCAACTTCGAATACATGTATTATATACAGAATAAAATAATTTTGTGCAAAAAAAAAGATTTATGATTGTGATGATTCAATAGATTAATTAAAAAAATAATTTGAATACAACATGCAGTTTACATTCATTCATTAATTTCTCAAAGTGAATGCTAGATTTGTCAATATTTATAATTTATATTTGGTACATTGTTTTTGAATGTCATAATGACTGGTGACAGGCAAGGAAAATTGACACTGCACCCAAAAATAGGTGAAAACAATAACTCCTTGATAAATTAACTTTTATTTATTTATTTTCAGCCTCTTTATCCCTATGCTATTTTGTCCCCCTACTCAAAAAACATTGGTCATTAAGTCTTTTTAACAATAGTTATAGGATATTTTGGTGGTAATAATGGTCCAATTTTGTGACATTACAATTTGGGCCATTTTACAAAGCTTGAAGCTACACTGCATGCATCAAACAAACTCTCACAATGGGTAGTTTCAATAAGTGTACCCTTTATTGATCTCTTTTGCACAGACTGCATCATGAGAGCGATGAGGAGCAAAGCTTAAGTCACACCACTGTGCCGCTCACAAAATCAGTCTGCTTGAGTTCTTCCTCTCACTCTTTTCTTTCAAATCGATGGCATGCAGAAAGAAGAAAGCGCTGTAAACGTTTGCAGAATGCACCAGACGTTCAGCCTGTGCTGGGCTTGCTGGAATCGGAATGAAGGGGTGGATCTGAGGAAGAGGTGGTGGAGGAGGAAGAGGAGGAGGAGGTGGGGGAGGGAGGAAGGGAGCTGGGCGAGCTGCCCTCACTGCTGAACCCGGCGGAGGGACTGCACCTGGAAGGTCTGCGCGTGGGAGCCCCACTCCCTGTAGTGTTTGTAATCGCCGCCATGGTGGTCACACTCCAGGATGTACTGGTAACCACGGTAACCGGGGTACTGGTAACAAACCCAGCTACATGCAGCGAGAAAACACATGACAAATGCAAACTGAGATCCCTAATATTCCAAGTATCCCAAATAATACAGCACCTAAAGCTAATGGTGTATTGCAGGGGTGTCCAACCAACAACCTGCAGATTTTAGCTTCAACCTGCTTGTCTGGAAGTTTCTAGTGAATCTCAAGAACTTCAGTGCATCTGAAATCCCATACTGACTGATTAGGTGCGTCATTTGAATTTGAACTTACTGTACGACCTTTACAAAAATTATCTATTATGAACAGTGCTGTGGAATAATGTCACAAAGTCATTGTTGATTTCATGTTCATTAATGTTTGTTCATTTAATGCAGAGAATCCCAAACTTTTCTGTCAGACAAACTTGTTTGACCTCAAATATTTACATGAAGAACTCTGAGATATAAGTTAATATTTCAATAATTTATCATCACATTTGCATGTTCACGGTTCTCTGATGATGGTTAATGGTCACATTAACATGCAGGTAAACATACTAAAAAACATTTTTATTTTTATTACTTAATTATTTTATTTAGGTTTTATATTTTTTTCAGTTTATTCAGCTTAATGAAATTTGTTTTATGATTTAGTTAATTAATAACGTTTCATCAAATCACAACCCCTCTGCATTTTTATGTTTAATTCACTACATATTTTTGATTACAATGGAATATATAGATTTTTTTCTTTTTTATATCAATATGTTACACAATAGTCCCAATCTAATTTCAGTTATATGCAAATTAGGTCAAAAATATTTAACATATATTAGTAATCTAATAGATTACATTAGTAACTATAAATTTTGTTGTGTAATTTGTAATCAGTAACAGATTACAATTAGTAAGTAACCTTCCCACCACAAGTATGACGATTGGTCAAATTAATCTTAATATGGTCATGTGACCTACAGCATAAGTTGTGTTGTTTTACTGCCATTGACAAATCCTAACCCATGGCCTCATGGGATAGCACAGTGTCCATCAAATGGACACTTGAGAATCTTGTTGGAAACAGTAGGTCATCCAGGTACTTTTCACCTACTATTTTCCGAATACTGTAAATTCAGACATACTTTTTTTGGCATATTAAACAGTAGAGAAGTATTTGATTTTTGAATGCAATACTTGGTTAGCGGGTTAATTTGTGTTTAATTAGGGTTGGAGCTAAACTCTGCAGGACAGTGGCCCTCCAGGAACAGGTTTGGACAGCCCTGCTTTAGAGAGAGAGAGAGAGAGAGAGAGTATGGTACTCACGCCCCACTTTGCACCTGCATTGATCCGATCTCGTTGGAGAGCCAGCCCATGGCCTGGAGAGAGGGGTAGTCATCGGTTATCTCCCACTGGTGTCCAATAAAGTTCTCCCGCTCAAAGACGGTAATCTTTGACTCCTTGTGGTTCTGTGCAGATCATAACAATGTTATGCTGTCATGATTGACTGGTAAATCATTTCACCACTGATCAGCTGACATGGTTTCAGACTCACAGCAGAGAAGATTGGCCGGAAAGATATTAGCCTCTCAATGTGGTAGGCATTGCTGCCGCTCCAAGACTCCCAGCGAGGGTAGTCGCCTCTTTCCAAGATGAACTGCTGCCCACAGAAGCTGGAGTGTTCAAAGCCCACCCAGCTGTTTAAACAGACACATGTGCACAGAAAATTGGCATAATACAACAACAACATGGGCTCTTTTAGATGTGTGTGTCTGTGAGTGTATGACTTACGCGCCACACTCCACCTTCAGAGAGCGGACATTGTCCACGCCACATTCCATGATGTTCTTACAGGCTGAGGTGAACTCCATGCGCTTGCCTTGGAAGTTCTCTTGGTCATAGACTGTGAGCTATACACATATTCACAGACATAACAGAGATGAGATTCAAAGCATTCTATAGCATTTTGCATGATTTCATAGCCATCAAGTGTTTACTTGCCTTCCATGGCCCAAGTGGCATGGGACTAGTCAGAGCCATCCTTGAAGATATCTCAATGCTGATAGACCTGAAGAACAGAGAGATATGAAACAAAATATATATGTGTGGGTTCTATATCATTTATGACAAGTATAAAAATACCCTGAGGATAATAAACAAGAAATATATGGCAGCCAAATGCCTTTGTTGCTCCAACAAGTCAGACCTAACAAAATAAATCACATTAATTATCTCTGCTGATTTAGATGATCCAAACATAACAGAATAAAACCACAGTTTACAGAAAAGACAGGTTTATGGCCAAAACATGAGGCCTTAAACAAAAAGTATACACAAACCTACAAATTACATAGTTTACATAATCAGATATAGCCAAAAGCATTGGTAAAATAAAAACACGTATCAATGTCAAGAATGTTTTATGTTATGCAAAGCATAGAATGCCTAATCTTTTTTTAATACATTTTAATAAAAAATATTTATTTAAATTCAATGCAGTGTTTTGTTTTACATTAAAAAAATCAGAAATGCCAATACAAATAATTTGAATCTAATTTAACTGAATTTGAATTAATTTAATTTAATATGTTGTTTGACATAACATTTTCTGAAATACCAATATGACAAAAAATGTGTTCATGCATATTTTGTCAAAAACTCCCACATATATGCTTGCTATGTTTGAGTTTTTAATTGTGTATACATGATAGTGCACCCCTCCCCTAAAGTTTGCAAAGCATGTTAAAAGATGACCACAGTGTCTGAAAGGACAACCATGTGAAGGGCTTACCTGACCTAACCAACAAATAACTGCAAGCGCTCAGGAGTTCCACACAATGGTCTGCAGACCACCAACTAAGGGCTCTATTTATATGTAGCACAACAGAAAGGGAAGACTGGCCACAGGGCAGGCAGGAGTCAGCACTTTGCCCCAGGCCTCATTGTTTTGGACTGAGCCTTTGGCTTTACCCAGCTCACAATACCATCTGCCGTAGCCAGGGAGGCATCGTGCCTACTGGCATCTGCCACAGGAGTGGATGCCAGGCACAATGTTTCCATGCATGTTTTTACATATGACCGGAGCGTACGGCAAAACACACATGCTTGCATAAACATAAGAAAGCTGTTTCGACTTAAGATTGTTCTGGCAAAGACAACACAAACAGTGACTTGCAGGTTTCCAAAAATGGTTGGTAAAAGCATCGCAAGCACCAAAAAAAGCTTAAAGAATGGTGTTTTTTAAGTGTTATCTGTCATTAAAAGTCAATTTTTATCCTGCACTGAGACTCGTCTGCTCTCCTCTCGCCACAGTCACAGAGTGATTCAGAGACCCACTTCCACCTGCCTTTACATACTCGCACACATATACATACATACGCATACATACGCAATAGGCCCTTACAAACACATCCATTCAACATCCATGTCCTGCCCACTCCTTTGACTTTATGCAAAGCAGGATGGGGCCCAGTGTCGCACTAGGAGGTGCATGACTAAGTAAAATGAAGCCTGTAAATGATGGCATTCAAGTAAATAAGAAGATTAATAATTTTTCAGCTTTTTAGTTAAGTGTCAAGTGGTTCTTCAACGAGAAGAAGAAGGTATTTGGTGGTCAAATGCATTTGATTGTGTGAATAATTAAATGCAGCACTATTTATAATTGTTAAAAATGTAAAAGTCTGGCAAATGTTGCACATCTGTTTTTCACTCTTAACTTAAGCTCCAAATCCTTGACAACTTCAAATTTAACTGTAACCACCAAATAAAACTGCTGAAGCTTCACACAACGGCAACAAGTCCTCGTTCTCTCAATGGAGAGGTCTGTGGCCAGTCTACTGAGGTCAGCACATTGCTAGCTGTGCTGTAGAGAGTGAATGAGTGCATGTGTGAGAGAGAGAGTTGAAGAGATAGGGGCCTTGGAAAGCCACACTTTCTGCTGATGGAGGTAGACATCAGACATCCAGCCGAGGCCTGGAACAAAGTAATGAGCAGAGTCAGCAGGGTCACAGAGATAAGCCTGCTCTCCAAAGCCCTCCAAACACCCATCACTTTTAGCCAATAGCCTGGTCTCATTCTACTCTGGAAGTACTGCTGGCAAATATATATATATGTATATAAAACCCATTGGAAGCCTGAAGCCCTTTTACATTTGGGCCTTGGCATCCTTCCCTCCGCCAGCACTCCTGTTACATTCCATTGCTCTGTGCCTGACTGCAAAATTTTGGTGAGATTTGATTGGGGAGGTGGATATTTCAGAATGGCCACACTTTAAATAAGCTTGCTGTGACTGGAGAATGTATAGCGATATATGTTTTTGACTGATTTGAGTACAAAGATTATTAGGTATTAGAATAATTTCTGAAGGATTGTGTAACACTGAGGACAGCAGTAATGGTTACTTTGCCATCAGGAATAAATATTTTTTTTAAAATATTTTGAAATAGAAAATTGTAATAACATTTCAAAATATTACTGTTTTTCCTGTATTTAATTTTTTACAAATTCAATTATCTTTTAAATAAGCTTGTTTTGATTGGATTTTTTGATTGATTTGACTAATTTGAGTACAAAGATGAGATATTAGAATAATGTTTTAATAAATAATACTGTAGACCACAGTAATGATGACTGTTATGCTATTAGGAATAAATTATAAGTGAAAATATATAAAAATAGAGAACTCTTTTTTATTGCAATAATATGTTACAGTATTACTGTTTTTACTTTTTTTAATTGAATAATAAACCCATTGTAGTAATTTCATAATTTCTGATGGATTGTGTGACACTGAAGTTTGGAGTACTGGCTGCTGAAAATTAAGCTTTGCCATCAAAGGAATAAATACAAAAAATGATATATTAAGATAGTAAACCGTTATTTTAAATTGTAATAATATTTCACAATATTACTGTTTAGCTGCCCTTTAAATAAACTTATTGTGATTTGGGAAATGTAAAGATATATAGAATTCGATGCTTTCACTGATTTGAGTAAGGAAGATTCAAGCTTATTGCTTTATAGAAAATAAATTCCCAACACTGATAATGGATTCTCTATAAAATGTATGACAACAACAAGTATTAATCTTGAATCACTCGTTTATTGAAGCTTGACTTCTCTCTCTTCTGTTATTAACAGCTTCAGCCATGTCACACACTGCTGTACAAGGAAGTATGGGTAGTCGCTTCGCCACAGGAATGACCTCCCACAGAGTATGCCGCAACATGTTCTTACTAGATTCTCACTTTTTCATCTAATATTGCCATTACATATGTGATGCCAAAGATGAACTTGAATTGTTTGTCTTTAATGTGTTCTCTGATTAGATATATCTGTTTGAGTATGAGAATTTCCAAGGGCGCATGATGGAGCTGAGTGGAGAGTGTCGTAACATCTGTGACAAGGGGCTAAACCGTGTGGGCTCCATCAGAGTGGAGTGTGGGCCGTAAGTACTCTTCTGACAAATCACATGCATGATATTAATAATGATAGTCATAAGATGAGAGAAAAACGAAAAATATATGGTGGTGGTGATGATGATGATTATTACACAAAAAAAGATTATATTATATTATATTATATACATTAAATTACACTATAATACATTATATTATATTATATTATATTTAGTGCTGGGCAACGATTAATCGCAATTAACAGCATCCAAAATAAAAACAAATTGTGTACATAATATATGTATGTGTACTATGTATATTTGTTATGTGTAAATATAAATACACACACATGCATGTATATATTTAAGAAAAATATGTTATATTTATATATTAAATATATTTATATATAATAAAAATTCTATGAAATACATGTAAATATTTTCAATATATATACTGTATGCTTGTGTCTTTATATATACACATAATAAACCATATTTAACTAGCACTGTTAATAATAAAATCTGATTTATAAATAAACTATTTTTGCATACTGTAAATGCAGTAGACAGAGCATTTACAGTACATGTGCCCTTTATCATCTTGCAGATGGGTAGGTTTTGAGAAACAGGATATGACCGGTGAGATGTTCATGCTTGAGAGGGGCGAGTACCCTCGCTGGGACACTTGGTCCAACAGCTACCGTTGTGATCATCTCATGTCTGTCCGGCCCGTTAGAATGGTGGGTGACCGTTGCTTCCCTCCATTTCCCATTTTATCACAAACCATGACCAATTAGTAATAAGAGGAAAAACCTTATGGTCTTTTTACATACACAGGACCCACAGGACCATAGAATCTGTCTGTTTGAGTGCCTGAACTTTGATGGTCGTAAGATGGAGGTTTCTGAAGAGGACATCCCAAGTTTGTGGTGCTACGGCTTCCAGAACAAAGTCGCCAGCATTCAAGTAAATGGTGGAACGTAAGTGATTTAGCATCTCTTATATATAAAAAAAGATGATTACCTAGCTATTTGATGTCACCTTATCAATTCACATATGCTACGTTCATTTCTACTTTAGGTGGGTTGGATATCAGTATCCAGGCTACCGTGGATATCAGTACCTGTTTGAATTTGGATCCTACAAACACTGGAATGAATGGGGCGCCCATCTCCCCCAGATCCAGTCTGTGCGAAGAGTGAGGGACATGCACACGCATCCCAGAGGCTGCTTCGCGATGGCATAAGGAACGACACACGGCATGGACAGGTGGACGCAACAGAACCCTGCAGAGAAACCCTGTGGAATGTTCAAAACAAACCAAAAAAAATCTTCATATTCAAAAATAGCTGCTCTAAATAGGGATGAACTATCATGTGTTCACGTGTTTCATGACTGGTTGCAGAACCACTTTTAAGTACAGAATTTTACGTCCAACCGCTTAGTTAAAAATAAGTATAGCAAATGGATAAAACAATTTTATGTTCCAAATGTAATGCTTGTTCATTCATCAGTTTTGTTTGATAGTTTTGCATCATTGCATGTTTTTTGCTCTACCCAAACCTCCTATCATTTAGTTGCATTAGTTTATATAAGAATATCTACCATCCACTAATGTCCTAAAGCCTAATCAGAATCAATTTCTAATTTAGCTGCTAAACTCTGCAGGGAATAGTCACTGAACCAGAAAGAAGTGCAATTCAGCACCTCCGCATACTCAACCTTCTCCTGCTTCATCACAGCACATCTTCTAGAATCATCATGATCAGGGTTCTCAACATGGCAGGCCGGATGGGAAGAGGAGAACTGCTTTTCTTCTTGTTCCCGCTACATATTTCAGATGTCCTTTATTTATAGAGGGGATCCTGCAACACTTTATCTTTCTCAGGGATGCTGGCATCTAAAAACACATTTACTTGAAAATAAATAAACAAAAATAAAAGATTTTCAAGCACAATTATTGTACAATGTCCTTAATTCATTGCTCTGCTCTGCTCTCATATTAACAGTGCTTAGACTTGAGAACACATTAGGTGAATTATTTAATTATGTATACCCTTCATCATCCATAGTAAATAAGGTAACAAGAAAAATTTAAATAACTGATATACACACTAGCTGGTATAGTGGATAGTTGATATATGAAAAGAAGAAAAAGAAAACTTTATTATTTTAATAATTTTAAATACCATGGTTTAATTATAGCTATAGTAACCATGGTTTTTGGCGTATTGATTACGATTTGTATAACCAGTTTTACTACAAATACCGTGGTTAAACTATAGTTCACGAGTTCCTGCCCATCCAGTCCTGATGGTTAATCGTAAATCAAATGAACTTGGCTTGCTGTCCTTAATGGAGCCTTGAACCCGAGGATTGGCTTGATCTGAGTTCAACACTGCGGTACTACCTGGGGGAGAAAAACAGAAATAGAGGAGGAGATGGCGAGGTGGAGGGATTCTGGAAAAATTGACGCTGCACCACGCAACGAGAGCTAATGACCATTGGATGGAATGGATGGATGGATGGATGGATGGATGGATGGATGGATGGATGGATGGATGGATGGATGGATGGATGGATGGATGGATGGATGGATGGATGGATGGATGGATGGATGGATGGATGGATGGATGGATGGATGGATGATTGGATGGATGGATGGATGGATGGGATGGATGGGATGGATGGATGATGATGATGATGGATGATGGATGGATAGATATAGATAGATAGATAGATAGATAGATAGATAGATAGATAGATGAGATAGATAGATAGATAGATAGATAGATAGATAGATAGATAAAAAGCTCTCTCTCTCTATGTATGCGCAAGAAAAAAGTCTGATCAAAATCAAACAGCAGACATTATTTTAAAACAAAAGCGACTTTCAAACCGTCTGCCCACTTCCTTCCGCAAGTTAATACTGTTCATCTCTCTCGGGTTTTCCTCGATTACATGAAGTGATTGCTTTAATACCTTCAGCAGCAGACAGACATGCAGATTACAGAGCGAGAGCTACTCGCCCTAGGAAAGAAGGAGTAAAACAACTCAATATCTTTAGAAGACTGACTGGCTGGGGGAGGTGATTGCGCTATTCTTGTATACGTAAAAAGCCTGCGTTAAATAACGAGAACGCATAACACGGCACTGACAGCAGAGGTGAGGCAAACAAACGGCCGTTGCCAGAGAGGTTGGGTGCGAAGACTGCAATTCGTGCACGAACAGCAGCATCGAATCGCATTTAGAGATGAAAGTGAAGCAAGGCTGCGATGCGGGTATCCCGTGTACGACTGAAGAGGATTTGGTAAAAAGCACAGAAATAACGGCGGAGGATGTACTCGGGCTGCAGAAGATCACAGACAGTGAGTTCAGTAACATCAATGTCACTCTCAAACAGGAAGCTTCCGCTGACTGACGAGCTGATCTGCTAACTTACACTGTTGCACATTTACCAGTGCGAAATAGCAGGTTTCGCTCCTGCGTGTTTAGTCTCGCGGTTTGTGTTTTATTCAGTCTCGCGCGGAGACATTCTAAGTAGTACGAAACTTCATTTAAAATGGAACGTCTTCGTTTAGAATGTGACTTCGATGTAACGATTTCATTTAGCGTCTGCGTCTTTGTATTGTCTTCATTTTGGCCGAACGAACCCAGTGATATGGTTCATTCGGCTCTTCCCTGGTAAATAAACAACACTGTGGTGTGGACATTTCCATGTAACCTACTGACGATGACGACGTAGGCTATTAAGTTTACTGATGAATGGGCTGAGAATTGAGAAATATATACATTATTTAACAATACTGAAACAGAATAATTTAATGACGTTAACCAGGTCTGTCGAAGCGGACGGAACCGCATGAACCTCGGACTGTTCATTAGTGTTGCGAATGAATGACTCTTTAGAACCGATTCTTTTTAGCGAATACATCAGTAAAGCATTAACAGTTACAATTATACACAAAGATTATATAATAATAATAAAATAAATAAATAAAATTCAAGAATATACATTCAGACTTGCCAGGGTTAACAAAAAATAAATAGCAATAAGGTAATAAAATTACATTTTAAGCAGACACAAAGGATAAGTACAGAGATACAGTTTGCATAGCCTTCAAGTTAGCAGAATTACGAATCAAAACTTTAGTCCTACAGCTTTGACTAACGAAGTCCGCTCCTCGATTGAATGACTCTTGTGAGCCGGTTCTTTTTAGTGAATCAAAACACTTACTAATCACTGAGTCATCTGACGTAGGCTAGTTAATAAATTAATGAATGGCTGTGTAGTCAAGGATATACATTTTGAGTTTTGTTGTAATCAGTGGCATTTCATAAAAATAGACTGAAAGAAAGGTATATGGAATATAGGCTAGTTATTGTTTGTTTAATCAAACAACAATAGTTAACGTAGGGCAAATTTTCAAGGACCTCTAAAAGTCTGTAAAATTAAATACAAGAGTTATACCAAGGCCTATCTGTTAACCGAGATAACTGATTCTCATGTGTGATTGTTTTGCATAATTTTTTTCTAGAATCGAAATAAGATAGCCTATCTTATGATTAGAGGATCATTTGCATACATTATTCATTTTAATGAAAGTTTATATATCCAAGATTGCAAAGTTATTACTCTTGCCGAAGCTCATACTGAAGGTTTTCTCAAAACATTATTTAGCATTTACTTTAACTACTGTATAGGCTATCAGAAACACATCTAATAATGTTGACAGATTCATTCTTTCTAAAGAAACTTACAAGAGAGAACATGTTTTCGGTAAGTACTGTAGCACAAACTTAAACAAGTGGTAGGTTAGAGTTCACTTAAAAAAATCCATTAAAATATTACTTGAAATAAAATATATAAAAACTAAAAATATAAAATAACACAAACTTTATTTCAGCTAGTTAATCTGATCAATTTGATGATGATTTAACATATTATTGTGTTGGAAATGTATCATAATGCAGAGTGTTGGAATTTGGTTTGACTAATGATGCAAAGGAAGTACTATTCTTATGTACTGTTTTAGTGTTGCCTTGCTCATTGCTCCAGCACACAAGGCACTCTATCTCGCACTTAAAGATAATTAAGCAAAGACCAGATCTGTTAAATGCAAATGCTCAGTTTCTACAGATTTCAGATCATCAACTGTTTTTACAACACTGGCACTGTCAAAACCTACTGAAAGACATTTGCATTATCACATGACTTCTCACAGTCCATAAACAATATTCTGTCTCATCTTTACCACCCCTTGTTGTTGTCAGCCAAAAATCAACAGTGTATTCTTATCCTGAGCTTTGAAACATCTATTTACATTTATGTATTTAGCGGACGCTTTTATCCAAAGCGACTTACAGTGCATTCAGGTTATACATTTATTGTCAGTATGTGTGTTCTCTGGGGATTGAACCCACGACCTTTGCGCTGCTAATGCAATGCTCTACCACTGAGCTACATGAACACTATTTGTCTAACACTATCTATTTGAATAAATATATTCACAAATGCGTGGAAGAGAAGTGCTGAGAAATCACTCTCCTTTATTTAAATGGAAAAAAACATGTCTGGCTAATCACTTGGATTAGCGCTCTAAAAATAAAAGCTGCTCTTGATTAAGGATGAAGGCTGCTATTCTGAGGAAAGTGGACATTTGTATGCAAGCTTGCTTTTTTGTCTTATTTAACTCATGTTACTGCTATAAAAAAGAACGCAGGGTATATTTAAGTGCTAAAATAGTATAAATGTCAGTTGTGTTAAATAAATGTTGCGATTTCATTAAGGAAATGGATTGCTTTTTAGCAAATGGTTACATCCTTCTATAATCTTTGGTTTAACTGCTCAATTTGGCACTTAATTTAGAGTGTTTGTAAACATTACTTCCATTAATTATATGGTGTTTAGATACGCACATTATGCCTCATAAATCTAAATGAACCTGTGTGGTCTTGTAAATGAACGCTGGATCTATCATAATCTGTGTTTGTTACACGCTGCAGTACCATTTCTTTTCCCAAAAATAACAGGTGGTAGTTATCCTGGATTGGATTCAGAAGATATGTTGCTAGGTGACAGCATTAGAAGCAGTGAAGCGAGGCTCCTTGGTGGTTTGGAAAGCTACATTGACACTTGACTGCCACATTGCTCTGATTACTAGATTTCTGTCTTTATAATGATTTGCACACATTTGACGTTTTACATTTATGCATATAGCAGACGCTTTTATCCAAAGCGACTTACAGTGCATTCAGGCTATACATTTTTATATCAGTATATTTTGTCAGATAATTGAAAAATCACACAGATACTACAAGCAAGGCATCTTTAAGAAACAGGCAGAAATAACTCATTAAAATAACAACTGTACATTTTGACTTTTTTATAGTTCACAAATAAAGCAGATTCTTCATAAACAAACCAGGAGCTTTGCCCACTTGATGTGAGGTTTTTCAACTATCCTGATATTGGACTTTACACTTATGAAAAATTATTACACTAATAAGGCCTCCATCAAGAAAACTGAGTTATGAAAACTAGATATTTATTTTATTTTTTTAAAGTATCAGCTAAACATTATAAATAATTGACTAAACTTATAATAATGCCTCAATTATGAAAATGGGGTTATGAAACTAGGTATTTTATGTTATACATTATAAGTTGTACTATATTTAAAAATGTTACCATCTGAGTATTAAAAATAAGTGACTAAACTTAAGATGCCTCCATGAAAATGGGTTATGAAATTATATACGTTTTTTTATGTACCTGCTCAACATTCTAATAATGCATTCATGAAAGTGAAAATATTTATTATTTATGATATTTATTATGATATAAAAATTGTATCTTCTCAATATTAAAAATAATTGACAACACTTATGATGCCTGCAGCATGAAAATGTGTTTATGAAAACTAGATTTTCTGTTTTATCTTCTGATTCAATATTAAAAATACTGTGTCCAGATTATTTCTCTTTCCGTTTTCATTTTAAAGCATATAAATTACTAAATAAAGTTTCAATTACTGCGATTTACACTTAAAAATATGCACCATTATTTATGTTGACATGAACTGTATGTGTTCATCTGTAGTGTTTGTATTTTTGCACTCACGCTCACACACAGCAGTGTTAGCTCTCATACAGTAGATTGGTCCCACTGTGTGCCAATTCATGAGGTGAAGTAAACATAGCAAAACATTTCCCTGAGCAATTTATTGAGTGCTATAACGGTGTTGATATAACAAGCAAGTTTTGTGGTCTTAGCAAGTGCAGTAAAAAACAACAACATTGAAATATGCAAAGTATCTTTTCCTTGTCCATTCACGTTTCAGTGTTCTGCTCTGAATCGGCTCTTGTGTGAATGTCAATATCCGCGGGACATGTTTGAAAACGACTAATTCCATAGGACATTTTTGAGTGTATGATTAATGCTTGAGTGTTTAACGTTTTCATTTATCATTTTCATTATCACATTTGTGACAGTTTTGTGGAACACTGCCATTTTTTTCCAACAGCATAATTATTTTCATGCTTACATGAAATGGTTAATTATTTCATTAATAAACCACAAAATAAGCTGTTTTAAAGCCTGAGCAGATGTTAGCATTTTGCCTTCCCTTTCTCAGCTTGGCACACTTCTGAAGCAGAGGAGCTATAAATATCTCAAGTGATTGGCTAAGTCCAGTGTTGCCCATCTGTTAACTAACAGGAAGCTTGGGTAGAGGATAGGTGGGACGTCTGCACTGCCCCACGGGAAGGAAGTGATATACTCAGCCTGTAGTGTTGAGCTCATCTCCGTGTCATCCTAGCAGAGACGGACCTCTCAAAAGTTAGAGTTGTCCCAAATCCCCTTAGCATCTCCCAATCTGTGCCATGTGATGTGAACAATGTAAGCTTCTTAAGTATAATCCGTCCCAGGGAGAAGAGGGCTGACACAGCTGCTCCTCGCACCTCATTTGCCTCCTCTGTGAGTCTGGCATGAGGTGAAAGGGCATGATAAGACTGGACCGACCCAAGTCATTATTTCCAGGCCACAAATAAATCACCACATATAGTATTTGGACAGTTAAGTTGCACTGTATGTCAGATTTTTAGACTGGGGTCCAGGGACACCAGAGGAATGCTTTGCTTGAGGGTCTCCATAAAATGTTAATGTAAATCAGATTTTACACTCAAACCACTAATGCCTTGATCAGTGAACTCAAAAACCAGTTGTATATATACAGACATATATATGAACAATATCACACTAGTAGCAGACGAGTTCGCAGTACGAGTTCGACAGCATGAGTGTGTAAATACATGATGAGAGATTCTAACAGTGTCTTTAAAAACCCTCTTTTGTGCAGAAATACTTCTTTCCGCCACTGATTTAAATCTCAGGTTGACAGTTATGCTTGTTGACAGATGAGCTCAATCCTCCTTTACTAATTCCAAAACGTCACTTTAGAACTAGTAACAAAGGAACATTGAGTTGCTTCATTGAAAGCTTAAAGTATTACTGTATTAAAAGCTCACTATATTATCTAGAGTAGAGTATTATGAGAGATGGACTGAGCGAGCCTGATTACCTGCATCTGATACAGCATTCATTCTTCAGCTCAGTCTCATATTCACAATAAAACATTAGTTTGAATGTCCGCTGAGGAAAGCGATATCTTTGTCGTACTATCCTTTCGTCTGTTAAGGGTGATTTCTGATGACAGCGCTGCTCAGTGGATTTGTTGGCTGCATCTTACAAGGTGTTTTTGAAAGTAAAAATACTTCCTTGTTTACATCCCAGGTTATATGCCTCATTCAATATAAAAGTCTTTACTGCTGACTCTCTCATAAAAGTCTCTTGTCGCCATCTAATGGCAGAATAATGTAAATAAAATCACCATCACGAAAATAAAATACTATTATTAATTAATTACTACTATTAACAGCATCATAAAAGTCAAAAGTACATAGGCAGCGCTCTGATTTTGAATGCTTAGGTTACAGCATTAACGTTACATAAAATATAACGTGATGAGAGATTTTCCCCTTAGCCAAAAATGTGCTCTGGAACAAATAATAGATTAATGAGGATAAATTATACACTATACTTTGTTATTGTCATTATTCTATAGCATTATTACTAAAGCAAAACATCCAACCAACTGTCATCTTTTTACACGAAACAGAACAAGCACACTGTTAAAGCAAACTTACATTTTGAATCAAAAGGAAAATGATGTGTTTTTAATGTCTTTTCCTGTTGTTCTGACAGTATTTCTAAATAGTATCAGTCTCTGCAGGCAGGTAATGAATCGAGGAGGTGTATGGTCATCATCAATGTCATTTCCACACAACATCAGAGAGAACAGAAATAGCTCTTATTGTCCCTGCAGTCTATCACACAAGGGTACCGCTCTCAGCCCTGAGGCATGACTTTGATGCATGTGACCT
The DNA here is from genome assembly GCA_027422405.1 of Ptychobarbus kaznakovi. Classification (NCBI taxonomy): domain Eukaryota; kingdom Metazoa; phylum Chordata; class Actinopteri; order Cypriniformes; family Cyprinidae; genus Ptychobarbus; species Ptychobarbus kaznakovi. The sequence goes on from CM049813.1 coordinate 15,393,153, forward strand.
ATGTCACACACACATACCCAGTGGTAAAAAGCGCTTAGCTTTATATTTTGAAATGTTACGACAAGTCTGGAGAGAATCACATCGTGTTAATGTTCCATTCATATTTCATTATCTTACAAATGATGACTTAATGAGAGTCCAAAATGAGGCACGTCCTGGTTTGTTTTTGCTTCCATAGATTACCTCTGTGGTCCAGAGCAGAACATACACAAGATCGACTTCACCAGGTTCAAAATCCGAGACATGGAGACAGGCACGGTTCTTTTTGAGATCACCAAACCCCCTACAACAGGTAGGCAAGGAGCCAGCAGACCTCTCAAACTCACTTCCTCGCTCCACCTAATAACTGCATATTTAAATGCAAGGCTCAATTCGATGTTTTTCCCATAAAGCCCTGATTTCCATTTAGATGCAGTGCGCTGCACAAGAGCCCTTCAAAGGCTCATTCGGTAATGCAGATCCCTTTCTGATTCACAGAGAGTGGGGAGGACAGAACGGACATTGACCAGAACGCTGGGCGCTTTGTGCGTTACCTGTTCACCCCCGCTTTCCTCCGACTACGCCAGGTTGGCGCCACGTAAGTGCAATCAGTGGCAGGATTACACTTGATCTTAATTGCAACCTAAAATTAGCCCGAAATCACACTTTGACTTAATCTTTAAAGGGGTCATATTATGATGAATCAAGTTTTTTTAGGTATTTTGAGATAAATGGGTTAATTGTACTTTAAAAAACATACTGTTTCACAACTTCCTTCCAAGTAAAAAAAGACCATGTTACAGCACTGTAACACATGACGCATCTTGTCAAAGGCAGGTAATGAGGAGAAAGTAAGATACCATTAGTCCTACACACAAGAATAACTAAAGATAACTAATGGTAAGAGTAAAATAATGAACAATTGGTTTAATAAGGTAATTGTGAGATAAAGATTAAAATAAGAAATCATATTGTCACACTGTGAGATACACTGTAAAATAGCAATTAGGTGAAAATTGCTGAAGTGTCTTAATGAAGTGGCTTCATTTAAATTTTTATTATATTCTATATTTTATATTTTTTACTGTTGTTTTGTGAACTTGTCACGATGTAATATGAGAGGCTATAAAAGCGACTGTTATTAAAGGATGGGGAAGCAAATATATTGTATAAGCTGTATTACATTTTACATGTGACAACATTTTTTACATAGAAGTCTTAAATGCGTGGTAGCAATAATCATGCTCTATATTACCATTCAAAAGTTTTATTCAGCTTTATAATTATTTATACTTTTATTCAGCAAGGATGCATTAAATTAATCAAAACTGACAGACAATGCATTTATACTGTTATTGAATGTCTATTTAAAATAAATGCAGTTTTTGAACTTTCTATTCATCAAAGAACAATATCACAATTTCCATTAAAATACTAAGCAGCACAACTGTTATCAACATTGATAATAATAAGAAAAATCTGCATGTCAGAATGATTTCTCAATGATCATTTGACACTGTAGACTGGAGTAATGATGCTGAAAATTCAGCTTTGACATCACAGGAATAAATTACAATTTTAACTGTATTACGCCAAGAAAATTCAATTGTAATAATATTTCAAAACATTACTGTTTTTACTGTATGTCTAATTAAATAAATTTAGACTTGCGTAGCATTATAGACTTCTTTCAAAAACATCATATCAACCCTACAACATGGAAGAAGCTTTTTTCATTGCTACAAAATCCATGTCCCCTTAAATGTGTCCTTTCCCACTTCCACAGGGTGGAGTTCACTGTAGGCGATGTTCCCATCAACAACTTCCGAATGATCGAGAGGCACTATTTCCGTGGGCAGCTGCTGAAGAGCTTTGACTTTGAGTTTGGTTTCTGCATCCCGAGCAGTAAGAACACCTGTGAACACATCTATGAGTTTCCACCTCTCTCTGAAGAAATAAGTAAGTTCTAAATGTTTTATGAGTAGTTTGTGATATTTTGGCTGGACCTAATAACACTGTTTTTTCTTGTATCCCTTTATAGTGCGTGAAATGATCCTTCACCCTTATGAGACGCAATCTGACAGCTTTTACTTTGTGGACAACAACCTTGTGATGCACAATAAGGCAGATTATTCTTACAACGGTGGACCATAGGAAGTCACTCTCACCTTTTGCATTGAGTTGCAGTGGAGCGGCAGAGGAACATCTATTGAAAGTGGCATCTAGGCATCTAATCTTATATGTGATGAGGCATTTGGTTAAACTAACAAAAAACACCCCAATCTCAGGATTTGTATTTGTGTGTGTGTGTGTGAGAGAGAGAGAGAAAGAATGCTGCTCAGAATGAGCCAGAACTACTTTTTTCCTAAGAATCATGTGAAGTATGTGATAACTCGGTCTCTTCGAGGATATGAGCGAGCCTGTGCACATGTGCATTCATTGCATGCTCTATTTTTGTGTTTTTCAAAGCCAAATAATTCTAAACAACTCTGATTTTTGACTAAAAGTTCATATATTGATGTCGCTCAAGGCTTCTAAAGCATAAAAAGAGCATCATATTGAGTGAGTTGGAGATACAGTGACCAATGCAGTGTGTAAAGGAAGGGATACTGTCAGGAACTGTGTATTTTGACCTGATATTGCACCCACTTCCTGTAAGGATTTCTACTTAAGGGCCTGGTTTTGCTTTATTTTTCTCACTTTCATTTTTGAATGCTCATAATGATGTAAATCTATGTTATTTATATTATTATGCTCTATTGATATACATTGTCACACATATTTTTAATAGCATCTTTTGTCAAACATTAGTGATAGATATGTGTCAATTGTTTCATGTGATTTAACAAAAAAGAGAAAAATAAAAATTCCAAAGTTCTTTAAATCATCATAAGTTTGATTTAATTTATTTATTTTACAGATAAAACTCCTCCATAGCGGTTTCATTCAGATAAAACGATATTTAAACTGTACACTATCATCCAAAGGTTTGGGACAGGTCATTTGTAATATTAAATCTCTTATGCTCTCCAGGGCTGCGTTTGTTTGTTCAAAAATTATAGTTAAAAACAGTAATATTGTGAAATATTATTACAATTTCAAATAACTGTTTTCTATTTGAATACATTTTAAAATGTAATTTTGCTGATGTAATGCTCAAGAAACAGTTATTATTATCATTAACACTGACAAAAGGTGTGCTGTTTAATATTTTGTGGTGTTTTTTTTATAAATTGATAAAGATAAATTGAAAAAAAGCATTTATTTGAAAAACATTTTTTGTAACAATGTAAAAGTCTTTTGGTCAATTGAATGTGTCCTTGCAGAATACAAATATTGATTTATTTTTAAAACAAATCTGACTAACCGCAAACTTAATAGTTCTGTAGATAATCAAAAGAATAATATATAATGCAACCAAGAGCAAAAATAATAATTTACAGTAAGAAACACTGCTATATGCTACATGTTCAAATCAGTGCCAATGCAGCAAAATGCATTGATCTGTTATACAGGGTATTATTATAACACAAATGCCTTATGTTGTGATCGTATATGCATCTGACTTAAGATTCAGTTCTGGTAGTGCATTAGATCAGATGATCCCACCTCAGGTACTGTATTATGCACCATTTGAAGAATTTTGAAAAAAAATAATAATTGTGACCTATGCTTACACAGATATAGTAAAAATCCTGCAATTCAGGAGATCTGTTTTAATCTGTTATAGTGATTTCAAATATGTGGTGCTATGGGAACACAGTATAAAAAAGAGGCAAGCACACCCCCCAGTGGAGGCCATGGCAGATGCTAGTGCAGAACACCTTATTAAAATATTACCAACTCAAACACTAAAACACTTGCACAAATGCGACTAATATTAATATATTGTTGAATTTTAGCAAACAATGTAAGACAATTTAGGCCACATTCAAGTGATTTTGAGCATTAAATGCTTACACAACGTTTTGGAATTTCCAAAAATACCAATGGAAGGATTTTAGAGCCCACTAGGGGGCCTCCATAAACTTATAAGGGAACTCAAAATGACTTAATATCAAAACAAGTATTAAAATAAGCTAACACAACAACAAATAAAATATATTTCTTATTTTAACTCAACGTCTCAACAACTCTTTTTTACTGTCCCACTGGAAAACCTGGATATATGAGGTAGCCTAATTATAAAGGTAAGATCTAAACCTAGAAAAGTTATGTGAATTAATGAAATCTTAGAACTTCATGGGCATTCATTATGAATATTCATTTTTCACGTTATGGAAAGCTCTAGAATATTTTATCAGGGAGAAATTGTGAGTAAAAAATACTTATCCTTAATCGTTATCCTCAGGAAAAGCCATGGCATCTTTGAATATTCTTCTAGATAATGGGGGTCTTGGAGTCAAAAAGTTTGGTACACGGTAAAAAAAAAATTCCCAAGTTGTAAATAAAATAAAGATTACTGGAGTATGTTTTATAAGACAATACTACTTAGTTTTTCTACTATATTGTAACCTGTTTGTAGCTAACTAATTGTGAAATGTCCTAGCAATTTGGAGGTAAAAATTATTTCTACACCGATTTAACTTTTTTTCAGTATAGAAAACTGATTTAGTGGGATTGGACAGCATACTGCATTTAAGCAATAAAATTTTTATAACTCAAGCATACCATTTAGCATAAAAATAATAATTTTTAGACATTCAAAAATATAAACTTTTTTTCTATTTTGCATAATAAAGATGACTTGGGACGCAACACACAGGTTACTTTCTTATAGCAGAGGAACAGGAGTTGTGTAGAAGCCACTGAGATAAAACTCAGAAATGCTGCCTTGCACCCCACCGTCAGTCTCTGCTAAACCCCCACAGACCCCCATGCTATCCCGTGGAATATCCATGACCACCAGTGAATCCGGAGCGAGGCTGTCATTCCTTAGCTCCTCCCAAAGATTCCCTTTAAACAAAGACAGAGAACAAGTCGTGAACAACAAAGCAGCTCAACCGCTGCAAACATGGCTAATGTTTCAAACTCGATCTTACCATATAGTTGTAGATCTGTGAGGCTGGGATTTAGTGCATCGACATCATTACTGATTTCTCCATCCAGCAGAAGCTCCTGCATGCTTGCTGTAGCGCTGTGACCAGCCTGCAGGGCGGTGCTGTAGCTCGGTGGGGTGTGTGCTGGTAAGGGGGAATCCAAGCAGCCTGTCCTGGGACTGGAGGGATGCCCGGCACTGGGCTGATGGGTGACAGGAGTGTAGTATGAGAAAGATAAAGGGTCTGGGGATAAGTAGGGTGGAGGTGGGATGATTTGAGAGGGTAAAGGGTTGTAGAGAGACTGCTGATGAGGGACACTAGTGTCATGGACAGGCTGGTGTCCGTACGCAGGATGCATGGTGACTCTTAAAGGTTGAGAATGTGTATGGCTGCTTGGTTGACTGAAGTGAGCTCCAAGAGACTTCAATTTTTCAGGTCTCTCCCCAAGAAGGCGCTCCAGCTCCTCTAAAACAATGAGCATAAATACTTATTTTTAATTCACATTATATATATTGTGTAATAATCTAAAAATCCTGGGGTAAGTTAGACTTTTTATAGAAATGTATACTTTTATTTAGCAAGGATGCATTAAATTGATCAAAGTGACAGTTATATAATGTAACAAAGATTTATGTCTTAAATACATTTTGTTCTATTGAACCGAATATTTCAAATATAATTGAATGTATATATCATGGTTTAGTAAATACCAAATATACTTTGTCTTTCTTTGTCTATTCTTTTTAAAATAAACATGAAAACATTTTATATAAAAGGATAAGAACATAAGTATGCAATACATTTACAACAATCATATGTATAGGTGAATTTGGCTAATCTGGGACATTTTTGCATGTTTAATGTTCAGACCAAACAAATATGACCATAAATATTCTAGAATGTTCTGATCCCTTTGCGTACCTGGTCGGGCCATGCTCCTCCGGACAGTCAGGGGATCTTTACGTCTCCACTTGTGAAGTTCCTCCTGCATCTTCTCTACCTTCGCCGGGTTCAGGGCCCAAAGGCAGCCCTTTCGGGAGGAGTTCCCATTCTTGTTCTCCACTTTCTCAAAGCATTTGTTCAAAGAGAGGTTGTGCCGGACAGAATTCTTCCAGCCATCAGGTGCTGTCTGAGGAATAACAAATGAAACAGTGGTTCTTTATGGCATTATAAAGTGGTTGTTAAAGGTGGTGGAGTAGTTGCTATGTGGTTTCTAGAATATTCTAAGCTATTCACAGAAAGAACTGAATCTAAAATAGAGATTGCACCAGTCATTTCTCAAACTAAACATCTTTCTTACAACCCTTCCCTCAGTGAAGTCAACACTGGATAGGTATGGATCTGCATGTTTACCTAATGATGAGCCAAAACAATGTCACATTGTAAATCCCTTTACCAGCACAGCGCCAAGAAAAGGGTGAACCAAATCATCAGGTATATAAAGATCATGCCATAACAGGCATATTCCACAAAGCCTGAGGAAATTACTCCTGGTAAATAACTCTGTTTGCATTCTGGATTTGTTGCATTAATCATGCACAGGCTTCTGCCAAGATACCTAGTGTTCACTGTAGATCAATATATATTAGATGTAGAAATTATTCTGAGATGTAGGGCAGTTTACCTTGAAGTAGGGGAAATTCTCCGTCATGAAGCTGTAGATCTCACTTACTGGTAGACTGCCTGTTTTGCTATTCCTCAGAGCCAGGAAAATGAGAATACTGAAAATATATATTCAACAATGAAACATTACAATCCATACAAAACTCCTGTGAAGCATTGGTTTATTTTGATTTGTTTGGATAAGTTACATTTTTATGCATTCGGCAATTTTATCCAAAGTGACATTCACATTCACATGAATAATGTTAGGAATGAAATCTTATCATTACATATTTCTGATTGCATAGTTTAGATGTCAGCATTTTAGTTTTTAAGCAGAATAATATAAAAATGTTAAGTAGAATGGCAGCTAGTTTGAACATGTTTTGTTCCTGAATGAACCAGTTAAATACATGAGACTTTTTAGAACTAGACATTTTCAGATGACAACGAACAGAGGTTTCAGAGAATGAGCTGCTTTGAAAAGATGCCTTAGTTTAGCAGGATAAAACAGGCGAGGTGCAAATGTGTACCTGTAAGAGTAGACAGGTTTAAGGTAGAGTGTCTGGACAGAATTCTCTTGAGATGTTTGTGATGAGAGGCTTTGGTTGTAATAGTGAGAAATAGTGTCTCTTCCTCTTGAAGAGTAAAGCTAGAGACAGACATGCACATAAAAAAATGAAAAGCCAAAATAAATACCCATTTGTGTTTTGCATATTTACTAGTAGTTAGACATGAATTTTTAAGCTTCCATTACATACTACATCCATGTTCAACAAGAGTGAGTCTTTGTTATTTGTCAGTCTGAAGATGTAGTAGAACTTCCTGCCAATGTTTTGACTGTGACCATGCATCCAAAACCATTTGATCATTTCTACTTTCTTACACATGCCAAGACTAACCTGCAGTAGTCATTCTGACTTCCTTATACACATTCAAATAATTGATATATATACTACTGTTCAAAAGTGAGTTCAAAAATATTTGTAATTTAAAAAAAATTAAGAAGGAAGTGACAGTAAAGACTTTGATAATGTTACAAAGATTTCTATTTCAAATAAATGCTGTTCTTTTGAACTTTCTGTTCATCAAAGGATCATGAAAAAATATATCACGGTTTCCGTATTATGCAGCAACTGCTTTCAACTGCTTTCAACATTGTTAATAAATGTCTCTTGAGCATTAGATCAACAGAATGATTTCTAAAGGATAATGTGGCACTGAAGAATACATTAAAATAAATTACCATTGAAAATATATCTATATAGAAAAACACATTTTACTGTGAGTTAAGAGACTTCTTGTGAACATTAAAAAATCCTACAAACCCCAAAACTTTGAATGTTAGTTTATGTAATCAGCATATCACGCATTCTTTCACTCTGTCAATATCTAGTGTACCTGATGCTGTAGAGGACTGATGGGACTGTACGGCTGATGGCTGTAGCCGGGAGGATCTTCAGAGCTCGTCTGAGGCTCACTGTTGTGGTGTTGAGTTCCCTGCCCCAAGAACAGACCATGATCTACTTAATGCGTACATATCATATGTAAATGCATCTTTAGAAAGTGTAATAAGGACATCTGCTTGCACATCTGCCTGGCAGGTTTCCTCATTTCCATGTGTTTTGCCCCTGGCCTAAATACACTGGCAAGAATTTAAAAGAGCTTTCATGCCATATAGGTTATCTTGACTTTAGTTATATGCTGTATGATTTTCCTTTCTTTTTAATAATTTTTCCATACTGTGCGAATTCCTCTAAACGTATAGGAAAATTCTAATTTTCACCTGAACAAGAAATCTTAAGTGTTTGATTAAAAAGGTCCTTCAGTCTCACCATGATACTGGTGCTCTCCACATCAGTGCTTAATGGAGTCCAAGAGGATTGTTCCTCTATTCCATCAGTCGTGGTGAGTTTCCCAACTAATCCAGCTCTTCTGAGACAGCTGAAGGTCTGGACCTCACTGATGGCCCCTTCACTGCATTGACGCCTGTATGGATGGTAGTGACTGTTCTCCATTAGGCCAGATTCTTGTCCAACAGGGCTTCCGTCTACACTGTGTCTACAAAAGCGTTCAGCACTCTTCTGCCTGTAAGGAACGCTTTCTCTTTGGGGGTACGGTGAAAACCCTTCTCCAACATTGCTCTGGTGACACTATAGAACAACAAAATAATGCAAAAACAGATCTAATATCAATCAAACCTGCATCAATAAGAAATGTCATACAACATACAATTGTTTAGTATGCATATACGTGAAACACATTCTATGTAAAGCAGCGCCGCAGTTTCATTTCTAATTAATGCATTCTTTAACATTAAGCAGTTTTCCAAGAGGTAATGCAGTAGCACGTAAAGATCTTTGATCTGCTAAAGAGTCCATAAAAGCATTTAATGTGACATACAGCCTTCCCTGGGGGGCATAATTAATATTCACAAGGACTTTATGAAAAGGCAGGATGAAATACTTCTCTTTCTCCCCCTGGGTCTTGTGTCCTTGAATAGTGCCTTGTGCGGGGGTTCATGTCCTCATCAAACGGTAATAATTATGACACGTGTCATAATCAGAGCAGCTGGTGAGCAGCAGTTTTTAAAAAGCGGCAACTACAGAACAGCCTGGACTGATGTTATAGAACCAACGACTTATCAGAGATTTCATCTGGATTCACATACAGAAGATGGATTACCTTACGTGTCATTTCTCCATCTATCTATCTATCTATCTATCTATCTATCTATCTATCTATCTATCTATCTATCTATCTATCTATCTATCTATATATATATATATATATATATATATCATGATGGAAAAATGGAACAGTTGTAGGTCAATAAAATTAAGCACTTCAAAACAAAGTAATACAAAATGAATTCAAAAACTAAAACAAATTCTAAAATTACTGTAAATGATTAATACCTGTGATTCTGGCATCTGAAAGCAGGATGACCCAAGATGGTCAAAAGATTGTAGTTCGCCTGGAGAAGGAATCGGTGAGCTGCTGCTGCTGCTGCTTACAGATGGGAAAGTCAGGCCCTGGGGCTCAGAGGACATCGTCCCTATACAACCTGCCTCTTCAAAACACCAGAACAGGTAGACAGATTGATTAATAGTCCAAATAGATAAACGGTAATATGCAATTATGATCCCTTAGGATACTGTAAGAAAAAACATGAAAAACACAGAAATTTAGACTACACTCAGACATTTACACACTCAAGTGTCAGGGTCTGTGGTTTTACAGCTTTACATACATGTCACAAAGGAATGCTGTCATACTTATTGGCTTGACCCTTACTGAATTGGGTGGTCCTGCTTTCAAGCAAATTTCACAAATACTGTATAGGAATAAACATCCAGTTATACATTCACACTTTGCACATCTTGTTCCATGACCTCAGCATGATGCAAAATCATCCCATTGTAAATATATAAACATTATTAATCATAATAACAATCAACCTTAAGTAATTTTTTCCTCAAACATTGCCATAAAGATATATTGCAAGTCTTCTAGCTATTCGGCCTTTGGGCAAACCTACAGTTTTACATGCCATAATTGTGTAACTGCCTGCCTGGAATGAAAATCCCTTTCCAAAGGCCTGCTATGCATTTTCTATAACAACGCTGCTATGTTCTCATTTGCAGTGAAAGGCCCAATTCGCTGTATTTCATTGCCTTGGCTGCTATCTGATCATAAACAGGTAAAACATTAGGCCACATAAGTATCCGGTATTCCTGGAAATTCAGGCCGCTCTCACTTACTGTCAGCAGACAACTGAAAACCTCATTAAAATCACCAACAAACCATGAAGGAGAAGCAGAAGTGTGTTAGAGATATGAAATGGAGATGGGGGAGTTTTGCTCCCTCTGAAACTTAGTGTAATTCAGTATTGGAGAGGAAGTTGAGCTGGCCTTTATGGTCCATCACTATGACTTTTAAACTGATCATTTGCCCTGTTATGGTTGAAATACAAGCCATTTCTACTCTTGAGAGAAAACAGCTGAGTACGCAAAAAGGTTATGGGGTGCTTGCGTGTTTTTTAAAAAGAGAATAGTGCAAGCAAATGAGGCAGGATAACCAGATTTTATGCTATATAAAATTTTAAATTTTTTTTTAAGTCTATTACTGTAATTAATCAAAAAAAACTCAAATTTATAAAGTAAGTTTTTAAAGAAAAATCTATTTACACAGCTCTCTGCTTCTGATTGGACATTCACTGCATTCACAATCTTGGCTCAAACAGATAACTGATATTATTGTAATGTTGTAGTGCTTCGTTTATCGCTAGACTGATGATTTGTATGTTTTAGTGGACTATTTATTTTCTTGGCAGAATCCTAAGATAATATACAGGTACGTTTAAAAAAAAACATATGTCATGTGTACATATTTATTTATTTATTTGGTAAGAAGCTGTGCAATATGAGGAATAATTGTACATTTTCCCTTCCCTTTACCTTACATAATAAATTACTAGTTTAAAGCCAAATATATAACAAATATATATATTATATTCTGAACAAAGGCAAAAAAAAATTGGAATGCATAAATGTAAGTTCTTATAGTGTGTAAAAGCTGCAACTGATCGTTTTAGATGGTTTATCATATTTTGTCTTATGTAGAATTGTTTAGCCAATAGGAAGTAGTTACTGCATGATTAGATTCAAGTTTAAATGTTTAGTTAATCACTGCTTTAAGGTCAATTTAATCAAGTCTAACTTAAAATGAAACCAAATAAGATTCCTCTCATGTTAATATGTCCACTGGGATAAAGTTGCAATTTTTTTTTTATTAAAAAATATTAAATTAAATTACTCCTGCATGGAACTTGAACTTAGGACATTCTGCATAAAGAGCTTTACTTTGACCCAACCAAGTACTCAAAACATCCTGTAAAATTTGTAAAAATGGGTTCTTATTTAATGTTAATCGGGTTGTGGATTAATTAATTTTTAGTTGACATTTATTAATTTGTCACACTGAGAAGTTTTTATTTATTTAGAACTATATTTGCAGAAAATGTAACAATTAAAATGTTCCATCGGCATCAAGCAAAGGTCAGAATGATGAATGAGGTCAGTAAGCCATCTATATAATCTTCTAATACAAGATTTAAAAAAAGATGTGTGTGTGCGTGTGTGTGTGTGTGTGTGTGTGTGTGTGTGTGTGTGTGTGTGTGTGTGTGTGTGTGTGTGTGTGTGTGTGTGTGTGTGTGTGTGTGTGTGTGTGTGTGTGTGTGTGTGTGTGTGTGTGTGTGTGTGTGTGTGTGTGTGTGTGTGTGTGTGTGTGTGTGTGTGTGTGTGTGTGTGTGTGTGTGTGTGTGTGTGTGTGTGTGTGTGCGTGTGTGTGTGTGTGTGTGTGTGTGTGTGTGCGTGAGGACTGAGTAAGAATAAAAGTGCTGAAACAGTTATATTCTAAGAGTACTTGATTTCAACACTCCTTCCTCTCTCAATATGATCACATTTATCTCACTTTGATCTGGTCTGTTGCATGTCCATACAGCCCCACCCCTGCACTAAAACCGCTCTCATCACATTTGAGTGGCATTTCAAATGGACTGTGCATCTTCCTTTACACCATCATCCATCAAGAAATTGGTAGGATTTCTTCCCGTATATCTACAACAGCATTTTCACTGCACTTCACTTTAAATTGTTTTTTTTTTTTTTTTACTTTAGATGTAATGCTTCCTACTTCCCCAAATGTAGTCAAATTGCAGAATACTCACATAAGGGACAGTTCATCCAAAAATGAATAATCTGTCATCATTTACTCACCCCGTGTCACTCCAATCCTGTATATTTTTTTCCCCAGAGAAATTCAGCAGAATGTTGATCCTGCTGTTTTACATACAATGAAAGTAAATGGTGGCCAGCAGCTGTTAAGATACGAAAAAGGGTCCTGAAATGTAGTCCGTATGCTCTTTAGAAGGTCTTTAGAAGCCATGCAATCACTCTGAACAAAGAAAAGGCTGAAAATATATTCTAATAGCATCAATTAGTTTTTAGAGGCAAGATTGTGTACTTTGTAGTTTGACATCCCCTGGTCACTATTCACTTTTATTATATGGAAAAGAGCAGTGAACTAACAGCTACTTTTGTATTCCACAGAAGAAGAAGAAAAAAAACATGAAGGTTTTGAATGACATGAGGTTGAGTGAATAATCACAGGATTTTCATTTATAATGTACACTAGTGCAATTAAGATCATAGTGTATGGAAATCCTACAAAATTATGAAAAACAGTTTTGCACGCTGCTGGCGCTTTGCTGTATGAACATGCATCTCTAGTTATTTAGCAACAGTTATAATGGTTTCTGGAAATCTGTTTAATGCCAGAGTGTATTGATATAATGTAATTAAGAGATTTTATATATTAAAACGCTCATCATTCAATTCAGTGAGCAAATAGAAATAACCAAACCCTGGCCTGAACCTGACATCAATTTTAGTATTAGCCTTTCAGCATACACGTAATTAAAATCAAAGTAATACATTTAAATCTACAATGCTTTTAGTTTAATAGTCTGACTGCATTTTAATAAATATAAAAAACATAAATTATAAATATTATTTGAATTATATTTATATTAAATAGAAATATAATCATTAAATATGAACAAAAATATAACAAATGTACAATATGTACAAACAATATGTAATAAATACAACATTCTCAATAGTCATACTATCGATATTTGTCATTATTATCTATTTTTACATAGTTTTCATGTTTATTCAATGATTTAATGGACACAATACTAAATAAATTAGACAGATATGAAACCATCATTATGTTGTAGGGCTGCCAAACAAAGTAAAGTGGCATTAATTTTGTTTAATTTCTCCAGATTATGATTTTTCGATAATGTAACAATGCAACTGGCTTGGTAGTAATTTCGCAATGAAGTTCAAAGTTCCAGCAAACAGTTGTGAATATTTCATCAAGGTAATGTGTAGCCACTCTGATGCAAACTGTGTGTTTAATATTTATGTAATATTTTGAAGCATGCATAACTACATCAAATGCAGATTCCATTAATACACACTCACACACACAAATATATGGCATTTTTCTCAAATGTTTACATGCATATAAATACATAATAAATATACACAGTACACAAACTTATATAATGAAAAGTCAAAATTTTATTTTGGATCAGTAATTTATTTTGGATCATCAGTAATAATAAATTCTCAGTTAATACTCTTACGATGTCTGACAAGGTTTTTAGATCACAGCTGCCATATCTGTGATCATATATTTGTAACATTAATCATTAAATAATGAACTGCATTCATCAAATAGATCATACCTTGTAAAAATAAATCTCAGCTCTGAGCTTCCAACTGGAAATTTGTAAAAGGCTCAGTCCATTTGGCCCCTAGCCAAACTGTAGGAGCCACACACCCACATGAGACAGACCTGCTGGAACAGGTTTTCACACACACACATACACATGTGCACATACACATGCACAGCTACACACACGTGGGTCACTGGCAGCTGGGAGCCTCTCGCAGAGCTAATGAGAGCATTTTTTATATGTTATATCAGACACATCCATAATCATATCTCAGAGAAAATGGGCACTCTGCCGAACTTCAGCACCCAGAGGGAGACGATCAAACCGATAGAATCTGACTGCACCTGCCTTGCCTTGCCCTCTCTCTTCTGTATCCCTCTCTTCTGTTTCCTAGATGAACTTCTGCAGAGATTTCATCCAGGTGGAGACAAGCCTAGCATGAACCCTGAGGGACATTTCTTGATGCCTTATTTATTGGTGCCAAATGGGATACAGTGTTACAATAGTATCTGTGTAAGTGAAAAGTAAATCCCACAGATGTTTACACATGCATACGCCTTTCCTTTGGACTTCTTATCTTAGATCTAGCTCTTCTAGAATGTTATTTTGCTCTCAATGAAACCATACCACAATGTGGATCCTAGTATGTACGGAATGGAGAAAAATGATGACTCTGTAGTGCATACTGAGTTCAAAAATGTTCACTTACCGCTGTGTGTGGTGCTTCCAGGCCCAGGTTGTAAATCTACAGTCCGAGTCCACACAGATACCTGTAAAACAGCTGCAGATCTCCTCAGAATTCACTTTCTGAGTTGCCACTCTGCTTTTATAGTGACTGACTGCTGACAAGAAAAACAACAGAGAGATATCTATAGTGAGAGCGAGAGAGAAAGAGCGAGAGGGAGGGAGGGAGGGAAAAATGAATGTCAATACAGGTGAATTCTTCCACTACCCTCCTTGTGAACCTGGGAGGCAGAACCACGGCCCTCCTGAGCTGCTGTGTTAGAATCATATTCTAATGTGAATGGGAGCAGAAAAGCAAAAATAGTGATAGTGAACGAGAATCGCTCACTAAAGGGCTTATGTTAGGCTTCATGTAAGGCAATCAAAACTAGAGGGAATGAGACAGAATGACAGAATATAGAAAATGTCATTATGTGTGTTTTTCCTCATGTGGCTTTTAAATTAAATGTGTTACTTTAATACAAATTTTATAAGAATTTGTTTATTTATTTTTGATATGTGATTTGTTATGGATTGTTATAAAGATTTGTTTTAAGAATATTTTATGGTTAATACTCTGTGATGTTTGTGAAGCTGTAAATCATACCTATTATTGTTGTAGGTTTAAAAAAAAAATACTATTTCAGTCTTTCTTCAAAATGACATACTTAATTCAATTGCACTTACGGTTTCTTTTAATTGTTATGATTATTGTTTGAGAAATGTTTTTTTTTAGGTGTAAGTGGGTGTTTTTTTCTATCAATAATATTAACAAAATGTTTTTGGCACATAATATTATATTATAAATTGTCCCCGTTTAAGAAAAATAAATAATGAATAAATGTATATAAATACATTCATGTGTGTGTTATATTATATTATATTATATTATATTATATATTATATTATATTATGGTTTTATATATGTGACCCTGGACCACAAAACCAGTCTTAAGTCGCTGGGGTATATTTGTAGCAATAGCCAAAAATACATTGTATGGGTCAAAATTATAAATTTTTTTATGCCAAATATCATTAGGATATTAAGTAAAGATCATGCTCCATGAAGATATTTTGTAAATTTCCTACTGTAAATATATCAAAACTTAATTTTTGATTCGTAATATGCGTTGCTAAAAACTTCATTTGGACAACTTTAAAGACGATTTTCTCAATATTTAGATTTTTTTGCACCCGCAAATTCCATATTTTAAAATAGTTGTAACTCGGCCAAAATTGTCCTATCCTAACAATCCTATCCTTATTTACTCAGCTTTCAGATGATGTATAGATCTCAATTTTGAAAAATTGACACTTATGACTGGTTTTGTGGTCCAGGGTCACATATGTGCTTGTGCGTGTGCGTGTGCGTGTGCGTGTGCGTGTGTGTGTGTGTGTGTACACAAATTTAAGTCTTGTTATTTATCAATGAAATAACACACTCAATGTTCCAGTGTCTCAGTGGTAGAGCATTGCGTTATCAGCACAAAAGGTTGTGGGTTCCATTCCCAGGGAACATACATACTGGAAAAAATGTATAGCCTGAATGCACTGTAAGTCGCTTTGGATAAAAGCGTCTGCAAAATGCATAATTGTAAATATCATGCAGAAATCCGGAATTCCTTTAACATGTTGCAATAAATCCATGGCATGTTTCAGCAGTACTTATTCCAAACAATACATTACATTGCTATATTATATTTCAAGTTATCCCTCTTTGATTAGTCTTGATTCTGTGTGCTCTGCAAAGAAATCCTTGAAACAACATGCCTTAAGCCCCGTGCTGTGTAACTGATCATGGTGAATAGTTTGGCACCAGGACATGGCACGACAAAGCACACTTGACAGAGACCTTTCTGCTAGTCTTTTCCTGCTCCCTGGTTTGGCATCTCAACTCAAAAAGAATACCCTTTCATCCAGTAGTGTGCTGAAAATTATAAACTATTTATAGAGACCAAGAAAATGTTCATTTTTAATGACTGACTGTAAATCTGAAAGATTACATTCTTGACTACTGGTTCTCTGCTGCTCTGTTTCTCAGAAAAACTAACAGATGATCGGAAATATCAAACATGCATAAACATTGTCTTTCATGACTGAAATATCCTGCAGTTTTGTTGAGGGTGACAAGATAATTAATGAGTTCAAAAATTGAATTCTAAAAAAATCTTTGCAGCACCTGGATTTAAGAAGTTGGGTGTTCACATTTGGCTTAACTTAATGGCCATAAAATGTAGAATGTATTTTGAGCATACATCTGAGCTGACGTTTTGCCTGAGACGTGTCAATGTAATTCTTGTGAAAATACATTTTGCCAACTCAAGGAACAGGAACTGAAAAAATGATAACTAGATCTCTTTAAATTTGGGTTGATTCTGAATGACTGTCAATGTTTTTTATCGTGTATCAGCCGGAAAAAAAATATTCTGAAAGTGATTCCAATGATATCTTTTCTCGGTGTCGTTATCGTCATACAGCTATATATACATATAGCTATGCTGTGGAGTTCTCTATTTTCATAGAATCAGAACGGTATTAAAAGTTATAGCCCAGTTATCCTTATCGTCCTTGATGTGAACAGCTAAAACAACTGTATGTAGTATGTTTTTCCTTGAAATATCAGTTTCAACATCATTCTGACTGTAATATCATCTCTGATTCTAATAAGACAAATGGCTTCTGTTTGTCCACATTCGATCTCCTCCAGTAATTTTTGTGAGCGGGCACAAAATTCTGCGAAAAGGGAAGCAAGAAATGCACGTGTACAGCTATCCACTGTAATTACAACAGTGATATATTTACCACAGTGAGTTCTACTCACTTAACTGTAGGGGGCGTCAAAGTGGGTAAAATTCACACAAAATTCATGTGGAGACAGAAACCTGCATGCTTATCTCTCATATTTTACTGGTAGATCAGGGTCATAGGGTCATAAGGATTAAGATCCAGGGGTTAACAGTGCCAATAGTCCACCTCTACATGTGCACAGCTTTTCATATCTCATCCTTGCTCCACTCAACCTCCAATTTATGTCATTGCATGAAAGGATTTGCCTTCTGTCCCCTCCACTTAGTCCAAATCAGTCAAATGTCAATGGAGCAGGAAAGATATGTATGACCAACAAAGCACAAAAGCATCCGCATTTGCCATAATGTCTGTTGTTTACTGTTAGTCTGTCTGTCTGTCTGTCTACCTGTATCTAGCTATATATATATACACACTCACTGGCCACTTTATTAGGTGCACCTTGCTAGTACCGGGTTGGACCCCCTTTTGCCTTCAGAACTGCCTTAATTCTTCATGGCATAGATTCAACAAGGTGTTGGAAACATTCCTCAGAGATTCTGAGTCAGGTAATCCTGGAGCAGGAGCTTGGAGCTGACGGCCATTACAACGAAATGTTTATATGATATCAAACTGAGCTCCATCATATTAGATTTAGAGTAGATTATTTTAATAAACTCTGTTGAAATGACAGCCTGTCACAGTGCTATATACCATATATATTTATTTATGAACAGAGATGTGAAGACACGTTAGATTCCTAATTGCTAGTTCTCATTCATCAATCGGGCCCTCAGGGTGTGTGTGATGGTGAGGGCAGTTGTGCCGTCAGTACTGGCAGCATATCACATGTTCGGGCTCATCCCTATAGAAGGCTGCAGGTACCGCAGGTATAGAACTTTTCTATATTTTTCTCATATCACATTTATACAGCATGTTCCACAATGAAGTCACCAAAGTGAGGTGAGAAACAGTGCGAGAAGGTGTTCAACAGGAATGACCACAGTCACCTAGAATGCCTTTAGGGGAACAATTCAATGATGTTTCCTGTCAACGGGAGCAAAGATGAGTGATATTCACACAAACAAACACTATACCATAACAGTAAGAGTTTTACAGTACATTGTTACTAAAACACAGCGCTTCAAATTTAAAACTTAACTTGCTTCAAACTCTGTATCAAAATTGTATACTTCATATAAATTCACAGTCTTGCACATGCAGAGGAAACCACACACAAAATATCTCGAGTCAAACAATGCTTATCTTTATAAAGGTAAAAGGATGAAAGACAGCAGCTAAAGTGAGAATGCCTCTGGCAAACTTGCAGTGCTCTTTTCTCACTGTGTGACAAACTGACAGCATGGGTGGAGCAAATGAGTAAACGAGGGAGAGACACTATTATTACACAATTTGATAGAAGACAGGAGTAATGTGAAATAAACATTGAGCTATTAAAAAAAGTGTATTTTATTATTATTATATCAAGAGGTTTTTTATCTTATGATTCAATCTAAGGTACATTCACAAAAGAATATCTTCATTTTACGATAATGGTAATGATACGGTAATGATTAGGAATGTGATTATCCAATTTTCAAAGATTTCAAATTTACCGAGTCTAAATTTACCGAGTCTAAATGTTTAAGTTGAGGTAAATTCTACACCAATTTTGTGTGTGTGTGTGTGTGTGTGTGTGTGTGTGTGTGTGTGTGTGTGTGCGTGCGTGCGTGCGTGCGTGCGTGTGTGTACGTGCGTGTGCATGCGTGCGTACCATGTCACCCTTGTGGGGACATTTTTTATCTCTATGAGGAAACAAGCTTATAAATCACACATTTTTTTTTAATCTAAAAATGCAGAAAGTTTTGTGTGAGGGGTAGGTTTAGGGGCATAAGGTTAAGTTAAGGGGATAGAACATACAGTTTATACCGTATAAAAACAATCACACCAATGGATGTCCATTTAAAACATAGAAACTAGTGTGTCCCTGTGTGTCAGTGTATATTACTGGATTGTTATATTACAATAAAAGTAAATATCTTGTCTGAAATACTCAAGGCAACACGGAATACTGTTCCTTAAGAACATGAAAAAAATGACTGAAAAACCATTCGGACAAGTGTTTGTGTCTGTTACTGCAATCTGTCTTTAAAGAGGAGCTGAGGTGAATAACTGTCATTACTTTGGTTTCATCAAATGACAAAGTGCACTTAAAAGAGGAATAGTCATCTTTCTCACTCTTTCTCTCTCTGTCACTGCAATATTATCAGAGGAGCTGGAGAGCTGAAGGTCCCACAAAGAAAGAAAAAATATGTTTATCATGGCACTCCCATGTTAGGACAATGTGACAAATTTTACTGCTAACATTTTAATGACTCAACACTTTCTTAGCGCAATATCATTGAGGCACACTAAAGATATGTTCAATTTACTAGATTTCACCTTTTCTTATCTCTGATAATTATTCAGAGAAAAATTCTCAACCTACATTTAAACTCACACAAAATTGTTGAAAATAAATAACTTAGTGTTTAGTATAAAGTTTTACCAGAATTAATGTTAACAGCTGATCATGCTTTTAATAAAGCCACTACCATTCCATAAAACATTTCAGAGAATCAAAAACAAATTATGTATTATATACAGTTAAACACACAGGTCAATAAATATATATGGTATCTTAATCATTATAGTACAAAGTAAATTACTTTTTCACATCAAGTAGTGGATTAGTTTGAAATTGGATTTTACAAAGAGTAATTTATCTTTTTAAATTCCCGTGAGCAAGTGAAATCGATATATCATACCAGCCTGCAGAGAAAAACAAATCCTATTTGAGAGGTTAAACCAGGTTCATTCCTCTTCAACATGATTTCATGCTCAAAAGCTTTTTCAATCATTACTTGAATCATGAGCTGGCATCATTGTAAATACATAAATAAATCATATTTCTACTATTTGCTGCTTCCCAATGATTACAGAATTGGTTCACTAATACATCCCAATAGGTTTGTACTTTACCTAAATTGCTAGTAGAATATTTAGGTATTTTCTGTTATTTGATTTTTTTAATATAATAGTATAATATATAACTATAATATATATATAATATAATATAATGTAATAAATACGTTTGTTATGCACCAAATAGGCCTACTATAAAAACAATTATTTACAAATATAATAATATGGTTGGTCTGTTGTACTTGCAATAATATCAGTTTCCTACGAGTAGCAAAAGGGGGCGACAGCAGCACTGCAGGCTGCTGACAGTGACTTACGGAACGGAATCCGCTGTGTTTTCATGCAGTTTGCTGTGCTGCTGTCGTCGTCAGTGTGATTTAGGCGTTGGGACTCTAAACGCTTTAAATCATGGATGATTCAGACACCAGCTCTATTCTTGCGAATGCCCTGGAGTCGAGTGACTCCAGCAAAGTCTGTTGTTGTTTTAAGGTGCCACAAAACAAACGACCACCGCCGTGTGCATGTCCGTTTCCCGTGACCGTGGAGCCCGTTATTTTCCTGTCCATGTTCTCCATAGCTCTCCAGATGCCTCTGTGCACGCAGTACCTGTGGGATCGTATCAGTGAAGATGTGGGTTATAATGGAACAAAGGGAGGAGGATGTAATGCATCTACAGTCGACGATCCTCTGCAGAAGGTAATAGATATTTGACACTTTATCTGTGTTCGAAACCCAGGTCCGTTTTTTTGTTCAGATTGCAGCCGGTTCAGCACGATTGTTATGAAGTTTCTTCCCCAGTGAATCAATCAAAACAGTTCGGTTCCTGAACGAATGATACTTCTGAGCAGATTATTTTTAGTAAATCGAAAACATACAATGAAGCCCGCCTAGTGTAGTCCGATTCCCGAATACATTACTGTTGATGAGCCGCTTTTTCTTCTTTCAATTAAAAATATAGCACTTCCAGTGTTGTTCGATTCCCGACCGAGTGACTTTTATGAGCCGCTCTGTTCAATGAATCAAACATACACAGCGCTACCAGTGTAGTTCGATTCCCGAACGAATGACTCTTGTGAGCCGGTTCTTTTTAGTGAATCAAAATATAATAAAATAAAAGCATACAGCAGAGTACATTTGTGTGGTCCGAGTCCCAAAATATAATTTTTGTAAATCACAAAATTTGACTATCATATAACAAATCAAATTATTGCATGACCAGTGTAGTTTGATTCCTGAACGAATGCCACTTATTTAGTTATTTTTAGTAAATAAAAAACATACAGCGCTACTAGTGAAGTCCGATTACCAAAGGAATTAACTTTGTGAGACTTTTTTTATTCAGGAAATCAAAAATATACCGTGCAACATGTCTAGTACATTCTAAAAACAAATGGCACTGAGTTTGTCCTTTTTAGTGAGTCACAAAAATGGACCAGTTTACCCCAAATCAAAAACATATTGCACCACCAGTGAAGTCTGATTCTTAAACAAATGATACATTTACCAGTTCATTTTCCTAGTCAATTAAAAACAAAAAATATGACTCACTTTACCAAAATATTCAGCCGAAAACCCTCTCATAGAAGGAGGCTGCTGTATCTCAAGTAGCCTACTAAATAAAACTACAGTAAATATTTCTGAAAAGTGAACTCTAACCGCTAAAGTGACATAAAAGATGATTTTATGTGATTTGTGTCCTTCATCTAGGAAGTGGAGACTCTGACTGCACACTGGAACCTGTACATCAATCTGGGTGGATTTGTAGTTGGGCTGATCATGGTGACCCTCCTGGGTTCATGGAGTGACCGTGCAGGTCGGCGTCTTGTTCTGATCATCCCTTCCCTTGGACTGGCTGTTCAGGCGACCGTGTATTTGATTGTAATGTACCTGAAGCTGCCTGTGTTCTGGTTCCTCATTGGGAGAATCTGCAGCGGCCTGTCTGGGGACTTCAATGCCATTTTGGCGGGTTGCTTTGCATATGTGGCTGACACGAGTGCCAGGGGTTCCCGCACCTTTCGTGTGGCGATACTAGAGGCTTGTCTGGGATTGGCTGGCATGTTTGCGAGCATCATCGGAGGACAGTGGCGAAGGGCACAAGGGTATTTGTCACCTTTTCATACATAAAATGTAATATTTCTTAGATAAAAAAATAAAAAACAAATTGTTTGTTTCCCTCTAGGTATATCAATCCATTCTGGCTGGTATTGGCCACAAATCTTGCAGCAGCCCTTTACGCATACCTTTTTGTGCCTGAAACAGTCACCCCTGACCCCGAGGCAAAGCTCCTCTCCACCAGGCACCACCGGGCCATCTACCGCCTTTATGCATCTGATGCACCGCAGGGGCGCAGAACTAAACTCTGGTTGTACACTCTCTGCTTCTTTTTGGTGGTGTCTGTACATTTCGGCTGCAGTGACCTCTATGTGCTGTATGAGTTGAGTGCTCCGCTCTGCTGGGGTCCAGAGCTGATCGGTTATGGCTCTGCGGCCAAGCATCTAGCCTACCTCACTAGCCTGACGGGGCTGAGGGTCATGCAGTGCTGTCTGGAGGACTCCTGGGTGGCTTTGGTGGGCCTTACCTCTAACATAGTTGGCTTGATTGTGGTTTCCATCGCTAACACTACAGCTCTTATGTTTACAGGTAAGATCTCCTATTCATATATATATATATATATATATATATATATATAAAGAGTTCAGATGCAAAAGCCTCTAATTGCCATTTTAAATTTTCTTCTAAAATGAGCATTGTTATCAGGCTTCTATGTTTAGGTTCGGTAATTTCACTTTAATGGCAATGAATAGGTTCTTTTCATTGTAATTTAAAGTGAAATAACTGAACATAAACATAGGAGCCTGAGAAAAATGACAATTTTAGAAGAACATTTCAGACAGCACGTTGAGGCTTTTGCATCTGTACTCTTTATATATAGTTTTATACATATGTATATTTGAAAGAAGTCTCTTTTGCTCACCAAAGTTTCATTTATTTAATCAAAAATACAGTAAAAACAGTAATATTGTAAAATATAATTGGACATTTAAATAACTGTTTGGTATTTTAATGCATTTTACATTTTAATTTATTCCTGTGATGACAAAGCTGAATTTTCAGCAGCCATTCATGTGAAGAGTTCAGTCTTCAGTGTCACATGATCCTTCAGAAATGATTTTAAAATGCTGATTTGGTGCTTAAGAAATATGAAACATTTCCTGTTATCATTGTTGAAAACACTTGATGCTGCTGAAGAATTTTGTAGAAACTGTGATGCATTTTGTCAGGATTTTTGTTACATATAGAGTTCAAAAGAACAGTGTTTATTTGAAATAGATTCTTTTTGCAACAGTATAAAAGTCTTTATTGTCGCTTTTGATCAACTTCATGGGTCTTTGCTGAATAAATACATACTGACCTAAAACCTTAATTAAAATAAATAATTAATACATTTTATCTTATTCCTAAAAATAGATTATTTACCTGTTTTTAAAAAAAGTACAGCCAATGTCTGAAAACTGTGAAAAGTACCTTTTCAATTAAATGCATTTATCTGACACTTTTACTTTATATTATTGTTAGCCTTGGCTAAAATTGGTCTTTGCTCGCTTACATACACAATGACAGTACAATTCACATTTAAATACAATGCATTATAATATATTATACATTCATCCTCCAAAAAACACTGTAATCCTACCCTTTGTTCAAAAGACTTATTACATATGGTGCAAAGGTTTGTTTTTATTGCTATTGCAGTGTCCTATAACGGCGTCCAGATGGTAACAATTCAAAGGCATAGTTCAGAGGGTGCGTTGTATCTCCACTTATAGATAAAACTTTCCTCATAACTGCCATATCATACAGCTGATCATTGCTTTATTGCCTTCACATAACGGCGTTTTGCTTAACCTCTATTATTTTTAAACTTCCCATTCTTATAATCACTATTTAATTTTACTTTATTTACTGATGTTGTTCGCCCAAACCAAGCCGTTATATTGTACCCTAAAACACTTTCAATTAAACTTATATAAACTCTTTGTAAAACACCTTGGCTAACAGAAAATTCTCTCAATTTCCATAGTAAATATAGCCTCTGATTTGCTTTCTTGCCGATAAAATCAACATTACCAGAAAACATTTATTTTGCAATCAATCATAATTCCCAAATACTTAAAAACCTTCACAATTTCCACTGGTTGATCACATAACTCATTTTCTGTTCAGGGTTCGCAAGAGGTTTGTCTTCCCAACATTTAATCAGTAGATAACTTGCTTTACACCATTTTTCTAATTTCAAAACATGCTCTTCATACTCATAATCAATACAATCCTTCCATAAGAGTGCAACCAGTGCCATATCGTCTGCGTATTTTTACAATTTATCATTTGTATTCTGCATTTGCATCTCATTTGTATAGACAGAAAATAATAGGGGTGACAAAACGCATCCTTGAGGTGCTCCTGTATTTGAAAACAATACAGAGTATAATGTCCAGAGTATGCATTTAAGATATTAGGTTAATGTTCTACTATTTAGAGAGTGTTTAGGCCTACATTACAGGATAAAGGTCAAGATGCTGTTTCAAGATATTTCGAAACACAAGCAGTGCTGATGCAACCTAACACTGTCCTCCAGTGGCTGCAGGGTGAAATGTGCATAAAGGAAATGAACTTGCAGAAATGACAGAAACTGCTTATCTATCTGTCTTTGTCAGGATATGGGCTGTGCTTCCTTTTTATGGCTTCTACCCCAGTCCTGAGATCTAAACTGTCCAAGCTGGTGGACCCTTCAGAACAAGGTGAACAAGAACAGCCTTGCGTCACAAAGAACAATGTTGAATGACATGGAACATTTTATTTATTTGTTTTCTTTTACTTCATCCTAGGTGCTCTGTTTGCTTCAGTGGCGTGTGTGGAAGGTCTGTGCTCACTAGTATCTAGTGGGGTCTTTAACTCTCTGTACCCTGCCACCCTACGCTTCATGAAAGGATTCCCCTTTATCTTTGGGGCTGCCATCCTCTTTATACCAGCTGGGATTATCGGGTAAACCCTCATTGATCATTATTTATGCTGTTAGATTTTAAAGTTAGTTCAGGATAATTGGGCCATATTTTACCAGTTATCTCAACAGCAATTAATACGGCCCAATTTATCCAGACTCACCCTAGATGAACCATATCAAAATTATTTCAATCCGATTTAGATTCAAACTGAATGATTTATGTCAGGGCTGTATATTAATCTAAATATTTTTTCTTTGATGTGTACAGGGGCTTGGGTTGCCAGGAGAAGAAAGAGAGCAGAGAAAACGGAGAAGGCTCTGGAAGATCCTGACATTGACTCAGAATAAGGGATGATTTTCTGCACAACTGGGATCCTAAAGCTGACTGCTAATAGAGCACACAAAAGGGACTCGTGTGCAATATGAATATTAGTCTGAGCATTTTTTTCCTTTGTTTGAAATACATTGTTTTATTGAGTAAGGGCAGCTTTGTCATCGCATAAATTACTTTTTTATGTTAAAATCAAAAACACTTATTTTATTTTATAGTAGTATATTACAATACATAGTAATGTTTTACTGTATTTTTGATCAAATCAATGCAGTCTTGGTCTTCATAAGAGACTGCAATTTGTGAACCTCATCCGATTCCAGCATCAGCAGTATTGTACTTAAGCCACTTAAAATAAGCCAAAATAAGCCATTTCCCCAAAAAGTGTTAACACTGTGACTCTGTGGTGCAATCAAAACATTATTTCAGCATCCTGACCAGCCAGACACAGCAACATTATCTCAACCAATGGCGTCAGTTTGGGTCGGCTGAGTTTAAGAACCTGTTTTTGTAATTCTGTTTTATGAAAATTAAACATTTAAAACAACTGTGTATTAATCTTTGAATAACAGCCATACTACGAATTCAGGACCCACGATCACAGCTTTAACCCACACAGGTACAATCACGGTAATGTCTCCTTTTGTTAACAAGCTTGTCAGTTGTGTTCTAGATATGTCAAATCTGTAAAGCAGGTGATACTTTTGTTGATGTGAGACTGTTAAATTATGGCTGTGTGGTTTGGCAATATGCTAACAGGAAGTGAAAATGACATCTTTGTGTTTCGTGTATGTCTAAATTTGTCAAAGCCAGTTATCTCAGCAAGAAAATGTGCATACACTGCAGCAAAAACAAAATGTGTTCTAGCAGAATAAGGGATGCTTTCCAAAACAAGCTTTATTGCTGTTTATTTCCGGGGAAAAGAGAACATTTTATTATTTATTTGTACAGATTTTACACACTGCATTACACCTGAAAGACACTCGGATTATTATCATAAGGCAACAACAGGGAGCTCAATAGCAGCATAGAGCCTGAGGTGTTAAGAGCTGTTAGTAAATGTTCATCCACATTTTCCTTGACCGAATGCATTTTCACAGTGACTGAAAAGGTATCATTGACTCAAAATTGCTGCATAATATTCTCGCAAATCCTAAGAAAGCATCTGTACACCAGTCTTTTGAGTCCCGAAACTATTGTATCAGGGTTTGTTTCTAATACTGCATGAAGTGATTGATATTATGTAATATTATTAATATTAATAAGCACAATGATTAATCTGGAGCTTTATGAACTGTGAAATATTGTTAGAAGTGACAAATGTGTTATTTGCCTTTTGAATGATGCACTGTACATAATAACAAGAACTTTACGTAACAACCTGTGCACAAACCTGTAGTTAGAAACAAAGCATTGACTATTTTGGGATTAACTAACTGAACTAGAATAAAGGAAATATAAAAACTGATGTTTAATATTTCATAAGGCTTTCTTTCAAAGTCTTAACTGACAATGCTATAATGCAAGATTATCTAGTAATATCGGACTATGGATTGGCTATGCTTAATTTTATGCTGATGTCATAAATACGACTCGTAATGCAGAAATCGTTTCAGCTTCCTGAGTTACAGAAATGTACCACACAATTCTTGGAGCACAGTCAGTACAGTTTGATTACTAACGCACAATTTAAGGAGTATTAAATGTGATTTAGAGCCACAAATGCTGTCAACAGACATTAAGCTGTAAATAACTCAGAATAATCTTTAAGGTGCGATCACATTTACTTTTGAGAAAAAACTAAAACCAGTGTATAGGAATCCATCATGTGATGGTGAAAAATTTCCCCATGCAGATTTCACAACGGGTTCAGATGTCACACAAACTCACCACACTGACCAACAGACATCTTCTTGGTTTGAAAGTGACTTACTTATGTTATGATGCTTCATATATTGCTACACAGTTGACAAGATGGACCTTTATTACCCTGTAAAATATTGCCAAACTTTGCTAATGTGACCGCACCTTGTAAATTCCGTTGCATCTTTGGGTAGGTTACACTTGTGTATCTATCTAGACCAACATGCATACAACCAAAGGACACACTGTCCTCTGAGGGGTAAGCAGGTTTGTTCTGACTACGCGGTGGTCATTATTGGAAACACCAACTTATTAGGCATAACAAAAAGGCTTTTTATTGGTCAAATGTATGTTTTATTTATTTTTTGTCTGTTTTTGCTCCATCTGGTTGCTCTTGACTTGGGCATCCTTCGAGGAAGCGCAGAATCTTTTCGATAGTGGCTTCTTGATACTCATGGGACCACCTGTGACATTGAGAGAAGAGATTTACTTTAATTATTTTTACAATTCGATTATTTTAGATTCGTGCCAACATTAAAGCTGAATTATTGATTACGGATCTGGGCCCGTATACATGACAAATCTTAGTGCTAAGAGTTGCTCCTAGTAACAAAAATCTAAGAAATGTGGATGCTTCCTCTTAAAATTAAAGAAAAGACCCTAATTCAGAAAGCATCTTAACCCTTAAAAGAGGTCTTAATGTCCAAAATTGTTAGGAGTTCGGACGAGGACTTTTAAGGGGCTTGAGAGTTTCTTTAGCAGTGGAGAAAATGGATGAAACATGAAGAGGGAGAATAAATGTGTTGCACACAACGCATGACAGTGGAGTTAATAAGACGCTACACATTAGATCCTGCAGGGATCATGTTTGTGACCGGTCTTATTAAAGACATGCTAACATCTCCGACACCGCACTGAAATGCCATAGCGCCAGAAATAGACGTAATCCCTACATTAACATATTTGGCAACTGGAAAAATGCAAATATGCAGCAGTGATTATTTGGGTCTGTATCTGACAGCACCTTCAGAACCGTATTGTGTCTCTGTTCATTTACTACAAAATATGTTAAGTATGACAGCATGGTAAATAAAAAATAAAGAATATATATACATATATGTGTGTGTGTGTGTGTGTGCGTGTGTGTGTGTGTGTGTGTGTGTGTGTGTTGTGTGTGTGTGTGTGTGTGTGTGTGTGTGTGTGTGTGTGTGTGTGTGTGTGTGTGTGTGTGTGTGTGTGTGTGTGTGTGTGTGTGTGTGTGTGTGTGTGTGTGTGTGTGTGTGTGTGTGTGTGTGTGTGTGTGTGTGTGTGTGTGTGTGTGTGTGTGTTGTGTGTGTGTGTGTGTGTGTGTGTGTGTGTGTGTGTGCATGTGGGTTTATGAGGACACAATTTGTATAATGACATGGGTATTACATAGGTATTACATAGGTAAATACACGTAATTTATGAGGACAGTTTCAGTGTCCCCATTTTAGAAAGTAAAAATGCACAAATCTTCCTGTAAGGGGTAGGTTTAGGTGTAGGGTTGTTGTAGGGCGATAGAAAATACGGTTTGTACAGTATAAGAACCATTACGCCTATGGAGAGTCCCTGTTAACCATAAAAAACAACATGTGTGTGTTTGTGTGTGTGCGTGCATGGGTGCGTGCGTGCGTGCGTGCGTGTGTGTGTGTGTGTGTGTGTGTGTGTGTGTGCGTGCGTGCGTGCGTGCGTGCGTTGTGTGTGTGAGAGTATGGAAAAATTACACCTGTAATTTCAAAGTGAAGGCTCATAATAAACCCTACTCTTAAAAGTGCTCTTTTATTTTCTTCTTGGACAACCAACAAATCACAGCCTTCAAAAGACTGTGTCATAGCTAGCAGCGGGGTCAGCCCTGCCTCCTCACTAAGATAAGCGTTTTTGTCTTATTCTCGCACAGAGTTGCTCTCAGATTGGTCCTGAATCACTTTTAAGCTTTTAAGCTCCTATTTAGAAATGTTTAAGCTAAATTAGGAGCTCTCTAAAATGATTCTTAGAATCTTTAGGAACACGGGCCCAGGTGTACAATTTTAACAACTACAAGTTACTGAGCAGGCATAAACTAGAGGAAAGCATATTGTATATCATAGAATGATTGCACCAACATGTTTAGTCAGGCAGAGTGTTGACTCACTTAATTCCATTAAATTTGAGAACGCTGCTCATGTCTTCTGGCAGAGAGGCCGGATCAGGCCACACAAAGTTTTCAGTGACAGGAACAATGTTCTTCTTCCCATTCAGGGCGGTGACAATCTCCTGTGGATAACATAAATCAAATAAAAATAAACATAAATAACATAAATCAAAATAAAAACCTAACCTCACAGGGTAAATATGGTTTTATTTTAGTGCTGGGCAACGATTAATCACGATTAATCGCATCCAAAATAAAAAAACTGTTTATATAATATACAGTAAATATATTTAGAAAAAATTTACATATATATTATTTACGTATATATTTGTATTCATATAATTTATATTATATATAAATATATTTTATATATAAAACATAACATATTTTCCTTAAAATATATATATATGCATGTATGTGATATTATATATACACAGTACACACACAAATATATTATGTACACAAAAACCTTTATTTTGATGTGATTAATCGTTGCCAGCACTACTTTATTTAGAGTACTGTACAGTTTGATCAGGAAGGATTTCTGCCTCTAACCTTATTGAACCCAGTCTTTCATAGCCACGTCGCCCATGCATTTGTCCAGCGCGTTGGCTGACAGCACCAAGATGAAGTTGTGTGCTCTCTTACACTCGTGATCAGCTTCTCCTCGAACCTGCCAGCTTCCAGTTTTCTCCACATCGATGAAGACACTGAAAACCACGCAACTGTAGTTGCACCTTCAGTAGGCTGCAGAGAAAGAGAGGAACAGGAGACGTTGGGTTTATTTCAACCAATAACTGGCCAATATTAAAATGATATACTACATTGTGTAAATAAATGAAAAATACAATTTAGAAATCACTACACATAATGAAGAATAGTAACAACCATTTTCACACAACAGTATTTAAACAAGTATATTCCAAGATCAGCAAGAGAACATTAAAGATCACATTGAACAGTGTAATTAAAATTATTAAGTAATTTTAAATATTAAGTTATATGATGGCAGATGTAATCTAAATGTAAAAACTAGTGCTATCAAGCGATTAATCACAATTATTGATCTATAATAAAAGTTTTTGTTTACATAATAAATTATATGTGTACATTGTATATTTATTATGTATATATAAATACAAACACATGCATGTACTATTTAAGAAAAAAATTATATTTATATTATTAATTATATTATATTTGTGTATGATAAAATATAAGAATAATAAATATAATATAAACTGTATATGCATGCAAATATTTCCAAAATATTATGCTATATAGTGTAACTTATATAATACAATAATAAATCTACACAGTACACATGCCATATATTATGTGAACAAAAAACTTTTATTTTGGATGCGATTAATTGTTTGACAGCAACTATAAAAAAATAAAATTAAATAGGATAAATGTGCATGAGAACCACAACTTAATAAAAATCAATATGTACAGATATTATGCATCCTTAACTGTCCATTCAAATAGAACCTTGTGTAACTAAATAGGTGCCATTACTGTAAAGACACTTAAAGGATAAATTCACCCAAAACAAATGTATTCTGTCCATTAATTACTCACCCTCGTGTTTGTTTCAAAAATATTTTTACAACTGAAACATTCCAGTAAAAGTCCAGAAACGTAGCAAGGAGATTGGTAAAATAATACACAGCATACACTGTTACATCCAGCGGATACTCTCCAAATGCGCTACGGTGACACAGAAA